>LQNS02278087.1:12112912-12156682 GCA_001587735.2 Parhyale hawaiensis
CGATGATAGGACTCGAGGTAGAATGGAGCCCCGATGACAGGACTAGAGGCATCGTGGAGCCCCGATGGCAGGACTAGAGTAAGAATGGAGCTCAATGACAGGACTAGAGGCATCGTGGAGCCTCGATGACAGGACTAGAAGTAGAATGGAGCTCCGATGATAGGACTCGAGGTAGAATGGAGCCCCGATGACAGGACTAGACGCATCGTGGAGCCCCGATGATAGGACTAGAGGCATCGTGGAGCCCCGATGATAGGATACTGTAGAGATATCGTGGATCTCTGGTAATGGAACGNCGATGATAGGACTCGAGGTAGAATGGAGCCCCGATGACAGGACTAGACGCATCGTGGAGCCCCGATGATAGGACTAGAGGCATCGTGGAGCCCCGATGATAGGATACTGTAGAGATATCGTGGATCTCTGGTAATGGAACGTGATGTATCGTGGAGCCCCGCTGATAAGACTAGAGGTATAATAGAGCCCCGGTGCAGGACTAGAGGCATCGTGGAGCCCCGATGACAGGACTAGAGGAAGAATGGAGTCCCGATAACAGGATTAGAGGAAGAATGGAGCCCCGATGACAGGACTAGAGGCATCGTGGAGCGTCGATGATAGGACTCGAGATAGAATGAAGCCAAGATAACACTATGAGAGGTATCGTGGAGCCTCGATGATTGCGCTAGAGGCATAATAGAACCCCGGTGATACTGCTAGAGATATCGTGGATCTCTGGTAATGGAACGTGAGGTATCGTGGATCCCAGTGATATGACTAGATGTATCGTGGATCTCCGGTGACAGGACCTAAGGTATTGTGGATCCCGGGTGATATGACTAGAGTAAGGACTTCTTCCCCGGATCCCGGTCGATTTTGAGCTCATTTTACATCCAGGGAATTCAAAATGATTTCCATGGAGGCATTCCCTGCATTATTTCAAAAATACCGCAACAATTCGTTCTGGCTCAGCAGTTACAGAGTTGCTGCCAATGTTGCTTGTTCAAGCTCTACTAGCTATGCATGGGATAGGAGTAAAGATTACAAGATTACTTTTAAGCAACAAAATATTTATGTCTCGTTTTTGTCCCGTGTGGTATACCCCAAAAATTTCCTCTATTCAATGGTTTGGTGATTTGATTCATGAGTATGTAGATGAGTATATTTTAGTTCATGATTTAGTATGTTTGCACTACATCTTACTTTAACTGTCCCTTATAAGTTAGTTACATAGCAGCTCCCGGGTTTTTTTTTTTGAGCTTCATTGTTTTTATTCCAGCTGGTAGTTGGTAGCAAAAGACCAAATACTAACAAACAAACAGAATGGTTCAGTGTTGGTGTAGCGACGGTAGAGAACGCCACGATTGTACTTAACTTATAGACTCTGTAAATTTTGCACTGTCTCGCTTACTGGAAAACTCAGTAATCAACAATCGTTATATACCTACATGACGCTTCGATGATTTTCAAATGAAGTACAGGTGGTGTGGTGGACGCCACTTGTTGCACATAGAGGTCTTAGGGCTGAACTTTGTGACCATAGGAAGGGTCAGCTGCGAGATATCGCTACGGTGCATGTAACTGTTGCAAGTGAAACTTTTAAACACATACATAAATGAGTCAGTCGAGTAGGAGAAAGTATTTGTTTTTTTAATATAATGTAGAATATTTTACTACTTTGAGATATGCGTCCTTTGTTATGGTAGAACAAAAAGTTGTACGTATGTAAAAAACTTATTCATTTAATTATTTTAACTTTTAAAAGGCGATTGCATAACTATGAATTTTTATTAAGTAGACTTTTTCTGGGCACGAAAGCAGCAAAATATGCATCTTATGGCAATCAACACTTCCAACTTTAGTTAGCATTGATTCGGATGTCGTCTAATAAGTCTGTTATGTGCAAACAACCCAGTAACACAAGCAAAGCCCTGAAGGATAGATCATTAATCACCTCCGCCAAGGAGGTCACGATTTTGTTTACGAAATTTACGTTTTTTTTTGTGTGTCTTTCTTTCTCCAAGACAGTGCAAAAAATTTATGGATGGATCTTGATGGTATTTATAAGGAATGTTAGGCATGTTAGCAGGAAAAAATGATTCACTTTTGTTGAAGATCCGTCCAACAGTGTGTATGTATTTTTTTCTTGTTTATCTGTCAGTTATTTCCTTGCAATATAACTCAAACAGTTATGAACAGATTTTTACGAAATTTTGCATTAATTGTTGTTATGATACAAAGAGCAACTGACCATATGTTTGGGATGATTTGTCAGTCCGTTTGTCTGTATGATTATTTTCATATGTGTCACAACATAACTCAAAAAGTTACGAACGGATCTTAATGACATTTTCAGTAAATGTTAGAAGAGCTAAAAGGCAAAAATGATCAATTTTGGTGACGATGGCTTCGCCCATTGGTGTGTTTAACCATACAGTATGTTTTTCTTAGCGTTTGTTAAGCATAACTCAGATTGTAACCGACGGAACTTCAAGAAACACACCCCTGTTATTATTGTCAAGAGGCACAAATGACCAAATTTTGGTGATAATATATATAAAGGAAATTCTGCTTTCAGAGCCAATTTGCATTTTTCGTTAACATTACCATACTTTGCAATGGCTTGCTCGCTCAGAGTACTTCTTTAGTTATATTTAAGCTGGAATTTGACTGTGAACGCGCTTAATATCGAAAGCTGTTAGATTTTTTTTTTCGTTTTGGGGGAGCGGTAGCACGAACGCTGAAGAACTGAGCAGTGCATTACGTTCATAGATATCGCTAGTGGTCGCCATGACTGTTCCAAGTTGATAATCCATACATCTTACGAGAGACTAAACATAAACTGTTGTAATGTCGATACTGCCTTAGCTCCAAAGGCAGCATGATAAGCATGTCTGCACTTATCTTGCATGTCTCTCTCTCGTGCGGGGGTACTGACTCTAATCAGAAATGAGGACGGTTGGAAGGTTGCAGTTGTGATACGACCCTTGCCATAGCTCTGATAATCTGTAGTCGATTAAAGCCGCGCACTCTTCTGGCTCTAGCGGGCATTTAGTTGCAACATGAACCGATGCATGCGAATTTCCCGCTTGGGGTGTACGGTCGAGATGACTTTACCTTTCCCAATTAAATAATTTCGGTGGAACAAGCGCGGCGTATGGTGTGCACCTGGTCGCCCTTTTGAGCAGGGCATCCGTGAGGCTCGGGTGCTGCACGGTCGCTATGCGCGTTTTTGAGGGGTGATACGGGCGACCTCGTTCCGACCATAAATCACTCATACAGGGCGCTCTTGCCCGACTGTGTTCCACGGTGTTCCACGTCTTGGCCATAATAGCAGTATACTGCTACTTCTGCGGAGGCGCGGAATATCCGTGGAACACGGTCGGGCAATCGCGCCCTGTATGGGTGATTTATGTTCGGAACGAGGTCGCCCATGCCACCCCTCAAAAACGCGCATAGCGACCGTGCAGCACCCGAGCCTCACGGATGCCCCGCTCCAAGAGGCGACCTGTGGCAGCCATGTGTGGACCAAACGCTACGGTAGTTCCACCGAAAATTTTTAATTGGGTTACCAAGATTAAAAATCTGGGCATTATAACGCTAAGTGGACTAGGTCGCCTTGACCGCAGTGTGCGAATCCATAACGAGATAAATCACCAATCAAAGAGCAGTGACCAGCACTGCAAGCAGTGCAGGAAGCGGCAGCTGTCGAGCAGTGCAAAGGTGCAAGTCACGATACCGTGGAGTCAGTCGGCGGTGCAGGACAGCCTCCCTTTCACTGCCGTGCACTGCTCGAGGTGAAATGAAATGCAGCAGAGTGAGAGAGCAAGATTTTCTTAGTTAATGAAGGTTTCTGAAGTAATACGAGTGGTTGCTGGTGTGAAAAACACCTGGACGTCAAACACTGTAGCAACAATCGATCCAAGGAAGTTTCACGTTTGTCATGTTTGTCGATCCAAGAAGTTTTGATACCTCGTAAGGTCCTTGGATCCATCGATGCACCGAAATGAGGGGTCTCTTTACTGTCAAATCCTCATGAGTGGTCGATAAAAAAATAATAATAAATAAATAAACTAGAGCACTCTGATAGCGCATACCTATACCTCCGCCAAGCGAGGCAACGGTAGCAAAAAATTCAAGTTGGCTCTCAAATCATACCATAATTTTCTTTGTATAAACTCCAAAATCTAATCATTTGTGCCTTTTGTTACTAATAACAGCTTGTGCAATTTTCTTGAAAATCCGTTCATAACTTTTTGAGTTATACTGCTTACAAAAGTTAGGACAAACATGCATCAAACATACAAACGAAAAAACCGATCAGCACCAAAGTTTAATCATTCATATTTTTCAACATTGTTAACAATCCCTATGAATTTCATAAAGATCCATTAATTATTTTTGGAGTTATTGTGATAATAAGCATAAAATTAAAAACAGTGACAATCGAACGAACGAACAAAAGGATCAATACCAAAATTTTGCCATTTACTCTTTGTTATATACCTAATAACTCATGTTAATTTCATGAAAATCCATCCATAACTTTTTGAGTTATGGCATTAAAAAAAAATGAGGCAGACAAACAAACAATCAAACGGACGGACATATCTTCGCCAAAAGTTAATCATCTGTCCCTCCCAACATACCTGACAATCCCTCTAAATTTCGTCCAAATCGGTTCAGAAATTTTTGAGTTATCTTGGTGACAGACAAACATACAAACAGAAAACAGACAGCCAGAGAGACAAACACGACGAAAACATAGCCCCTTGAAGGAGGTAATGAAAAACAAATACCTTTACCGCAAGCACTGTGACAACGATTGATCGGTTCACAGTATTGAGAAGTATTTTTTGTACTGAAATCAAGCGTAGTGATCATGAACGGTTGTAGCAGGTAAAACTAAGTGAAGCTGAGGTTATCTACAATGCTGCACAGAGGTAAGAGGTTTTTCAGTAATGAAGTCAAGTGCAGTAATTACAAATGGTGGCTGTAAGTTTAGAAATACGTGAAGTTTAATTACTCTAACAACAACCGCTTGTAAAGTTATTTTTTCATCTGTTTCTCTTCTCATTTGATTATATAACAAGCTTTGTACCCAGATTCCACCACGCTCATAGGATTCTTAATAGATACCTGAACAGCTTTGGGAAAAATAACCGCGGCGTGTTCTACACCCTCCATGAAAAAATCGTTCCTCTGGACTAAATTGATCGTCTTCTCAATTTTTACACCGTGAACTTTAAGTAAATATAGTTTCCACATAAGGAAAATGTATAAATATTACTGAATCCACGAGAGCGCTCAAAGACTCGGTTAATATCTTCGTTGTTGGCATTTTAGGGCCAGCAGAGCAAGAAGTGCATTCAGTTTTGAAAAAGGAAAGGATTCTCATTTTGACGATCTTCTTGAACCGAATCTCCTTTTTGCCTATTGGTTTGAATCAGACAGGAAGAGGATCGCCAAATGGAGTAATTTTTCGATTACCTGTTTTATTACGAGCGTGGCCCGAAACATACAAATACATAAATGTACAAGCACATGATGGTGTTTATTCTATTGGTGTGATATTGGATGATAATCCACTATGTAATAAAACACAGTTATTGGTCACTTGCTTGCTCCCTTGCTTGCTCCAACGTTGGTCCGTCTCTCCGTCATGCTCTTAGGGAATAAGATAGACTTAAATTCAAGGGCGTAGCGATCCGATGAATGAGAATAAGGTACATAGTTGGAAAATTGAGGGCCCTGGTTCTGGATCTCCGGCCTCTGGATCCAGAGCTCTATGTATATCCTGGGCTCTGAATACCGGCTCTGGATCCCCGGTAGTTAGAGCAGTTAAAGAAGCTCAGTATCGCTCTTCAGTCTAGGAGGTTTCGTTCCTTTCGTGGTTAATCCATTTCGCTTATGCTTTAATTAGCTGAATCATATCGTTGCAGATCAGTCTTTTTATATTGAATTTGTATCGCAGCCAAATTTCGACACTTAAGGTTCAACAATCAGTTGGTATCCACGATACGGTGAGCCCTGGGCATTTCCTGTGAATTATATTGACTGGACTATATTTTCTTAGAGCAGCTTAACGTTTGCTCAACTCCAAGCTGATATTCTCGCCTTATCTTGCAGGGGGATATTTTGCTACCGCAATACTCATGGCCATACCACTTGCGTTTCACTATTATTATTATTATTAAAACTTCACGCCTGAGCTCCCACGGACGGGTAATGCAACCCAAATGAAGCATCTTGCAACACCGGGAAGCCCAAAACGCTGCTAAAGGAAATCCAGCAAAAAACTGTTCACAGCTGACTTAAATGCCTGCAAGCCAATATACGATCAAAGGCCGATGCCGGCAACAAATTCCAAACCTTAGCCGACCAGGGCACGAAACACTGACAGAATTGATTAGTTCGAATAAAGGTTCAGGCCTGCAGGGATGAGACCTATAATACAGTAAAACCTATACTGGGAACCGGAACAGTAAAAAGCTCAATCACAAAATCTTTGCCGTTATTTTTGATGCCTTGGCTCTCTAGTGTGAGTATAAAGTAGACCAGTGACAGCATTAAGATACATAAGTACTACATAAATTCAATTACTGAATTTTGTAGTGTCCTTTAGTGTCATTTTAAGATTTTACATATGAAAACTTCTAATACGTCGCCCCTAAGGTAACAGAAATTTCATGACAAAAACACAGTGGATATATTTGTGTAGCGGATGTTAACAAATATCAGATGTTTTCATTCTACGTTCATTTGCTTCATACCTTTTCTTAGCACAAAAGTATCATGTGATATTTGATTCACCCAAAAAAGTAAATAATTTTATGTCAAATTACTAATAGTGTTTACTGATTTGTTGCGTGTTGTTATCTAATCCTGTCGTTCAATATTAAGAGTATAAGAAATTTTTTTTTTTTATAATCCTGCTTGAGGCTCCATCCGTTCGTCCATGTGTCTGCCCGTTACGCTTCTCACTGTTGAATAGAGGAAATTCAACTCGCTAGGCGCTCTGATTTACGTTTGAAGGATGTTCAAACATTGCTGCCTCTTTTTGCTTAAAAAAAATCAGTCAGTTTCGAAGCAAAGACATGAAGTTCATTTCACACGTATCATATCTGCCGCGTTTAATTTTTTCGCACCATATTATTTTTATTTTGCAGGTGATGCATGCCGTTCTTAATAAGGCCAGATTCGTATCTAGAATTAGCGTCTGGCGTAGTTGGACAGCTCGACTCTAAAATATTTTTCTGAAGCGACTGTAGAATATCTAAGGAAATATAATGGCATATCGAGAACAGAGGGCTACGCTGCTGTGACTGATGAAATTGGCCCGTCTGTTGTTGTGTAGCTATCGCATCAAACAAAGAAGAAAAAGTAGGCTACTGATCAATATCAAGTAGTGTGAAAAAATTAGATACGCCTACAAAACATTGTAACGTGTAAGATTATGAAAGACTAAATTATCTGTAAACTCTGGGGAAACAGAGCTGAGAATAGGTGTGGAAATACATAGGAGAACAATGCAAGATGTACTGTCGTATTTCTATGTCTTTATCAAGACACAAGTGCGAATTCTTTGTTGACAGAACATTTTGCGTGATTTACAGGTGAAATCACAATACTAGAAAAGGTTAGACGAGGTATAAGGCAGACGAACCTCGTAACGATAGACTGGGTTAAGCAGCTGCCATTAGTTCGGGCGGGGTGGGTTAATTTAGAAACGCTATCTCAGGTTAAGCAAAATGTAAGTGAGAATGAGTATTAACCGAGCAAATTCCACGGGTCCTGCTAGTAGTAATAATGATGATATATTTACCTAATGTTACCCGTTGTTAGATATACTGGTAAATACTTGTGTTCACCTATAAACATTTATTTTTATATTAAAATTGTCTATCTTTTCTGACAGGTTTTCAGGGCGTAAAAAATTGAAAACCTATCATCACTGACTAAGTGAAAGAAAACATTACGTTGAAATTAGCGTTTACGGACAGTGTTCAGTGTGAAAGTTGCAGTTAGTTAACGAGTCAGAAGAGGAAATTTAAGGTAAAATCGGAGAGCGGAGATGGAAGGGACAAGCAAGACTCTCGTCCCCTACCAGTCGGGATGGTTCAACGCTACCCTGGCCGCCATGCTGCCTTACATAATTTGGTTCCCCTACCAGGTGAGATGTGTAAATATATAAATACTAGACCAAGAGCAACCCTTTCACTAAATTAGTAAAAAAAAAGTTTATTACATCTTACTATCCCCTCGCAAATATTAGAATTTTCACAAAATCTACCAAGTCCACAAAATCCATAAGTCCACAGAGTCCACCAGGTCCACCATATAGCCACCAGGTTTCGAGGGCCGGCTTTTGGTGAAGATCAGTCTACCCGTATGCTTGTTTGTCCGCCTCATTTTTGTCAATGCCATAAATAAAAAAGTTATGGACTGATTTTCATGAAATTGACATGAATTGTTTGGTTTATTACGAAGAGTAATGGACAAAATTTTTGTGATCATCTGTTTCTTTGTTCGCGTGTTTGTTGCTGTTTGATTTTGTGCTTGCTAGCGCAATAACTCAAAAAGTTCTGAATGGATCTTTATGAAATGTACAGGAGTTGTTGGTAATGTGGTGCAGATCGCTTGGTTCGTTTGTGTGTTTGACTTATATGTTTGTCATAATTTTTTTTAGCAGCATAACTCGAAAAGTTATAACCGGATCTTGAAAAAAATTGCAGAAAGTGTTCATACTATCAGACTGCACAAATGATTAGATTCTGGTGTTGCTACAAAGAAAATCATGGTCTCAGCACTAATTTGAATTTTTATTACCGTTGCCGTGTTTGGCTGAGGTATGCGCTCTCAGAGTGCTCGTACACTTACCGAGTAGTGCAACGTACACTTACCGAGTAGTGACAATCCACTGCCGTGTCTGGTTCCTATACGCGGCCGGATGCGTGCATGGACGCGGGGTGTATGATAAGTTCTAAGCATCAGAAACAGTTTTTTAGAATATCAAAATGTGGCAAGAATACTTACAAAAGGTTGTACTTTCAAAAAATCACAGGTCTGAGCATGCATCAATGCTTCTCATACAGCAATGTTTAAAACTTTTCATAGCCCTTGCATGATATTGTGCATAGTAAGTTACGCTGTCGTGGTAATAATGTCTAGGTTTTCTGCACCACGTGTAACGTGTATAGGTATTGTGTTGCTAAGGTGCAGTTGCTAGGTAATGCTTATAGTGTTAGCCAGCAGCTGAGGTGCACTGCAGCATGCATTTTATGACGCATGATGCCTTACGCTACAAGTGCCAGGCAGTGCTACCTTGCGGTAAAGTCATTTTTTCCACAGGCACATTATAGGACGAAAAACATTTGTAGCAAAATAACGCAGGTGAAGATGGTAATGTTTGGAGTTAATCTTTTACCTTGTATGATTCCTTTACCGGATGAAGTGCGAGCACTAGCGTGCTATATGAGACTCTCCACAACAGTATCATTTTTCTATAACCCCACTGTGCCATCTGGTTCCTTTTTGGGTGAGATGGCCACTTGTACTACGTTAGTACTGGTAATTAACAAAGCAAGACTTTCCGTTATCCCGAAGCTACACCAGGCAATCGTACCATCAACTTACGTAAGTGGGGAAGTTCAACTCTCACTTTGATCGTATTAATTAGTTTCTCATCTATCTTAGACTCCAATTTCACGTGGTAACTGCGATAATGAACCAATTATAAGATCTGCTCATTGGCCGATGTATTTATATAGTGGGGCCTACCTGGTGAAATGATTTGCTGTATAAACTCTATTACTGTAAAACACATTAACGAGGCTCTATAAGTTGTTGCTACAGCGTCTTATCTCTTGTCAATGTTAGAAGATATACACGGTCCTGAGCTGTGTACATGGCCCACAAACCAATACTAGAATGCCCATATCGTCAAAAATGATGATGAGAGAATTTGTGATGACCCTGCTTCATTGAGCATACCTTCGTTATTTTTACGTTTATCAAGGATGCAAGAAGACGATAAACTCAAATTATCCTAAAAATGAGCGTAGACATGGGAAGGCCTATATATAGGCAGTCACGGGAGGGTCTATATATAGGCAGTCATGTGAAATAACATGAACGGCCACGATGTGCAGCTTGAGATGGTTCCAGTCGTGAAGGGTTTGCATCAGCACCAATATGGTATGTTTTAAGATCATTCCACGAAAGCTCTACACACATCAATTTCTGGTGTTTCTGGAGTTATTGCCGCCAGTCCGTCGACGGAAAAACTCATTTGTATAGGACATTAAAGTCCTCTTAAATGTAGTATGTATGTGCCAATTTTTTTCTCCAAAACTTTAATATTTTTGGGAATTAATGATGAATTTTCAATTATTCTTTGTTTCCGAAGGTATAATATTTATCGTCCAGTGATATAATGTAATTTTCCTGCTCTACAAAACAGAATTTCACTTTTATTTTAGGTCTTTGCGATTATTAGAACTCGCTTAATCAACGCTTAGGCAAAGCGGTCTCCGGGCCTGATTTCCGTGGGCAGTCAAAGTATTGTGTAGCCTATTGTGAGGTAAAATGTATAGTATCAGTTCCCAACTTCTGCTGTTTGTGCAGGAGAGGGTGTCGCTCTCAGAGCCCAGGCAACCGTAGACATACCTGTCGTAAGAAAACATTATTTACGAAACTTTACGAGGCAGCAAGCGGAAAGGGGAAATTATAAAATACTGTCGACGGTAATATATCATTCACTAGCTGGTTAAGCGTATTATAGTCAGCATTTGACGATGCCACTTGAAGTGTTGAATTGTAAGTTTGGACATTGCATTGAATACGACGTATACTGTAAATTCAACAGTAAAGAATTAAATGAGAGTAATTGTTTAGAGTGTCTTGACCTAGACCGACAGGGAGGGTCGCTTATCTACAGCTGTGAGGTAAGGTGCTATTATGTAAACCTCTAATTAGCGTCAGTGCATACATTCTATGTACGTAGCTCATGTTCAAGACCTCTAGCTAAAATAACCCTTCTATTGCAATAGTCTATGGCCAAGGCTGTGGCCAATCCGGATTTATTTAGTACGGCCTAGCTAGTTATTTCATGCATATTTACAAACATGCATTTTATCGGGTTTAACAAAAGTGCTAGCTGTCACACTCGTTAAGATAGCTAAAATAGTGCATTTTGTTACGTAAGACACCATGATGTTTTAAAGTAAAACTTTGTAATATTGATATTGGTCATTTTGACTATGCACTTTACAACATGAGCATGATATGTAACTAGAAAACAACAACTAGACAAGAGTTTTGTCGACATTCTATAATTGCTTAAGGTAGCAATTTATACCGGAGCCACACTACGCATGGCTTAAGGTAGCAATTTATGCCGGAGCCACACTACGCATGGCTTAAGGTAGCAATTTACGCCGGAGCCACACTACGCATGGCTTAAGGTAGCAATTTACGCCGGAACCACACTACGCATGGCTTAAGGTAGCAATTTATGCCGGAGCCACACTACGCATGGCTTAAGGTAGCAATTTATGCCGGAGCTACACTACGCATGGCTTAAGGTAGCAATTTATGCCGGAGCCACACTACGCATGGCTTAAGGTAGCAATTTACGCCGGAGCCACACTACGCATGGCTTAAGGTAGCAATTTACGCCGGAGCCACACTACGCATGGCTTAAGGTAGCAATTTATGCCGGAGCCACACTACGCATATGCATTCGTGTACAAAACTTCATAGGAGTATGTAGCTATAGCTACTCATCCTTGTATCAAGTTGGGCGTGCAAAAGTACGGTGTGGGCCCGGCATGATAGATGCAAATCGCGCGGAGGTGCGCAATGGTATCAGAGGTGCATGAACAGGAAACGGGTTAAGTCTTGTCTTAAACGTGAAAAATTTAGGTTAGGGAAGAACTGTAACGAACTATAAATCTGAAAGGAAAAATTGTGACTAGTTTTACGAGGCTCCTAAACTGCTGCTAAGTAATTACTATACCTAACTATGACACCATGATAACATCATTAAAGTGAACAAAGGAGCTACGAAAACACAAATTGCAGGGCTGATTTCACCAGTACAGTAAGACCTAAGCTTAACTTTAGTGAGGTGTTACTGCGCTACAGGTCTTAGCTCTCCATGTCTTCTCAACGTTATTACATCGAAGTTAGTGGTAACTAGAGGGGCTTTGTTTTCTGAAGGAGCTACACCGAAGTTAGAGGTAACTAGAGGCTCTTTGTTTTCCGAAGGAGCTTTTGACTCCACCGTAGAAAGTTTTCGTCAATAGTCTAAGGAAGGCATTGTCCAATTTAGCTAGTACATCTTGCACAGTATGTACCGAAAGATTTAATATCACATTTATATCATACAAAAGGTGCGCCAATAATCACCTGATATCTTATAATTTTTTTCATTGAAACATACAATACGCATTGTCTCCTTCAAAGTAGTTACCTTGGTAAGCCACAGAGAGCTGGAGAAGGCTTTGCAGACACTGAACTGCCTGTGGATGGTCGGCCACAGATTCCTTACAATAGCATGTTCCAGTTACCGAAATTGCGTCATCTGAGGGAAATCTTTTGTTTTTTGAAAATTAAAAACGTCATAAGTACTCGATCTTAATTAAGAATAATGTGTCTAAGAAGTTGCAGGAATAGTTTTTACTCGCTAAAACTAGCAAACTGCAAGGCGAGGTGCATTGTCTTTTTTCTACACCCAGATCTTCTTCATGTTCCTTCTCACACAAATGCCCTTTCTTTCGAAATCTTTGAAAAACAACTAGGTAAAAATGCTCTTTGAGTTTGCCAAATTACATTCGTCCCTGATCAATATGACTGCCATTCGTTGAATAGAGCGAATAAGATCTTGGATTTTTTTCCGATAGCTACTTCAATTTTTGGAGCTCAAGGTCGTTCCCAGCGATGTTCATCTTTAATCAGATGCTGCCTCCTAATGCCGGGACACATATGCATTTCTACGCCCAACTGGCTGCTCGGATGAGCAGCTCGCGGGCCGTTTCGATACGTACATGAAATCGGTAGCATAGATACCGTAACATAAATGACGTCCGTGTCTCTCATCCTTTTATAAAGTTGTCTGTGTAAATGCCTAGCGTGTCCCCAGCATAATAATGCCTCAAATCATCAGTATGTTCTTGACCTTTTGATAAAATAATGACTCCATAGGTGTTATATACGCGATTCGCACATACAACATTCCAATGTGTTAGCCAGTAACATTCAAATGTATAGACGCAGTCTTTGGGTATGAGAAGTCATGCCTGGCGGATGTAGCCACCTGCTTCTTTCTTGTCAGAGCTCTAAAATAAAGAACGTAAAAGCTCGATTATGACCATGCAAAAAATACCGGCGTCCCAGCACTGCCTGTGAGTGACATGGTATTTCTAAATGACGTTCCGCCGGAACCTACATTGGTAAAAGCTGTCTGTCAAAGCCTGTAGCCAGAGTCTCGAGGATATTTGTTATGCTTGTAAACCTAAAGTAATTTACCCACGGACTTCCGACTCTATTCCGGCGGAAGCAACCGGTGTTCTAATGAAGCCGGGATTCATAGATATTTAAGGCGCTTGCACGATCAAGCGTCACTTGACATTGCAGTACCAACATTGCTTATGGCATTCTGCTTGTAACACTATTTCGATGTAGACCTTGTATTCTATAGTCTGCATCTATCAAGTAGCATGTTGCTACTTATCATTGTATCATATCTTCTAAGTCCTGTATCATAAGATGTAAATAAACAAGAAGATCTTTATGAGATTCCTTCACCATCCAGCACTGTAGCCCGATAACTATACTCGGCCCTGAAGTTTACTCTCACAACGAAGTGCAGTGACGAACTCAACACGAACTCAAAACGAACTCCAATTAAAACGCCACATCGCCAGAACTACAATATATAACAATAGGCCTGTTGGAGTATGCAATCAGTCTAAAACAGAGTTGCATAGCTCACCTCTGCTTGACATTGTCGTTCAATGTCAAACTGCGGTAGATGAAGTTTTCAAGAAACCGAACTGTATAGTTTCCTATTGCTCGACCAACTTTAAACTGGCACTGGCTGTGCTTCAGATGTCTTGCATCCCCTTCAAACAACAAGCCACCAGTTTCTACCAGAGATATAATTTATGCACCTCATATGTATTAAACAAGTACAATCACTATTGCATTTCGTACCGTAGGGACTGACGACTCGATATCACCATTTCACTATGTGCATACCTACTGATCTATTTATTATCATTACTGGATCTTGTTTATATTGACCAAATTACAAGGTATTATCTTCTAGTACATACGTACTGATGTAATATTATCGTGTATACTGTATACATAGCGATTTAGTATTACCATTACGTCACGTTGCAGGTGTATATAGCACTCAACGATGGCGGCTGGCGTAACTTCATGAAACAGTTGGCGTTCGGCACCGGTACCTCGGTGAGTATGGTAACTACAGCTAATCTTATCACTGCACGCCCGTGTTAGCATAGCTATCAGACCCTGTGACTTAGTCTCTGTGTAGTTATCTGATTATCTTCCGATTTTCCAACCTTTGTTCTCTTTCTGTTAGGCTTGAATGAATTGCATAGCTTTGTCTTATATGTACTACAGTCAATAATCCCGCATAAGTGAAGCGTCTGAAAGGTAAGGGATTGTATTGATTCTACCAAGCTTCTATGGTTTGCATAGCCTTTAGATACGAGCAATGCAACCGCATTATCGAAAGGGAAAGTATAATGGTGAGAAGAGAGCTACGACTAGAGTAAAGGAATCGAGGATTTCCTCGAAATAGTTGTTTCTGCCGCTGTTTCTCTTAAGGGAGGAGCGGGGAGCAGGTTGAAGTTTAAATATTCTTGTGGCCTACCTGATTAAATTCAAATTCGAACATAAGTAGTCGCTGGTAATACGGGCAGAGTTAAGTATCCCATTTTGATATTGACTATCCTCCAACAGAAGGCATATATACCACTAAGCTTTTTGTCTCTAGTGCTAAGACTTAAGACCGGTGCGAAGCAGAGAATTTTACAGTACCGAGTTCCTTAAGTATTCGAGTTGCAGCCTGTTCAATATTTTTAACCAATCAGGAGCTGGATGCTCAAACGCTTTGTAAAGTTACAAGCACCGTAGCTGTACAGCTGCAGCCACGAATGCCACAATATAATTGCCGAAAAAGTTTACATTTTTACTCTTCGATTTAACATTTGAGTCTGTCAACTATCTATAGGTATGTATCGGTTGGAGACTCAAACCACTTTGATCGTAACTATGTGAAGATTCAGTATAAGAAAGTGACAAAATCTAAGCGGCGATACATGCAATGCTTCAAGTAACTGTACAGTTTACGTTACTGTAACTCTACAAAGCGCTTGTGCATTCGGCCCCAGGTGTAGAAACAAGAACAGGAAGCGGGAAAGTCGAGAAACTTAGAATTCTAATATTTTAAGGCCCGTTCACACGATAGTCCGTTGGCCTCACTACGCAATCATCAGTCAGCATCCAGTAACTATTGAGTCCTTATAAACAAAGTTGTGTGTCTAGTAAAAGAATTACTAAACAGTTAGCCATCACTGCAATTAACTGGCTCATCAAGTGCCTGTAGTAAAGTTTCATCAGGCTTCTTTTAAAATTTTAAAAGAAACAGACCCTACAAAGCTGTGCACAATAACACATCGGTGACTCTATAGATTGTTATGTGAGCCACAACTTCATAATATTTACGAAATGAGTGGCGATAGGAAAAAGAGAAAAAAATTGTAATATCAACTGCCTGATCTGCTTCTCGGTGGGAAAAGTTAGCATCTAGTACTCGCTTTTTTTTAAATTAGTACACTGCACGACATAAATAATTTTATGCTCTATTTGAACTTCTACTGTGCCTTGGCTGTTTGTATACTGTAGTATTTGTGCTTTTAGAGCTGCCGAAAGCAGTGGCCAGAAGTATTTAATAGGTACCAGACTGTACCAGTCTATTGCGGGTCTTTATTATATGATTTGCCAATGAAATTCAGAGTAATTTCTAGAAAGTTCCATTGAAGAGTCAA
Organism: Parhyale hawaiensis; assembly: GCA_001587735.2. Classification (NCBI taxonomy): domain Eukaryota; kingdom Metazoa; phylum Arthropoda; class Malacostraca; order Amphipoda; family Hyalidae; genus Parhyale; species Parhyale hawaiensis. The sequence continues at coordinate 12,128,995 of LQNS02278087.1, forward strand.
GGTGTAATTGGCTGGCAATGACCATGTCCAGTTAAGCTAAGCTAACAAGGATTGCCTTGTCCAGAAGTTGAAAGAAGGGCAAAAATGGTTGAAGTCTCAGTATATTTACAAAAAAACTTACATTACAGACGTTTAGAAGCATGAAAAATTTGGGTTTGTTCAAAAGTGTAAGGAATAAAAAATCTCGAAACACAAATTATTAGAAGTTTTAAGAACCTGGTAAACTGCAATTACCGATACTATTAAAAGTAATTATTAAATGATAATTATCAATCATATAAAAAAAAGGAACGTAGAAAAACAAAAATTGTAGCGCTAATATGACTAGTACAGCGAGGCCTAAGTTTAAATCTAAAGCGATACTACGGAAAATGTATTAGCTCTCCATTTCTTCTCAGGGTTACTAAATCTAAATCAGTCATGACAAGAGAGGCTTTGTTTTCGAAGCAGCTTCTGGCTTCTCTTTAGTGACTTTTCTTTGCCATGTATACAAAAGTATGTTCAGTATAGCCATTTCATCATGTACAGTATGTACTGAGCGACTTGATGTTATAATTACTTCATATAAAGGGTGCATAAATAATACATTGAATAGACTGGATTAAGTTTCGTTAGCTAACCTAAATGGATCATTCTTGACACTGGAGAAAATTTAATCTTGTATCGTAAAATGTAATTTTCAGCCCTCTGAAGTTGTCTTTAACACTTGCAACACGATCTAAAGTGATGGAATGAACGTTTCTCTCGAAATTTTTGCACAAGTCAAGTGTATTTGGCTTAGCTCAGCTCGCTCTCGCTTTTTCTTTCATTGACACTACAAACAACATTCCAAGAGTTGTAAGCATACCGCGCTTGCAAGCAGAAGTGCCATGACAGGCACCAAAGAACGTTCCTCACCCTTTTGAGACGCCAATGCCAATATTCAGAGAGAAGGAATACTGAGCTAATACTACGCAGTTTAATTTGCGTCCCTGCTTTGTTAGGTTTATAATCTGAAACAGGCAGAGCTGGGCGCGTCACTCGTTTAGGGTCGTTGCGTCACCGTCAGTCCGTCACCTCCGGATGGGGCGTTGCGTCAGTCTGTCGTTTTTCTTCCGCAAAAAGTTGCGTCATTTCGTTTGCGTCATTGCGTAACTGGTGGATACTGTTATTTTAAGTAATCAACTTAATATACATTAAAAATCATATAAATATATTTATGATAAAAAATACGATGAAATGGACATTTTACCAATCAATTAGTTACCTCCGCCAAAGAGGCTGTTTTAGCCGAGTTTACCTTTGTTTGTATCTTTGTCTGTCACCAAGATATTCAGACACTTATGGACGGATCTTCACAAAATATACACCGATAATCTTTGGCATCTGACGAGTAACAGATGAACAGATGATAAACTTTATTTTTTTTTTGTCTGTAGCTGTAGCTTTCCTGCCGGGCAGATCCTTTTCGGGTGTTTAGCATACAGTCGTGCTAGACCATTTGCTACAGGTTTGCATTCAGCGGCTCCGCAACACTTCCAGTTACTACAGTGATGGCATTATTTGGTTTTTCAGCAGGACCGTAGGTTTCCATTACCTCCATTTTTTACGAATCGAATGGCTTTTTGCTAAAAAGGGCATGGGTAATTTTTTTAATCCTGATGACTCCCAGAGCGCTACAGCCGCAGATAAGGGCTACATGATGGAGAAAGCAGGATCTAAAACCAGGGCGGCGGTAGTAGAGGAAGACAAACTCTGGCTACGCAAACTATCGAACGCTTATACATGCACAACCATAGAAGGTTTGCAGCTAGGGCCCCTCACCGCACACCAGCGCAAGAAGTGAAAGCTTTCCACAGCGCAATCGTTGCAGCTCATCAGAAGATAAAAAATAAAATAAAAAGAGCAATCAAGCACGCAGGTGGAATAGGAGAGCTGTCAGGAAGGCAGGCACGCAGAGTGGTTCCTGTTGCGTCATTGTTGGGCCGAGACGTGTGTCATCGCTGTTACGTCGCTGACAACCAACGTTATGTTTCTTTTCCTGACGATGTAAATGAAAGTCTTCAGTAATGCTGACAAATTTCGACAGAGGTTCAGCTCCAGCGCAAGTGAGGTGCTTGGGGGGTTGTAATTGATTTTATATGTGATCCTTTAATCGACTAACAAAAGTGTAATTTGGTTTATCATTGTTTCAACGAACCTTCAGTTATGTATAGTAAATAACCTATGCAATAAGAAATATATATTTACCCCTTAAATTGACTCGCCCCTGCTGAAGATAATAAACAATGTCTCAAAAGCATTCCGTTTCATAAATGCCAAAAAATACACACATTTCTTTATCGGAAGCCCACTTCATTGCCTAAAATACAAATGATTTTTTTTTCACTCTGTTACGTCTTAGTTATACCTAGGTATTTCACTTTCATTACTATAGATAGCTTTCTTATTTCCTTTTGAACTGATGTCATAGCATGTCGCCAAATGTTTATAAAATATAATGTAGATTTAATCTCTTCTCTTTCTCTCAAATGTCTAATAATCGTCCACTGGGACACTCCGTAGATACAGTGAAGATCTTAGCATAACTGAGACTGAGCTAGCAAACGACTTGATGGCTGCTTCGTCCAAGTGTAGCAATAATGAAAGTGGAGCTCTTGTCTACTAGAGTGGTGGTGGTGGTGCTGCTGCGAATTCCCATGTTAGGATATACGTAAATCTTTCAAGACTCCGATGTCGACTGACGTTACTAATTTTATTTAGCCAAGCCATGCACCCTATGGTCTTGTTCCTGATAATGCCAGGAACTATCCTATTCTTCATAGAAAGAATAAATTAGAACTATCCTGGCGTAAAGCCGTGTAGCCCCCGAGTTTGGTTTTAGTAGAGGAGGGGGTAATATCTTCTGTGACAGGTACAAACTTACAGCGACTTTCATATCCTTGGGCAAACAACACTAAGAAAACAATTAAATATTTTATTACAATGAAGTAAAAACCTCGCCTGTGTATTTACTGCTGGCCAGGTAAGAAATAGATCATCGTTGACATCAATTTCGTACTCGGCAAACGATCGAAGGACAACGAGTTTGTGTTGCCACCTTTTCATCGCTATATTTTTGGTCATACTTCTGTGACGGTGGAAGCATTGCATCCACCGTCACTGCAGCTTCATTAATAATTTAAAATGACACAAGGAAGTTGGTGCGACGAAGTCTGTTTAGAGCGATGTAGCCGTCCTCCTTTCGTCAGGTAGAAATACGAAAAATGAACTACGAGGAAAGAGTCAGTGCAGTGAAGTTCTGAAAACTTCATCGTACTTTGTGGTACATGATATTCAGGTTACAAAGAATTAGACGTTTCCAGCCGCTTACGCAAAAAAAGTGTTACATTATATTAACAGCTTCTCATCACGCAATAAAGACCGACCCACTCTAGGTATGCTCGAAAAAATTTTTACCAAGGACCGATAAAGTTTCCGATTTGACTGCTTAAGGATGGCACAATGTATTTAAAAATGTATTACAGCATGATAGCTCTGTATTACTATTGCAGTGTTTTGATCATTAATCTACTACAGGGTTCTGACCCTTCCCGCACTGCCGTGTCTGGAGACTCCAGTCTTCAGAAGCAAAATTCCCTCCAGTCCAGTGACGGTCAGAAGCCTTTGGGGGCCGGTGTGGAGTGGGAGCCTCTCAGCCACTGCATGGAGCTGTATCATGTGAAGGAGGTGAGCACCATTGAAAGAATGCAACTATCTGTCCCTGCACAAAGCTCTAACATGTGAAAGAGGTGTGCATTTGAAAAAGAAACAACTAGTGCATATTCAGGAATTTGATTGATCTCTTATCATCATTTATTGAGAATTCATTTTTGCAGAAGAGCACTGTAATAAACGTAGGAAGGTAAAGTGGTATATTGGACAGATTCTGATTAGATAATGAAAACGATGTCATCTATTTTGTGCTTTCCTCGATCTCAGGCGCTTCTGCTCATAAGCTTTACTAATTTATTCAATTATAAACAGAGCATAACTCAGGGCCTAGCTACTAAAACTATGCTGCAGCATTTTTTTGCTTGGTCATGAATTGCATCGCATTGTTTGCTATAGAAATTCAACAGTTGTACAGAAAAATGCAGTAAAAATGTAGAAAACATATATATATATAACTTAGAATTGGCGATGGCATCAAGGTTGAAAAAGGCATTGATAATAATAACAACTAGAACACTCCGACAGCGTATACTTCTGTTGAGCAAAACAACGCTAACGAAAATTTCAAGTTTGTTCAGAAACTATGATTTCCTTTTTGTGAACAACACAATCTGGTCATTTGTGCCGTTGGGCAGTAATAATACGTTCTGTATTTTTCTTGAAGATCCGTCTGTAAGCTCATGAGTTATGCTCTGACAAACATTTTCATAAACATTAATTGAGCACAAACGGACAAACCAATCATAAAAAAATGATTATTTGTGTTCTACAACATTTCTGAAGGTCAGTTTGTAACTTTTCGAATTATACTTCGGACAAGCATTTCGACAAACCTTAGTCAAATACTCGAACGAATCGATCGTCACCAAAATTTGTTCATTATGTCTTTTCACATTTTAGACAATTGCTGCAAATTTCATAAAAATTCGTTCATTAATTTTATGTTATTTTGCTAATAGACATAAAATAAAAAACAGTGACAAACAACCACACGAGCGAACAGATCGTCACAAAATTTGGTTATCTACACTATTTGATATACCGAACAACTCATGTAAATTTCAAAAATCCTTTCATAAATTTTTGAGTTATAGCATTAAAAAAAGAGGCAGACAAACAAACGGTTTTTCACCAAAAGTTACTTATCTATTCCTCCTTACATGCCTAACAAGCCCTGTAAATTTCGTAAACTCCGTCTACAACTTTTTGAATCATCTTGGAGACAGACAGACAGACACAGAAAGTAAACCTTCATTTTTAATGAGTAAAAAACTATCAATATAGTTCACGGAACCAAAAGAATTCGCTAATGCGTTAATCTGATGTTTCTCCTTGGAGTGATATCGACTAACACGTCATAAGTAAAGGAAACTTGCCAATTTAGGGTGAAAAATATGTTTTTCCTTCTCGTTTCTGCAGTCAGAAAGCACGCAGTCCCGCCGCCTGGTGCTGATGTACGTGTGGCTCACGTCCAAACGACAACATGTGCAGAAGTACGCGAAACTCTTCACGGACCTGGGCATGGATGTGGTGACTGTCAGGATTACAGGCATGGACCTCATGCAGCCCACTACTGGTTCTCAGGTACTGTAGTGACGCCGAACTACCTTTAGGTAGAGGGGTAGCGGGTCGTTGAATCTTCCGCTTCGGCGTCATAGTTCCTAGCGACTCATTCTCGGCTGCAGCAGCGCTTACTCCTCTATGCCATTTGGCCTATGTCCGCCGCACGAACCAGTGCGTGTGGGTTTCGTAGGGAGGGCACAGTCACAGTTGACTTTACCTTTACCTTTTTCTACCTGCTCCGATATAATTCCATCCCCAAATTGCACTGTTCAAAATTTGTTAACGCCCGTGCCAGATTTTGAGGGCTCATTCTAAGCATTGGCGGGGCCTTGATGTTTCCAATGCATTTTTTTTTTTAGTTTTAGTTCGATCGTGAATAGTAGGTACCAGTGGGGTTCACTCATCTAACAAACACTATTCTATATTCAATCTGCTTTGTAATTTCTAACAATACATGTTTTCATTCTGTCGTATAGATTCTCGGGCAGGAGAAGCTAATGTACACTACACCAAAACCGACAAGATAGAGTTTGCGGGACCAACTAATTAGAGGCTGGTTCACGTATGTGGTTTTCGGTTGGCTAGTGCCTATCAGTCGTTCAGGGAAAAATACTGTCGACGGGCTATTTAGGTTTCACACTGAACTGTGCGTCTGAGCGGCGTGTCGCTTCGGAGTATAATTTTCTCCAGAGAATACATAAAGAAGAAGCGTAGATAGATTCGCAACGTCGATTCGTTTCACTTACGAGAGTGCTATTAGCAGCTACCTATACATTTTAATCGCGTTATTATTTATAGCAAACTTTATAAAAGAATGTAGTTGAGATGCAACTTGGGATAGAGAGGCGCAGCGTGAGAGCAGAATGGGGTAATTTTTCACGGTAATGCGAAGGGCTTCGTCTGTTGCTGCTTTCCTCAACGTAACAACGAATTCGACTTAGCTTTGCTATTTGCATCGCCAGAACTAAGCGGTTTCAAATAATATTTGGATAGAAAACAACGAGAATTTGTATACTGAAGTATTTTTGTTGCCTGCAGTTTGGTAAGCTATCTTAATCGATGTTCCATAATTTTAGCAGTGCAGTATGTAAAATACCCTTATAGTCTCGCGAACTGTTAGTGAGATAGTTACATAAGGTAAAGGGGGTCGCGTCACGGCTATGACATGATATATGTGTTTTACCGTAAAACTGTAAGACATTTGTGACATTTTTCGATGCTCTTTCGTTGTTCGGAATAAACGAAGCGTTTGTACATGCCAATTAGGTACAATGTTTCCCGCCCAAATTTCATTTCAAAAGCAACTGCTTCCGGGGTTTCACAAAAAAAAGGCTTACCCACAGACAGCGTCGACGGCGACTAAAATATACAACTTGCAGCATTCTGCCGTCGCTTGTTCTAGCTCTGTCAGTCGTCAGTGCAGCGGCGTCGTTTATTGGCCGATGGGCTGTGACGGCACCGAACATTGCTGGTGGGAAGCCGACTATTTAGTTAATTAGCTCGCCCCTGGCAAAATAATTGGTAGTTCCTGCTGAGGCTAATTTACCTTTCCCGGTTACAGTCTCGGTTAACATTTTATTACACTTACACGGTACTTGTATGAATAGAATTGACAATATGCCTATTAATTGATAATCTTGGATATACATAAGGTGTACAATATAATGTTACTGAGAATCAAACATATATGCTAGGAAATATGTCGTGCAAAATTACACTAATGTTCATTAATTTTTGTTTGAATGAGATACACTTTAATTTAATGTTAACTATAAATAAAGGCCTTTTTAAAAGTATAGCATACAATATCATCCTACCGACAATCCGAGACTTTCTTGAAAATACAGCATGCTCTGTTATGCTACTGTTAGTCGAAGCTATTCTTGGCAATTCGTTGCACAATATTGTTACAGACTATTAGTGACGGTCTCAGAAATAAAGTATGCAATATAATGCCACTAAACATCATAGACATATTGGAAAACGGCATGCAATATTAGGCTTCAGCAAAATGAAGGTTTGTTTCTCACTTGCGCCACTATTTGTTGAGGAAAAGTTGGTTCACTGTTGTGTCGTACCTGCTACTTATCGCTAAAGTTGGGATGTTTTTGCAGGTTGTGGCGCAACAGGTGGTGGATTTCCTAGCAACCAACACCCAATACTCGCGAGTGTTGGTGTTTGGCTTCAGCGTTGGAGCTTATGCCTTCAGCGAGGCCTCTAAGATGGTGAGTGTGCCGAGTGAAATTTTTTGGTTTGGTGGACGAAATATACAATGAATGCTAATTTAGTCGACGTACTTCTTGAACAGCCACTGAAATACTCTAATTATTATATCAGTGTACTTACTCTATTGATTTGGTGCTTATGCTTCTAGGGTGGCGCCCAAAATTAACAGGAAATATCGGAATGAATTAGTGTCGTCTAGTGATCTGGCGAATACTAGCATCCGCGGAACATCCGCATCTGCTGATGCTAAGATGGTAACATCCGCAATCGCATCTGCGGATATCAGAATCGTAAAATCCGCAGCAACGGAAGCGTGGATGCTCAGGTTTATCACTGTACACTAAACTCATCGATAGTGCTCTAAACTGCAAATTCTCATTTGAATTGAAATATGTGCAAGCGCTGTCCCAGTCAACGAAGCACCATCTAAGCGTTTTCCCCAAGTGTTGCATAAGCTGCCTTCGTGAGAGTGTGTGTGTTTGTGTTGGAGTGAATATTCGCACCCGCACCTTTTTTTTTTACATTTGCATTCACGGATGTGAAGATGGCATCATTCGCAATTGCATGCATCCGCATCCACGGATGTCCAAAAAATAACATCAACTAGTGTCGTCATCCTTACTACTTCGGCATGTCCATTACAGCGAGGCATTCAATAGCTCGACTATTGCGCAGATCGGTTCGCCTTTAGTGCTGTGTAATTAAGGCAACTCTAAGAATAATGTTTCCCAACCATTTGAAATGATTACCATAAAACTCAGTTTGGCAGTGAACAATTACGCTACTGAGCGATTACCCTGCAATATATATATTTTTTCAGTCACACGATGAAACTCTATGTGCAGTAGGGTGGGCCAACCAAACGATCTTTATAATTGTAGAGTGAAATAACGACGAATACCATGAAAATGATTAGATTAGTTTTTTACGGATAAAAAATAGGGGTTACATTAAATTTAAATTAAATTATGAGTGTCAATCCGTTAATTTGTTCATCACTTTTTCCATTTTTCTCTTCTTTCTTTAATATAGGTTGGAGCAATTACAAACTGCGTTAGATCGTGAAAATCCCGTTTCGATTAAAACATTGGAATGGAAATACAGGGCTTATTGTATCGGCACCATTAGAAATTAGTTCATTTTCAGAAGGCTTCTAGAGGCGGGATGGTTTCCTCTGGAAGAGGTCACGTCCTAGAAAAGCTTGGTAATCGTGGTGTTGCATCGCTGGTAACCAGGGCTATTACTGATCATTTTTATCAACGAGCTGCAGGATTTTTAAGTCTTATTCGCAAGCCGAGGGTGCATTTCCTGATCTTAGGTGTGAAGAATTGCATTTTTGAGCATTACACGATTCACTGATTCGCAAGGTATTGTTTTCGTCATATGTAACATTGCAGTTTAATTATTTCATGAAATGAGTTGCCCACAGGATGATATTGAAGTGGGTACCATACGTCACAACCGACAATAAGAAAAAAAGCTCTACGTAATCGTAATTTTCAAGAACCATGCAATTTATTACTAGAAAACGCAACAAGTAAGAAGCCGTTTAGAAACTCTGAGTGGTTTTAAAATAAGATTCCCTACGGTTAAAGCCCAAACTGCTATGTAATTCTGAAACAGATGACGAAAAAACTTGCTTATGTTGCTTTCACACCAAGTGTTACTTACTTTTAGGAAAACGGTGTGCTAGAGGCCGATTGGACTGGAGGCTTTTAGTATGTAAATAATTTATTCAACACAGGGTTAGACAGACAGCGCCTAACGCATGAAACGCAATAGCTGTTCGGCAACTAAATTGTTCGTAGGTAGTTTTGTATTTTATTTCAATCTATAGCTGCCATTTGTGGTTATTTAATCGCCATTACTACTTAAAATATGAAAGTACAATTGCCGAAGACTTACTGGAAACAGTTTCACAAAGAAAACCAACTAGTCGGGCATGGTGTGTGGTTCAAAATGCAAACTTAGGAACGCAATACGGCATTCAGCTCAGCAACAGACCGCTCCTACCAAGTGCGCCTGCAGGTAAGCTTATAAAATTTCGATAAAGTCTGTTCCAGTCAACGTATTAACCTCGGCAAAAAGAGAACTACACTGTTTTTGGAGACGCAAAGAATACATCTATTGGACTAAAGCAGCATACAAATGAGCACTGGCCAAAGGTACGTTACAAACTTGATTTTAGCCAATTTTTAGGTGATTTTGGTGTATTAAAGTCAACGATTGTCGCCCACCATAAACAAATAGTAGGGAATTTGTTGTTCATGCTAACACACACATTGCTTGCTTCGCCACGAACAGTTTCCTTTTTGTTTGAGGTCGCTGTATTAACTGGGAAAATTTTTATCGAAGTTTGATGGGTTTGCCATCTGGTCCACATAGGATTTGGGTGAGTACTGAAATAAAGTGCAGTCTATATCCTATTACTTATGGATATAAGTGAGCAAGGCAGTGGTTGTTTGTTTCCAAGGCGGGGCATATTGCGCCGTATAGTGCGCCCTTTGCTCCAAATCCGCCTCCGGCGCTCTACCCTTTTTGCAAGGGTTATGAAACTAACAGGTTAACCCACGGGGCGGACCCAAGCTGTAGTGCATCATGAGAAATGGGCTCGTGACGTCATAAAAAACTTAGTACGATTATCAGTAGCTATGTTGTATTGCTTCTTCATCATTTCATTTAGGCCTCCAGAGTGGCCTACATGTCCTACAATCATTATAGTTGCACAAAAATATATATATATATATATAAGAATCTACCAACTTTTTAGCTCTCTGAAGGATAAAATTTCATTATTATTTAGGTTGTTTTTTCCGTAAGAGGCACGCACCCGGTCGAAGAGTTTCGGTAAAATGTTGCCATAAGCTGTGCCGTCGCGTAAGCGTCGTTAACATATCCGCCTCTCCTAATCGTAAAAACTACAGCATCATGGGAAAATTTTTGATTAAACATTCGCCAGTTTCAACAACATTATTTCGTAGCACAGTTTAGGCATAGGGAATACGGTTAGGTATTTTTTTTTTGCCAGTTAGTTAACGCGAGTCAGACGCCACCCTACTGCTATACTGCTGTAACGCGCGCAGCGTATAGCAGCTGTTTTTTTTTTTTTTAATTTACCGAGCAATTGTATGGCTTCTGTGCATTTTATGTAGATCTTTACGTTAATATTACTTCCCCGGAAGGAAAGTTAATAGTTTCTATGGTCATTTAATGTTTTTTAAAAATCTTGTTTAAAAGTTTTTCTATCTCGGCGTTCAATCGCTTGCATCAGAGCAAATTTTTGTTACAGCGGTTCGAGATTATAAAGGTTAACAGATCATTGGTAGAAGACGAACATAAATAAAAAACATTGCGGTATTCACTCATATAAATCCATCTCTAGTATGCCATATTACTCTCGGTAAAACTCACTTGATTCGTTACATTTTGAAGACGATAAACTTTGCTCTAAAAGTGCCTCTGACACTTGCGGGCATTTGGCGGCTGGATTCATCTGCTCTTTTACAAGCCTTTTCCTTTTAACCAACGTCCTTTGAAAATTTTATTCTTCAGAGAGCTAAGAAAAAGTTCGTCAATACCTTGATATGTTTTTTGTGTAGCTCTAATGATTGTAGGACATGTAGGACACTCTGGAGGCCCAAATCAAATGGTGAAGATAAAATGCTAAACAGCTACTGATAAACGTACTAAATTTTTATGACGTCACGAGCCCATTTCCCAGTTTCTAAAATATTGGGATTTCTGTTGACTGTGTTCTCCATGGAATTGTAAGATTAGGGAGTCTAATTGACAGTTGCCAACTGATCATATGGCGCTGCATCGTGCTTGTTTTCTGGCCAGTGAATGCGATGAGACTAGCTACACTGCGTTTGGGTTCCGCTCTGTACCTAGTGTCTCATATTTACTATCTTTCAACTTAGACATTATGGTTATAAAATGATGCTTCAGTTAGCATTTGAAACTTCAGTGTAAGTGTTATACAGAATAGTTTTTATTAATGAGCTACCGCCAAGACTCTAAAATGCACCCGAAGGAACTAACTCCCAATGAAAATTGAAGAATTTGCTTAGCATTAGCCACTAGTCCAATTTTAACATATGCAGTAGGTAAAAACAAGCTATAATTTCTTATTACCGACCATGGCCGGTTATCATAGAGCACGCACGTACATCGATCTTGCTTAACCATTTCCTCCTCCCTCACGGTTTCTAAAGTCTTAACGGAATTCGTTACTGAGGCCGACGCTCAATATTCCCTTCTCTCAAGAGACAGAGCTGCCAGAGGGGTTGGCTATTCCCTGTAAGTAACATCACATTTCTGTCAATTTGATGCGAAAAGAACAAAAAAGAGCAATATAATGTTTTGAAATCTAGGGGTTATAACCTCTAAACGTCATTCAAAAACTTATAAGAAATCTCATTAGTTCCCTCTAAAGACGGGCGCATGATAATGTTACTTTTCAAATTGCAGCATGAAAAAGTTTACTCATGACCCGCCCTACCACACCGCTCATTTAGCCCGCTCTAGTAAGGCTACCTTTTCACACACAGAATATGCACATCACCAAAATATGGATCCATGAACCCTGGAGAGGGGGGGGGGGCTATAGATCCCGAGTCGGGGTTGAGAAATATTTTGCACATGAAATATATACTGTATTGTTAATTAAATGGTGTGCCTGGAAGTCCATTTTCATATCTCTATATACAGTACAAATACGGCATCGTAGTATGTGTGTAAAATAATACACATTATCTGTGGTGGGCACTTGTAATCTTTCGGTAAAGTCAGAAAGGTGAATAAAGTCTCAGAAATTCTGAATTTACTATATTATTTTTCTGCTAAAGCTGGACCGAAAGTAAGACCGCAACTGCCCGTTTTCGTATTACATAATAGAATATTAAGCTCAGTACAGCGCTAATTTCAGTATCATATTGCAGATGCACGAGTGTCCCGAGTACCAGAGCGTCAGGGACAGGCTTGTGGGACACGTGTGGGACAGTCCCGTTGACCTCCCTAACATGCCCATTGGTGTCGCCACTACCGTCACCGCTAACGCTAAGATGCAGCGCTACGTCACCAGCTGTGTCGAGTAAGAAAGATTCAGTTAGCCCAAAGTTCCTCCAAGTAATGCAGTGCTATTGAAAACTTTGGAAAGGGTTCGGAACGCAGGATTTTTTTTTTCGGATTATCACCAAACCTTTCTCAATAGTTCTCGTGACATCCCTGGCAGTTACCGCAAAGTTCGAAAAATCCGTCGTTAAGGTATGAGTTATGTTGCCAACAGAGAGAACGGCTGCCAGACAGACAATTAGTAGGAAAACTTAGCTGCATAGTAAAAATTTCAGAATGAAATGGCAATAAACCCTAACCTCCTCACACCATATATTCGATAACTCCCGGTACCAGCACCAGTTCTTCAAACTCATACCGTAGTGCTGTTTCTTTCTCCAAAAATTTTGCAATTACTTGAAATCAGTGATCTTTAGTTGTTAATTATCTACCTATGAGAGCGTCAGAGCTGGGCAGGGCCTGCGATAGTATATATTTGTTACAATACTTCCATCGAGAAGGTTATATTTTTTGCCGGAGTTTCTTAATCTGTCAGTCAGCTGCATGCCTCAAAATGTTACGGGCGGATCTTACGAAATTCACGATTATGAACTATTAGGATTGTGATGAGAAACGCGTGATTAACTTTCGTTAATGATTCATCAGTCTTTGTATGTGCCTGTCTGTCTGCCATGCTTTCTATCTTTTACCCACGCGTTCAGTCAGTCGTTTCTGCAGAAGACACAGCGCGACAGGCTTCTATTTAGCTAAAGAGGCATTGCGGTTAGAAGAGAAAGGGTAAAACCTTAACCGCCGGGCCGAAAAGTAAATAATATCACTATTAAAGTAATCGTGAAAAGTTAGCAGAGCCGATGACCTTGAAGCCTCAAAAATAGATCCGAAGGACCCGTGAAATTAATAAATAAATTGATAGAGTAACTCGGAGCCTAACTGGGATAATGAAGCACATGAAACACAGGTATTTTAACTGATAAGATATAGCGGGTGTTCGTAAATTCTTTCCCCATAATGAAACTATTTGTTCCTTACAATAAAATAACCATGTTTTACTCAATCGATGAATATCTGAAAATGTCTAAAGGTACGTTGCCTTAAAGTTCAGTAGCGCGATTCACTTTATCGGCGGCCTACTGTACTTTACAGCGAAGATAAACATGCACACCGGTCATTTGTTGACATTGATCACTGTAATCTGCACCGTACCTGATTTCAGACGACCATGAACCAACTACCAAATAGTGAATTAGTAGATATGCACCTGCTGTACGGCATGGCTAAGTGCAATTCCACGAGAGCTGCCAGAATGTACAGGATTCTCAATAGACTATTTGGTAGTTGGTTCATGGTCGTCTGAAATCATGCAGGTACGGGGCAGGTTAGAGTGATCAATATCAACAAATGACCGGCGTGTATATGTATCTTCTCTGTAAAAAGAAGTATTTCGCTGATTAAGTGAATCGCGCTACTGAACTCTAAGTCAACGTACCTTTAAAAGTAGACATTTTCGGATATGCATCGATAGAGAGAAATATGGTTATTTTATAGGTACGGAACCTATAGTTTCATTTTGTGGAAAGAATTAGGAACTCCCGGTATATCTACTACTACATATATAGGAACACCCGGTATATCTACTACTACATATATAAGAAAGCCTCTTGTTGCAAGAAAAGAATCTTCGTAGTGAAGAGGATAATCTTTTTGGTCTTCACAGGCTTAAGCTTCGTGCTCGAATATCCCGTTGTATCCTTGCAAAAACAGCTGTGTGTCTGCATGTCGATAGATTGTGCTGAAATGTTAGATGACCAGTCAGCTAAATTAGGAAGTAGCGCTGGTACATTTCCGCACATCGTTTCAAATTTAGAGCAGCTCGGAACGCTAACTACTTCTCTGCTATTTCGATGGCCACAGCTATGCTTTCGGAAGTAGGGACTGAAGCTAATATGAATAGATCATCATTGCGTAAAACAGTGGGTGACCAACAATCCAAAGTAGAAAACTTTTGGTAATGAAAGGACGTAACAAAACATTCGGAACCTGTATTCTACGCACGAGCTCCAGAAAACTCATGCCACCTCTACTTAAAATAACAAAACCATTACCTGTACAGTTGGTTTCTACGGGCGAGGCACGACGTAGCTACGCGCCACTACCTGGCAGCAGCTAACTACTTCTACATGGGCCCCGTAGACGGGCCAGGGCTCTACATGTTCTCTACGTGCGACCCGCTCAGCCCCGTGCCCACCAATGAGAGGATCAGCGGCCGTTGGCGGGAACTAGGCATGGACGTGAGTAGGAACTAGTCAAGGCTTAGTTCTGCAGTCCAGTGTAGCCCCTGGCAAAGCTTTAGTCAAGTCTAGTAAAGCCTTAGTTTAGCTAAAACTTAGGGCCCATTCGACTGGGCTCCAGAATAAGGCTTTCAAAGCTCGATTTGTCTGAAACTGAAAGTAGGTACGCTGGCTTCTACCTGTTGTCGGTTACCCCCGAAGCTTTGAGAAACATAGCCTTGAGTGACAAAAAAAAAAAAAAAAAAATCAGCCGGCTCAACGTCATGGGGTTGTTTCTAACACTCGCAACACAATAGAAAGTTGCGAAGCCAAAGCTTCTGTTTGAAGTTTAGGACAAAGTAAGGGTCGAAGAAGGCTTTATTTCAGTGCCTAACCCAACGTGCCCTTAGAGCTCTTTTCATTTTGTCATCAAAGTCGATCTAAGCCAAACCCACTGGACTTGAATTGTCCTGACCTGCCGACAAGATCCCTGCATAGGAGCTCAAATTTGGTATTTCTTTTTTTTTAGTTGAAAAATCGGGTAAGTTGGGTTTGAAACATGGAACAACAATTGCTTGGATATCAAAAGTTAAATAATTACACAAGGATTCAAACTGTTCAGCTAGGTTAGTTTGACAAGGTCTGGTTTTCTCTAAATTGCAATTATAAAAAAAATTGAAGTGGGCAGGAAGTTTGGCTGAGTCAGTTTGAATCGCGTTGCTGGTGTTAGAAAAGCAACACCACAATGTCAAGCCGATTGAAATATCCATTTTGTGGAGGAAGATTGAGTTCTTGAAAGTGAAGATTGAGGCTCGAGGCTTAACGCCTGAAACTTGAATGAACATGAGTACACCAGGGCACCAGGCTAAAGTTGAGAACAAGTCAAACCTCGACTAGTTAATATCGCTGCTTAATCGAACGTGCCTTTTGCCAACTGTTCTGAAGCCATGCAAAGCTCCAAAAAAATTTTCCGAGACTGAATTACTGTATCCAGGCTTAGCGAATTTTAGTAAAGTCCCATAGGTTATCGATTATTCGTAAACGCCTGAAGCTTTCATCAATGGATCGAAGTCAGGGCACTTGTTGGAAGTTTTGGATAAGTCAAGCCTGGAAGGCTTTATTTCTTTAGCCAACCGAGCGTGCCTGTAATTTTATATTCCCGTTAAGGTGTCTTTAGATAGCTTGTTGTTAGTTAGCAGTTGCAAGAGAAGATATTTTAGGTTAGCTTCGTTCATAAAATATCGGAACTAAATGGTTTTGAAAGATTTGGATGGGAAACATTGAGAATGTGCTCATTTAAAAACCATCTCATTTGTCTGTAAAAGTGTTGCTTGGTTAATCCGTCTTTTTATTACATTAGTTTTTTACAATGCAGCATGTAACAGACTCACACTGTTATACCGTGTCGTCGTGGCTGCGGTGTGATGAGTGTATTGCTGTGAAATTGAAAGATATTTGAACATTTTCACTGCCTTGATTTTATTCGACGCAAACGAAATGCTTGTATATGCAGACAAAACTCAATGGTGCTAAAATTCTATTTCGAAAACAGTTGATTCAGGCGTTTCATAAAACGAAGCTCACTCGAAGCTCGCGTCTATGCCGCAAAAAGTGCAACCTTCAGCATTTTACCGTCACGTGCTATAACTCTGTCAGTCGTCAGAGTAGCGCCGTCACTTGTTGCTTGGCCGGCGGGATGTGACGGCAACGAAAGTTGCTCGTGTGAATCAGTCTTAACGTTTACGTACGTTGCGAATTTGACAAAGAATACTAGCGTTCTTTATGCATTTCTCGCTTGATCACGAAAGTAACGCTTCCTGTTCATTTCCCGAGTAAAGATGAAGCTGAAGTTCTGCATATATTTCCCAGGTGACCACGAAGATATTCCCTGACACGCCCCACTGCGCAAACTACTCCAAATATCCGCAAGAATATCGAAGGATCATCATGCAATTTCTTCAGAAGGTCAACATGCTGCAGTAAAGAATTTTGTCTTTGCAGAACCCATTGGCTAGAAATTTAAATTATTCCGGACACTTATGGGTTGCCTACGGCTGCTTTACTACTGCAAGATACGAACTCTTAATGGACCACTTGCAATCTTCAGCAACTCCAATACTAGACTAGGTGCTGAAGATGCTGCTTTGTAAGCACATTAAGAGTTTCAGTAATTTATGCAGGCAGTCTACTGTGTTGTGACCTCGTTAGGATGCCCATTACTGCGGTCACGGCATTTGAACTTGAAATACGGTTAATGAGTCCAGTAATGTTCCCTGCCATGTACTTTGCCCATTGGTGAACTATTTCATGTTGGGGTGCATCACATGGATAGTGACATTCGCCGAACAACTATTAATTACCAGACTCTTACAGCCTAAAAAAGGACCGCTCGGTTATGATTCAAATAGTGCTATCGCTAAAAAACTTGATGAAAAACATTTACCTAACCAATAGTGAAGTAGTTCACCACTGCGTAAATTAAATACTGGCGAAACATAACCCACAAGCATCTAGTCCTGCTTGCATTCGCATTCTAAGTATCCTAATAAAAAATTTCTTAGGTACCGTACCGGAATTCTAGGTCACCCTCAAGCTAAAATGGAAACCAGCCTCTGGCAATGACAAAAATTCCCCTAGGGTTATAGAATCAACATCTTTAACTATTTCCCGCGGATGCAGAGAGGAGGGGTCAGAGGTCTTGATTCTCTTGACAGTCTCTATCGTGAAAAAAGGGTCATGATTCGAGAGGCTCCCGGGTGACGTCGGCATCCAAGCGTTCTCTGATAAATGAGCATTGCAGAAGGTAAGCAGATTCTCGAGCTATATAGAACCAACCAGTTTCAAGGCATTCAGCATCGTTGAGTTTCCAGCAGCGAGTTGATGTTAACCCTTCAAGGTATGATTTCGTCTTTCCGTTACGAATGGCATCACTTCGCATGCCACAAGATTTATACACTGTGCATTGAAAGGTAACCTAACAAACTTTGGATTTGTAAGGTAAAAAGTTATGCTTTGCAATATTATGACGTGAAAAAAATTTCGTGATTAAACATATAACTGCCTAGTTAAAGTATTTTGTCTCCACTAGCTAATATCGTGAATGTACTAGTACTAAATGGGCGGATGGCATGGCTACTTTCCTCGCATATTGTTCCAGATATTCCAAAACGTCGAGGCAACTTAATAAATATTCCAAAGATTCCAAGTAAAAGAAGAGTGCAGTAACATTTACTGCAATTCTTATATGATGTTTGTGCCGTTATTGTGGTTCCGAGTCTTTGAACTGGAATCTCTTGCAGATAATAGGTTCGCATTGCTGCAGATTGGATTTAGTTGACCATTTTATTTGTAAATAATTAATCTTTTAGGTTTTTATAATTAATCTATATAATAAATACAGGTATTATTGTTAGCAATTGCTTCATCGTGAATTTTTATGCACTATCTTCGCTAATAGTTGTTAGGTACAGAATAATTTTTAGTTTTAGTCAAATATTATTTTATATAAATGTTATTACTATTCCCAAGATTGAAGTTAATTTTATTTCACTATCAGAACTCGTGGAAGTTTCACAGCTAAATTACTAAGTATCCACTGGTATACCCAGCTTCCATTCATTAATCACAAAGACATCGCGATTCTACATATTTCTCGACAGTTGTTGCGTAAAACAATTAACGAAGATGTTTTGTGCTTGCCATATTGATTTTCTATTCCGTTGCAAGGTTCGCGACGCTACCAATTTCACTTAGTA
This sequence comes from Parhyale hawaiensis, assembly GCA_001587735.2. Taxonomy (NCBI): domain Eukaryota; kingdom Metazoa; phylum Arthropoda; class Malacostraca; order Amphipoda; family Hyalidae; genus Parhyale; species Parhyale hawaiensis. The sequence goes on from LQNS02278087.1 coordinate 12,147,572, forward strand.
AGGCATGGTTCCTGTCTTGTAAATGCACGGACGGCCTCGAATATGAATTTCTTTCAGACAATGAAGCATCGGCACGGAAATAAGGATCACTGTAAACTTACCCCAGAACTGTACGTACGTTGAGTACAAGCCCCAGCATGCTGCTTCCCCCAAACCAAAATCTGGCGGCACCAAAGCGTTTAAGCTGAGAGTTCTGTTCAACGCAAACCGTATTATTATTATTATTATTATTGGCTGTGATGAAACTTAGCTTATGATCGAACAAACGTCATGGATGAAAAGAAAAGCGAGAGTGACTGGTCGTCTAGCAGAAAAAACGCAGGGAAATAATGGTAATTTTTAATGCAAACCGTGAGCATTATGGAAACATCGAAACAGAATAGAATGGAATGGGATGCCAAACGAACAGGGAATTAAACTAGAGAGCCTCGTGGCGTAAGACTATTACCTGGAGAGGGGTAAATTTCGAATCCGTAATTCTTGATGGCCAGCTTACTCTAGAGTTTTACCATTTTTCACATCTAGGTCTACCCAGCTGACTCCCTGCAAAAAACAAAAAAATAATAATAGGAGCATGCTCAACTCCCCCTTCTTTTTGGTTGGGCAAACAAATAAATATATACTGAAGTCTTCAACAAAACATTATCACCTCTCGCACTTCGTCACATCTAGTGGCTTCAGTGATATATCTCTGCACTCTATCATTTTAAGCTCTGTCTTATTATCTAGCTGTAATTTCATATCTGAATGTAAAAGAAAAGAGAGAGTTTCAAAACACACACATATATATATATATCTGAATAATAGAGTATTTGTCGGGTCAACTGTTGTTTTCGATATTATTTTTCGAGAACGGCCAAGGGAGCTGATATCTGTATATATACAGGTAAGTACACAATGTGTATTATTTAGCGTAGATTGCTAATTATGCTGATTCGACACCTTCAACGCAAGACGAAAGTAGCTTTATTGTCAATATACATCAGGCTTGACCCAAATATTCTGTCATGCAATTAAATATGTACTGATAAGTATTGTAATTGCAGCTATAATTGTAGCCATAAAAGAGGTAAACATGCATGATAAATTCTTTCTATGGAAATCTTATCTTCATGCTTAAAATAAAATGCTAATATTTTAATATTCTCTAAGTAAATGTAATATTTATGAAGTAGTCAAACATCTTCTGAAATTCACAGACTAGTCATAAAATACAAGAACTTGCTGTAAATTAAAACACTATCATAGTTAAAAATACGCGAAGTGACTGCAAATTCATGAAGTAACTGAGTTATTAGGGATAATAGAAAACACTTTTTTTGGACTTTGCAGCAGCTTACAAGAACTTTGTATTGAGGGGATCTTTGCATTTTTAGGTTTCCCATATGCAGCAATTTATTTTGTTTATCTGTTTACTGTGATAATATGCTTCGTACAATTCTTGCTGTGAAATATGCATAATATAACTACAGTATGTCCTGAAGTAATCTAAGTTCACTGAAATGATTTTTCAACACTTATGGTTCTACAATCGCCTTTAAAATAAGCTTAAGTAACGGGAATATGTCGTAAAATTAAACAGGATAACTGAATTGAGATTTGAAAATTCCAAAGCTAATATAAGAATATTCAAATGCTCACAACAGATTATTGACATAACGCTTAGCAAGCTCCTTTCCAAATATCAGAGATCAATATTATTAATATCTGGAATTTAATTTCATTGGATTAGAATACTGTAGTTGCTGTTTACAGCATGATCGACCAGCCCGTTAAAATCAGGTATCATTTGTAGTGGCTAATATAAGCCATATTCTATTCGATAGCTAGTACTATTTCCAAGAAGGGCCATAACATAATTTTTACTAATCTGTATTCCATTTCATTGATCAAATTGATCACTTTCATAGCTGTAAGTTGTCCAGGTTGGAAAATTAATGAAAAGTTAAGAAATGCAGATCATCTGGAAATTTTTGGTTAAGTTATAATTTATGAGTTGAAAATAACAAGTCAGTAGGCTGTTAAATATTACAATTCATATTAATTTTCAAATTCTTATGAGACGTTAGTTGCAGCTTTTTTTTTAATTATTTATTTTTTATGTTCGGCGACTTTCTGAGTAACACCACTTGAGTTGTTACATTGAAAAGATACTTTTTTACCATCAAGTACTTCTCCCAAATTAAGAAGCATAAAAGTAAAAGTGAAAGTATATTTGTCCTAAAATAGTTGTCCATAGCGATAATTGACGCTTGAAGCAACAAATAATTTGCGAGCAGAAAAACACACCCTTAACTAAAATGCTTACAGCTAACAGCTTTCACCGGTATTATTATTTTTGTCAATTAGCCTTCATTAATCATTGTTAGGACAAATTGTCTTTTATTTATCTTTATTATTTAAACCGTAAGCGAGTTTCTGACCTTGCCGTCGATACTCTTTCGGTTAATAACATCAGCCAGTTTCCTAAAATATCACCACTCACTCCATTCTATTCTTTCTTCTTGATATTCATTTATCTAGTTATATAAAGAAGTGTATGACCTATCCTATTCACAATAATTTTTCAATTTAGTAACTTTCACCATCCCTGCTAACTACCGCTTCTTATTCTAGTCTATACATTTTATTCTGCCGCAAAAGCTATACATACTTAACCAATTAACTAGACTCACCATGACATAGCCTATGTAAACTATTTCGATGTTAACTTAGTGATTGTAGGGTCAGTCAACTAATCATAGACCGTATTGATGTAGAAAGCAGTTATCTATGTAGTTAAATATAACTGGAAGTCTAATTCCACATGTGCAATAATTGCAACAGTCATGCCACTTTCTTGATGAAATTACCATTTTCCAATTTGCTCTTACCAAGCTTAGTGTTCTAGTGGAAGCAGTAGATAGACCACAGAAGTGGGTGTTTATGGGGCACTGATTTCCTCCGGCCTTTTATATTAAAGGGTCTGGGCCAAAAATGACTGCATGCGCCCACCTCTTCTACACTATCGGCTGTGACCCATTCTGTGAATGGGCCATGCGCTCTTCCAGCTCACTAGTCTGATTCAGTCTTACCTTCATGTAGCATGTACAAAAAAGCTTGAAGATACATTTAACTTATATTCTTCACTGTTACGCCATAGCTCCAGTTGCAACCTTAACCTTATAGCTTTCAACATTTTGATCTCTCTTTAGATACGTCAACGCTTCCATTATCATGGAAAAACTATGTTTTGGAATTTCAATTATAGTCCTGTTCAGGAACACCGTAAACTAAAATGAACAACACACTTTTTTGAACGAATCAGGGGCGTTCATCTGCGTGAAAATATATGCGTCCAAATTACATGTAGAGATAGCGTTGCAGACTTAGATACTGTAAAATATGGTCCACTTCGAATGTACTGTATCAAAATTTCAACTTTTCCCAAAGGGATTATGTACTGAAGTACTATTATAGCCTCTGGTGCCGTAAATATATGTTGCTTCTGGTCCGGAAATGGTTCGTTTGGCTTCGGCAAAAATCAATCAATTACGTGGGGTAAATGAGATACGCTGCGTATGGTGATGGTGGAATACATGTTCTAGAAATCCGTCAAAAAGAAACTCGTCAGTGTTTGCCCTTCAACAACCAGCCAAAGTAAAACTGAGTGTTGCATAAATTAATAGTAGCAAATATTTTTGAGGTTCAGAACTTTCCTTTCAGTGTTCGGAAGTTTTGGAATGTATGTATGTATGTTAATCCGACAAAAAACATATATTGAACATACCAGGTTTATTGGAAGTTTAACCAACACTACTGAAACTGTGCATAAAAATTGGACAGTGATTTAGGAAAACGAAAGTACTATGTAACAACGAATAGCTTTATCTTGCAGTTTCCTTTAATTAATTCATTGATGAAAGAATAATGGGAATATATGTTGAAGGATGTTCAAATGGGTCAATTTTTCCTCACATTATAATTTTTCTGCGATTTTTAAAAACTGTTTCCACGATGGTCTTTAAAAATAATGTGAAATTTAATTAATGATAGAAAAGGTCTGTAAAGGTTCCGCCTTTGTTACGAGGTTCTTTTCTGTAAGAAAGGCATTGTGTTTACGCTTGGAGTTTTGGAGCCTGTTACCTACTAGGGTTTTTATTGTGTGTAAGGAAAATAGCTCCCGATCTGCAGATACTTTATCTGTTTCATGATGTTATAATTTTTTATTTTATTGTAAAATCTCCGAAATTTAGTAGAGAAGTATTAAAATTATACTAAGGGAGAGCTCAGTTGTAAAAAAAATCAGACTTCATCACTAGTGCACTATCGTTTGATACTCAGTCTTAAAATTATACAAAAATGCTTATAAGATATTTTCTGTATTGAAGTATCCATAAAAATCAATTGAAAAAACTACTTCAAATTCAGAAGAGGCAAATTTCATTACCAGCATAGTGTGCATAGACCTCCGGGAGCAGAAATCTTTTGTAGCGGGTCTATTTACCTAATTTACCTATAGTTTGAAGAGGAAGTTCTATATGCGGTGAATTAATCTCAATTAGAACGTTTTTATTGCCCATGAAACAGCTTCCTCTACAACTTGGATAAGTTGAAGTAATGTGTTTTTTACGAGACTGAAACATTTAATTTCTGGAGCAGTCGATAGCACAGGTCTCGGATGAACCCTATATTTCAATAAATTTATCTATGACTAATAGTCAGTTTTTATATTTCTTTGTTGCTTGACGTTTGTGTATAAGTGAAGACTGTCCTTTTTATGTTAAGTTGGAGATATCAAAACTGCAGGTTCAGTTTCTAATGAGCGTGATACTTAAGATAATTATACACTTGTAAATTAACAGGTAATGACTTATATGTATTTGCTGTTACCTTTTAACTTAAGTAAAGCTTTGTCCGCTTCAGATTATTTTATATTTTTTGTGCTGTGCTATTTTTATCAGTGATTTGTGATAGTAACTTGGCTATATCGTTAGCGGTGATATTTTAAATATATAAGTTCTGAACGTCTAATGATGTAATGAAAAATTCATGGATTCATACTGGCTTCAACTAGTTGCTTTCAAGGTGAGAAAAGTACAGTGGGACATAGAAAAGTGTTAACTTTCTAATGTGGATAGTGCCCTTAGTCGCATTATAGGCCTTAAATAACAGTTTTCAATGAAATTTCATTATATTGTGGACATCTGGTTAGGTACATTTCTACCCATTGATTAATTACTTTGAAGAAAAACACCAAGAGCGAAAAAGCATGACAAATTGCAACGCTTTTTAAAGAAATGTCAGGGTTTATTTTACACTAAATTTTAAAATTACGTCTTAAACGTTGTTAATTCAATGTAGTGTGGATGAATTAGTACAATTCCATTAACTGATGATGTCTACTGAGCTTATAGAGATACCGACAGTGAAACATTGTAAAATGTTTCGTTTCTAGCAAATGTTCTTGCATGGTTTGGCCGAATATACAAAATTACGTCTTTTGCTATCTACCACAGATAAAGGAAGACAGGGAGGCATAGTTTCTAAGAGCACATCAGCTCTTCCTCGAGGGCCCTGTGACGTCAATATTAGCTTGAATTTTATGACAATGTCCACGATATTATAATATGTACACAGTTTATCGGTTGGTTGGTCTCTCTGCACCCGTCTGAAAGATTAAATAGAAAACATCAATGCTGAACGTCAAAGGGATTACACAAGAAGAAATTCGGGCCTCACATCAATTGTATCCAACTTCCTTGAATGTAGTCAATATAGATATGTACTGTACATCTTGAAGCCTTTGCCTTGGGAGATAAAAGGCTTTTCTTCTGCAAATCAAACGCGTATCAAACGCGTCGTTTAACTGAATAATTCGGATTCCGCGTTGGCAATGCCTTTTATCCATTCTCCTGAATCTTCTTTCTTCGATTAAGATGTCATCACAAGAGATGATGCTTTCAAAGCAAAACAAACTCCAGAATCGAACTTCATATTTTCCTTGCTATGCTGGACTTAATATATGTACAAATCTGTGTCTAGGATACCACGGTGATTAATTTTTTGTCCCTTCCTAATTTTTTCTCTTATTGTTTGGGCGCAAAAGTAACTGATCCTAACGTGCATCCGTTACCGTTATTTTGACAGTCGGTGCTCTAGTTCTAAAGAAATTCTAGTCTGCCCTAACGCCAGGGCCACACTAGGTATTTACACAGACAACTTGATGCAAGGATGCGAGCCCCGGACGTCATTCGTGCCGCGGTATCTATGCTACCGATTCTAAATATGCATGGAAACGGCCCGCGAGCTGCTCATCCTAGCAACAAGTAGGGCTTAGAAATGCATATGTGTCCCCGGCATAAGACTTCCTTTGTCTGGGCTAGATACAACAACAGAGACACATGGGTACGCATATTGTATTGCACAAAACGTAATTGCAAGCTACGATTGCACTGAGAATGGATATATAGAATATTTGATTATCTGATATCGTACTTTATTTTTTCTTAGATGGCCACTATACACATTATTGTTAATTACAAGCGTTTTGAATTATCAGCGATCGAACCTTAACTTTTTGTAAAGCTTGTTCTTGTACCTGATTAATTTTGTTAGCAGTCGATATCCATTGAATGGTATTAACTTTGCGATATTTCTTCTTTGAAACTACACTTTTTGAATTCATTCCATCTCTTCTATCATAATCTTCTTTTTCAATTGTTCTTCAGACTGATGAATGTATTTCATTCCAGAATTAGTGTTTTACGTCTCATCATTTCTTGCTCTCTCACATTCTCAAAATGCACGGATTTATAAACGGTGATTTCATTATCCTACATAGAGCACTCGATCGTCACAAGAAATAGCAGTGGAGTCTGTACTGACACACACAACCAGACGTTTTACTGCTCACTCAGACAGACAAACTGTAGCTACAGAACAGCACACCTCTCACGGCAACAGTTTGAGAAGCATTGAGCCCAAGGAGGTTTAGCAAAAAGGACGGAGCCAAGAGCCTCGTCCGTGAAGCTCAAGTTTCTGGTGTAGCTGCTGCCAGTCGCCGTATGCACCAATCGCATATAAGTGCATGAGTTTGTTTCTGTCGCGTCACTTCCACCAGTGAGATTGATGTGTGTTCGTTCGTTAGTTACAGTCGCCGGGTGCCAGAGGTACTCGCTTTCATGAACGCGTCGCAGCCACGCACGAATGATTGGAACGCTGGCTGGGCAACCTAAAGCTGCCAGTGCTCTCTCCGCCCTGAGCCAAGGCCTCCTAAAGTACAGTCTTGGGTCCTGGTCTAGAAAGTGGTCCGATCAAGTACAGTCCCTTGTTAATCATTAGCCTTAGCATGATATTTTTGGTACCTACTCTACCTCTTTCTAACATGGCATTATAGAAAACTCTAATTGTAATTACTTAAAAGTTACAAAATACGACAATGTGGGTTTTCTACCCAGGAGAGCTCGAAATATGCAGAGTATGTTTAAAAAATATCTGGCTGCGGCCAATAAATTTTCAAGTGACGGTGCCGATCGGACCGTCTTCGTGAAGTACAGACCCAGGCCTGTATTTTAGGCCTTGACTGAGCTCAAGGAGGTTTCATGGACAGGAGAGAGCATCACCGCTGTGTGCAAATCAAGCCAGCGTTCTAGCTTTTCTGGCGTGGCTGTTTACTGACGGCGAGGTTCTTCAAAAAATACACATTTTCTTCAGAGATAGATAATGTGCCTAAGTGCAGTCTGCAATGACTATTGGCAGAAGTACGCTAACAGGGTATGTATTCCGCCCGATAGGCACCTAAAATATATTTTCTCCTATTGCTTTCTCTGTCCAGCCACAACGCTACAGCTTTCCAGCCGCCTCAGCTTTTCAGCCATTCCTCGTACATTACAGTTAATCAAACTTTGCGTTCCTTGATTCCTGCCTGGAGACGCCCATACCGCAATATATATATATATGATTATATGTACATATGTGCAGTTAGACATTGGCCATGCTGGAATCTTGTGCTCCACCTACGAGGCAAGTTGTTCCCTCCATTCAATTAAACTTCCTTGACTGAGCTCAAGGAAATTTGATATAAAGAGGTAGCAAAGGCTACAGGCGATCGGAAGCTCAACTCTCCGACAAAGCTGAAGCTTGGCTAAGTGGTTCCACATGTACATTGTAGTGTACGCTTGTGCAGGTGGCTATCAACGCTCACGCCAGTCGTATATGCTATGAGTTGCTGGGAGCCATGATTTGTGGAAATGCTGGGGAAGAAGCAGCACCCGTGGTTGGACAGAGCAGCCACAGAAGGAAAAAGTTCGCGGGGCTGTCAGAAAGGCACAGTCAACTTGTCCGCACCCCGCACTGGAAAACCCACACGCGCTGGTTTGTGCAGCAGATAAAGACCAACAGGCCCCAGAGGAGTACACGGCTGTAGTCGTCCACAGATAGTCTAGAGCTATGGTGCCAGTGGCTTAAGGCTCCATGCGATAATCTGCGTCTCCGACCCTCCCCATCGGTGGCACAGGTCAGTAAACCCACAGCAGTACGCAGACCGAATGCTGACTGATCACATCAACCGCCGCGAAGAACTTGTCTTTTTGCTAGGGAGGTTTGAACCAGCGGCCTTGAGAATCAATGTCAGAACCATTAGTCTGCTGCTACTGCGGGCAATGTAACACCGTGTATCTTCCTTCCGTTTGACCTCCTCACCGCTACTGACCCAAAGTTCCACAGGCATTGCCAGTGCTGCCGATGGATTAAAAAAACACGATCTTTGGGAAAACTCAAACTTTTCAGCCTTGGGTGCCGAAGGACAGATGCACAGACTTGCTTAGAGCTCTACTTTCCAGCGGACACTTCGTGGGCTGTAGCCAGGGAATGCAGCGGTCTCGGGGAGATGACAAGTGAGTCAGGCTATGAACAGGCAAAGTTTGATTAATCATTAAAGACCCAACATGGTATGGGAGACTGGGAAGTGTTGCTAGACTTACAGAACCAATAGCTATGGAGTACTTGGAGAGCTTTGGAAGAGCACGGCAGTGCCAAGCATGTGATGACAGGAACAGAATAACATGGACGGAAGCTGCTTTAAAAAGCTTAGATGTGTTCCAGAATAAAGTTGAAAGGATGACGATATGA
>LQNS02278087.1:12159307-12188541 GCA_001587735.2 Parhyale hawaiensis
AGGAAGCCAGCGGGGGTTTTCCTGAAGGGCTAACTTACTGCCGTCATTTATCGCACACGTGCACCAGTCATTAATAACCCAATATGCCGTCATTTACAATGACGGCTCGGGACACTAGTTTATGATACTGAGCTACTTGTGCCTGCGATACCAATGAAGTTCTTCGGATGAGGTCCAAGTGGCGCTATTCACACACACCAGCTAGCAACGAGTTAACACTACAATGCGCTACTGAAAGGGCCATAGGACAGATGATCGAAAAGACCTTAATAAGGGTCAGGATCACCGGGAACTCTGCGAAAAAGACGCAAAACATCAAGGGCAGCAATATAGGGTCGTCCCTCTCCGGTGCAAGTTGCGCTTCACCATCAATTTCACAAGTAGTCTTTTCGAAACTTTCTTGAAGAAAGGATAAGGAAACATTTCAAATTCACCGTGATTTGTTTTCAACCAAAGCTGAGCCTTTTTGCTCCACTCATTTGACATGTTTTGGCAACTGTGTAACCTGTATTGCCGTAAACTGCAGCATATTCTATGTACAGTAGTCTAAGTGAAGAACAAAACTCGTCTCTGACTGCCTGCAGGGTTATATACCTGGCAAACTAGGTAGGTACCATATACGGCCGACGTTTGCTCTCAAAAATAGAGATAAAAACTGATTTTTTAACTAGTCAACATAATAATAGAACAATATAGTAACAACTACTTTATACCTATGCATAAACTGTATATTTGTTCTTTCGAGGATAAATAGTAAAGAAAGAATAGAAAAGAACATGCATCAATAGTAAAAAGGGGAGATGCATGTTCTTTGTCGTATTTTTTTGGAGACGAGGCGCACTAGAGCAGTGTATAAAATGTACAAGCCGTGACATTCGGAACACGATAAAAACCGAAATTTCGTTCTTATTTATGACTTGGACAGAGTCCAGGCTACAAAAATATTGGAAAGTAGAGCACTCTGAGAGCACATACCTCCACCAAGGAAGGCAATGGTAACGAAAAATTGAAATTGGTGCTGAGACCATAATTTTCTTTGCAGCAACGCCATAATCCAATTATTTGTGCCTTTTGATAGTATTGACACTTTCTCCGATTTTCTTGTAGAACGGCTCATAACCTTTTGAGTTATGCTGCTAGCAAACATTATGACAAACATAAGTCAAACACACAAACGAAACGAATTTGGGTTCTGCACCAAAACGTAATCATTCATGTCTTTTAACATTACTAACAACTCCTATAAATTTCATAAAGATCCACTCAAAGCTTTTTGAGTTATTACGCTAACAACAAAAATAGAGATGAAAACTGATCTTTTAACTAGTCAGATGCACAGCAAAAAACGCAGGAATGAACAAACAGATCATCATAAAAATTTGGTCACTTGCTTCGTAATAAACCTAACAACTCATGTAAATTTCACAAAATTTGTCCATAACTTCTTGAGTTATGTCATTGACAAAATTAGGGCAGCAAACAAACAAACGGATGGACACTGGACAGATCTTCACCAATAGTTAATTATCCGTTCCTCCTAACATGCTCAACAATCCCTGTAAATTTCATCTATATCCATCCATAATTTTTTGATTTCTCTTGATGACAAAGCGCCAGACAGAATACCAGACAAATAGACAAACAAACCCGACAAAAACTTAACCTCCTTGGCAGAGGTAATAAATATATTTAAAATAAGACTGTAGCTCTGCGGGCTGTGGCTAGTAGAAACACAAGATAGGCATCTGCTATTCTGGAGCCTTGCAACAATAATACACTGTTTTTTCCTATCAAATACTGAAAGAGTGACGTGCAGACCGACAGATGGAGGCAACCACCAGTAAAATAATAGTAGAGATCTTATCATCTTATCCGTATTAAAGAATATACCTTTGATAAGAGTTTAATATAATTTTCATTCACAAAAAAATTATTTACAGTGAAAAATACAAATGGTTATCACCTTTGCTAATACATAGCTTTCATAGATATAGTATACTGAACACCAACTAATATGAAAAATTTCAATCCACCTTTGCTTGAAACAATAATTCTTGACATCGAAATAATGAATCTACTTTGAGCTTCTCTTAGCGTGACTATGTAATCTGACTTTTATATTAACATTTTTTCCATACATCGAAATATATTTTTGTTTGCGTCATTGAATACCGAAAAGTAGAAAATAGGCCAGGTTGCAGATGATGGCAATTGTATATCTCAATGCAGTTTTTTCTTCTCCAACGTTGTCTAGCTCACTCAGTGCAGATACATATACAGCTTCTCTAAACATGCGGTTGCATCGTAATTCATACTGTCTTCTGAGGATTCCTTCATCTAAACTTCACCTGACCTGAGTTTACGCTGATGCTCTTATTGGCTGCATGACATCGAAGTACTAGTCAGAAGGCGGGAGAAGCATATGATTTCTTGGAAGCAAATAATTTTCTCAAATTTGGGTTCTTTCAACAGAACAAAATTTCATGTGAGGTAAACTTCCGAGCTAGCCTATATGACAGCTTTAGTATCCTTGATATACAGCTCAGTATTTATTAGGAGACAATGTCGACTGTGGGAAAAAAATTGCTTCTCATCGTATCACCGAAGGAAGGCTTGGCGCTGCTCAGCGCTAGAATTAAGAACAAAATTCTGATCAAGTAGCTGGACCCGTGGAAAAATTCACGGAGTACTAACTTTATTTTAAGTGCTTGGAAAATTGCACATGAAATTTTATCATGTTTATTAGTGCAAAGGTAGTTGTCCTTCTGGGGGTAGTAATAACTTTCCAGGGGTGGTTGTCCTCCTGGAGGTAGTTGTTCTCCCAGTGGGTAGTTGTCCTGCCAATGGGTAGTTTACCTTCTACGGGAATAGTTGTCCTCCTGTTTAGGCATCTGTCCTCTACGGGACCCGTAGATATTCAATGGTTGGTAAATATTTTCACTTACCATAGTTTAACCTGAGGTATGCTTCTAACTTAATCCAACCTGCCTGAGCTGATATCCGTCTCTTATTCCTGTCTTCCGTTACGCTGTCCGTCTACCTTACACTTCGCCTAACCTTTCATCGTATTTTTACTTCACAGCTAAAATTATTCACTAATTTATTCTGTCAGCAAAGAATTTGCACTGGTGTTTTGATAGAGACAGAAACATGACGGTACTTCTTGCAATGTTCCCCAATGTATTTGCACACCTTTTCCAAGCTCTGTTTCCCACAGTTTACCGGTAATTTAGCCCATTCTAATATTACGCATTTCAATTTTTTGTCGGCGTATTTGATTTTTCTCACTATTTCGGGACCCGTGGATACTGATTAATAGGCCAGCATTTTTCTTTTTTGTTTATACCATAGCTATGAAATACATGAAAGTAGATACGGTCAATTTCTTCTCTCGCTGCAGGGTAATATTCTGTTCTCGAAATCTCATTGTTTTTCTCCGTGGCGGAATTCCCACGGTAGCGGCAAACAGTGATACAGATTCTAACGCGCTGCCACAGAACAGCTGAGGTGAATAAAAATTATTATTAGAAAAACCTTGCCCTAGCGGTTGCATTCGATTGATGATACTTGAAACTTTTCACATGAAGAGTATACATACCTACGTTAGCTTCATAATGCTGCCTGATTCACATTATTTTGAAGATTTTACCGACTTTGTTTCAAGCTATTTGACCGATGACAGCTGCTGAGCCTTAAAACTATTCGCTCTAATTTCCTTCTATCTATTATTGAAGAGCGTAACATACGAAGGAACAATGCTATTAATATTATAGATCATGAAGACAGATCATCACAATTCTTCACTGTCATTTTTTGACAACAGCGCGGGCACTCTAGTGTATAACTGCGATGGCTGAAAGAAGTAGCAACGTACCAGAGAAATTACTCTTGGTTACATGCACTCTGTCCGATTACGTTCAAGTGAATAGCTTAATACATAAACAAAAACAGGAGTGTGCAGACAAGTGACGGTTCAGTGCACAGACTGGACACGCACCGTACGTGTGCATGAGAACGTTGCTTGAAATTGAGACCATTTAGGGTAAAAAGCATTGACCCGTCGCGTTGCATGGAACCCGAATCGGCCAATATAATAAATTTTTATGGTTGCTGGTTTTGCTAGCAACTTATGTTCTAAATCGGCCTAAATTAAGACCTCTTTGCTGTAGATGCGATCATATGATAATAGATTCTCTTATGATCAGAGAATGTATGTTTTGTTTTGGTTGTATTTTTCGTTTTGACGAAACGGAATGAGAACAGTTACTCTATTGAGGCAGATATTAACCTTTATGTTTAAGGTTATTGGAAAAGTCTGACAACCTGAGAGATCTAAGAAACTTTGGGGTGGACCAACATTAGCTCCGGCTATTCCCTTTCTTATTTGATTGAATGTGTCAATACCGGCATTAACTTACTACTAAAACTTTCTTTCTGTGAACAGTCAAACTACTTCTCGTAACCAGTAATTAGTTTCAGACATTTTTAATGGCTTTTCTAGATGAAAATAAATCAACCTTAAAGCTAAAATTGAGTTTTCTTTGGGAATGTAGTAAATCCTACAAGAAGAAAAGGTAAAAAAATATGTTTTCTATAAGAATATAAAAATTCCACATGTACCGAGTGCCAGTGTCAGTGATAAAATTTACGAGTGCATTTATTTAGATGTACTAGAATAGTTATGCAGCATGTGCATCAAGATGATCTAGAGAGGGCTGCATCTACGTGCTTCTGGTCGACCATGCCTACATCCACGAAGTATTTGTAGACCTCGTCCCGATACTTCTTCGGGTACACCGCGAAGTTGAGGCAGTGACCGGTATCCTTGTGGTGGAAGATGCTGAAGCGGACCTGGGGAGATTATTAGATTGATTATTTGAGAATTTGCTTCCATGATTAGTGTGTTGAACATATGAAAGCGGTAGTAAGGTGGGGTTACTAATGCTTCAGTGGCTAAGCCAAGATGCAGATTCAAAGACGCTGGAACGAACCTGGGAAAATTATATAGGTATTGATTTTTGAAAACTGGCTTCTTGACGTGCAGTAGGTACAACATATAAATATAGGTAGATGTATAGCCTCATAGTTGATGAATTGGGCCTGGGGTAGCCACATATAGTGACTCCTCCAATTTGTGTACAAGTTATAGCCAATATCGGAAATTTATAGGCATTTATCGGCTGCCTAAGGGAGAGTAATGAAAGGTATCTGATAACATCCGATAAATGCCTATGAATTTCCGATTGGGATATAGAACCAATGTGGCTGCAGTGGGCTTGGAACAAGGTTTTATATATATAGTTTACTATTTTATCTTCAGAGCCCTTCTTCCTCCATCGCGATATTTCTTGTAAAATTTAAAGACAACCTATCGCACACTTGCATAATTCCAAAACAGAATTGCAATGACCAAAGTCTGATGTAACGCCAGCTGGGGTTAACATTAACATTGTTTTGAATTGCGAGAGATACTCTCTTGATATCTTTCAAAGGAATCGAATCAGGTAATATGGCCCGTTGATAAGCATGAATTTCCAGTAGTCAAATCGGCCACTTCTATTTAGTATTCTTCAAACGCTAGAACGCATCTGAGTATAGTCGAATAGGGACATTGAAAAACTTATGCAATAACTATTGCCGCTTCGGCTACAAAAAAATCTTTACGTATGAATTAAATTAAGGATGCTATAATAGATCTTACATAAGTCCGCTAGTATTTTCTTAGCTTACAAAAATAAGGTTATCATACTTTGTCTACATAAAGTTTGTGAACGAAGATATTTTTCTAACTTTAATCAGTCTGTTAAAAATATCAATTTAGCCTCCTATTTAGTTCTCTCAAACTTTACGGTAAATTTTCATGTAAATGGAAGTTTCATAAATGTACATATATAGGTATTTTAACTTTTTATACTGGATAAACTCACAGAGCAATGATAGAAGAACTGCAGTGTAATTAACTAAGCGTCTAGAAACAGTTGGCGAACATCGAATGTAAAAAATCTCAGGTTGAGGTATCTTATCGCATGGTAAAGTATATAGCGCCTTGTAAAGCGCTGCTAAACGGTTATCTGTTAACGATGAACTCAGAGAACTACTTTTAAAACTAGAATTTGATAGAATGCAGATTTTAAAGTTCACTTTGAGATCCAATTGTATGGTTTTGAGATGTTCACAATCCCATTGGGATTCAGCATTATCTGTTTCCTTTCTTACTTAGAAGTGAAAAGCCACGTAAACTTCATAAAGTGTTGCTCAACGCCTGGTTGATATTGGAACTAAAGCCAAGGAACCCAGTCGTTGAAGCCTGATCAAGAAGAAGAAGAAGAAAAAAAAAGAAAGAAATGCAAAGGCCCCGACTCAGATCTTGATTTGTCAAGTGGTTTCTTCAGAGATGAGAAGAACAAGCTTATAATCTTGTTAATTTAAACTGCAAACAAGACTTTAGGAGATTAAGTGTGAGAAACTGTATCCTAAATGCGTTGCAAACTTAAAAAAGCTAGGAGGAGGCTCTATTGCAGTTTGCAATATTGTCTGGATCTGGGGGCTGGTCTATTGATATATATATATATATAATTGAAGTGAAAAGTAAACGCAGAGGTTTGCAGGACCATTGTGATATGCTAAGGCGCAATATTAGGACAATCATTGGTTTCTGAACCTGTATTTATGAGTGTATTTATGAGTTATAGCGAATCATGTCTGCAGTTTAAGAATGTTACGTCATGGTCACTCCAAAGTCCAGACCTAAACGCAGTAAAGAACATGTGGAAACTATTTAGAGACAATGTAAGAGAATACAATCTTGAGAAATCACAAAAGAATGGTACACGATCACTCCAGAACAGTGCCTAAATTCACTGGCATCCTATAACAGCAGATGTGCCAAAAGTATTCCTAGCCAGGGCCTGTACGCTTCTTGCTGAATCGTTGTGATGAATCCGATGGCGATTTCATCATTTAATTAATTTTTCATTGCATTTCCAGTGAAGTGTTCTTCAATTGCGTTCTCTATATATTGCTAAAATACAGATTTTTATGTTATGCATTTATTTATTCTGCTATGCCGGAAGGTTTGCATTCAATAAATACACACATGAAGCTATGCACAGTACCAGTTTGAATAAAACTGCTGCAGCAGTTAGTTAAAAAAGAACAACAAATTATTTTCGTTCTCCTCTTTAGTCTTTGACTGTATAAGTACTGTATGCATCTATATTATACATTAGGACGTAAACATTATAAAATCGTTACCACACAAAACTCATCACTTACCCACAGTCCCTGGCTTCTCCAACCCTCAGCAATCCTCTCATACGCTACGTGTGGGCTCATAGGGTCGTTGTCGGAGAATATGTAAAGCGAGCTGGCGTGTACAGGGCTCTTGTACATACGTACTGCAGCTGTCTCGTAATGGCGCGTAACCGAGTCGTAACGCACCCACATGTAGGAGCTGTGGAGTGGAGTAAATTAATTGATGGAGATATAAACGATAAGAAGAGCAATGGGTAGAAGACAGAAGGGTAGGCAATCATCGATCAGAGTGACGGAGTGAAAGAAAATCATCAAAATTCAGACATCTGTTGTTCGTAATATTACGAACAGTTCCTGTCAATTTCGTGAAGATCCGTTGTGGCAGGTATAAGTTACATTTTACAATGATATATCCACATAGCCTCTGGAAGAGAAACAACTTTTTTTGGGTAAGTCAAACAGCAAAAGGCAAATTCATTTAACAGCTATTTGCATATTAACAATTCGTTCACAAAATCCTAGCACTAAAATCACCGCTGAGACAAAAATCTGAACGACAGTAAATGTTTAGGAAATGTGATTGTTTTGAATACGCTTTGTTTTTTGAGCCTACATATATTCAGACGAGGGAAGTCAGTGACAACACTTCTACATGTATTCGTAACCACTTAATTTCCGAAACCAAAATATTGCATGGTATCAAAAAATAATTATTTTTCCATGGAATATCTGGTGTACTTGCTTGTTTAATTTGAATTTATTTGATATAATAAAAATAAACTATCTACAAGAGTTATGTTCTCACTTAAAAATGAAGGATCCAGTTTAATACTCCAAGCTCTATGCTCTAAAACATTCCAGTCAGTTGCGTGAGCTTCGTCAGGCGGATGTAGATCTTGAGGAGTCTACTCAGTAGCGTTGCGGATGTCTAGAGATTGCCAATTGTTACATTTGCTTACTTGCTTAAGTAGCATGTTTAATAATTATGGCAATATTATCGAGTGCTAAAAACTGGAAAAAGGCACTCACTCAACCAGGAATTTGGTGAAGCGGAAGAACCAAGGGTTGTTGGTGATGGTTCGAACATATGCGTAGTTTATTTGCTCCAGATCCACCGGGCTTTCGTACACTTGACCGACGAACTTAGAAAACACGGCTTCTTTGAGCTTGGGCTCGGCATGGACCTGGTGAAAATGAATATATATTGCTACAAAATACAATGCTCTACAGTTTACACCTGCATGAGTATCGTGTTGTGAATTTCTTACTTTTTTGTAGGTTCGGTTTTGCTTTGTGCTCTGTGCAAGTAAGTGTTAAGCCCTGTTCACACTGACGGCTGTGCAGCGCTTGGCGAAGCACAAGTTAGGCCTTTCTTTGGGACTTTTCCCAACATCTTAGCACTTCAATTAGGAATTTTGGACGGTCGCTAAAAACAGTTGATGCTTCTATCGGTTTTGGTAATGTACTGCATATGCAATCAGCAACCTATACGTAAGCCACACTTTTGATAAATATTCTTCAGAAAGCCGCCGATGAAACCAACGCGGTTACTGTGCTGGCTATGACCCGATTGATACCAGTTCGCCACCCGCATATTTTAATCACGACACGACTGCCCGTAGGGTTAGAAAATACTATTGATTAAATTAGAAATTAAATGGAGACCGCTATCTTTTTAATCTCCAATTTGCAAATCAAAACAACATTCTCATTTATATGCAGCCATGACTTCAGTCGGGTCATAGAACTCTGTGTGACTGTGTATGGCTTCCATTGTTATTTGCCCTAGTCACTCACACATTAAAAATAACCATTTTCATACATAGGCTAAAACGTAAATATTTTTTTTTTCATTTCTTCTTCAATCGATTTCTAAACTCTCAAGATTAAGGCAGCTGACCATATCGTGGGAAAAAACCCAAAGTGAATAAACCCTCGTGCTAGGCCACGCGCAGCACAGCCCTCAGTGTGAACTGGGTTTAACACCATTTAAGTAAATTAGCTTGATTAACAGGACATTGAAATATGAACTTCAATGAGTTCGCAAACAAGCCTCAAAGTACGTCATCGGACCATCTGGTATTGAGAAAATAAATGCTTCAATAAATAATTTTTTATATTATAATCTTAAAGAAGAAAAAATATTCAGTTGACAAGGTCTTTGGTCAAGTTGAAGATCCAATGGTCGTTGCTGTTGTTCTGATAGAAATACCGGCTAATTTATAACTAGCTTACAATACTAATAAGCATAAGCACTGTTAACTTTGTAGCCATTCGTCTATCTACAACTTTTGTCTGTATTTGTAAGCATGTTTATTTGTGGTAACGGTACATTACCTTGATAGATACTTCGCAGAAAAGGTAGCCACCTCCGCTGCATCCAAAAGTCAGATACTTTTCGTAATGCTGTCGCTCCCTCAGGAAGTCAACTACCTTGTCTGCAACAATCTGTAACGTAATTCACTAACTTTAGTTTATTCAGCTTGAAAGACTTTCGGAAAGAAGAGTGATAAGGCAAGAATTTAGTCTTCCTTTACTGACTGTTTCTGCTGAAGCGTATGCAGAGAACTCTTACCTGCGTGCCAGTGGCGGGATTAAGAATATCCAAAGGAATGATCCTGATGATGAGGACGTCCAGCCCGAGGTCTGTGAAGAGCTTCGCGAACTTGTGGACGTGGCGAGGCTTGGCCGTGAGCCAGCCGAAGAACAGCACCAGCCTCCTCTGGCCTGCTGCGTTCACCAGCGGCTGTGGAGGAATACGCTCTTAATCAAATAACTTTTGGAAGAAACAGCGCACTCATGATTGGTCATACTAAAAAGTACTGCATTTGTCAATAACGAATTACACGGAATATATGCCTTGTTTCAGAAGTGATTGATCGGATGAGGAAGAGAGTGATTAAATTCAAGGTACTGTTGTTATTGATGAATGATGAACTGTGGTATATGTGTGTCAGAAGGAAGTGATGTTTGATGAACTGTTCAAGGTATGTGTTATTGATCAGAAGTGATTGTACGGGTGAGTATGGCAGTGAGAAATTGGTAAATTCAAGGATGATATAAGTTATATATCGCTGATGCGTAAAGACTTTTGAGTATAAGCAGTGCAAGGGCGAACGGTTAACTATGATGAAAATATATATCCCTCGTGTATCAATTAGCAATGACTGTGGAGGAGCAATGCATTGGAGGATGGTAACTTACAAGCAATAGGTTGATAGTCACATATTAGAGACACAGTATATTTATTTGACTGATCAGGAGTGGCGGTTGGATATCACTAATGGACGATCAATGTGGAGATAGAATATGCCAAAGACACAATTATAAGGAAAACTAATTAAGAGGCTAACTACGGTTAGCCTCTTAGGCGATCTCTTATTGATGTTAGAAAACGAAAGATGACGTAAGTTTTGTGTAATGTGATGAAGACTACAAGAATTATACCAAGCATTTGCATTTGTAAATTAAAAATATCAATTGTTGTCTAATAGCATGTAGCAATTCTGAAGGGAAAGATTGGTGGAACAGGTCATGGTGATCGAGTGGCCTGAATTCTGTTTCTCAGATGTTCTTCGACGGTGCTCTGTAATAACCCAATTGGAAGTCACTTACAGTCTCTGCCAATCGCGAGCTGTGGAAGTTGTGAGTCACAGAATGTTTTGTTCACACCGGCTGCATGTGCAAGTTGAACAGAAAATATTTTAAATTGCCCAATAATATTGCTACTCTAGTCAGTTAAGTATATTTGTTTCTGATTTTCTTGCTGCGGTTTATCGTTTTGCAATAATCTTAACGACTCTTTTTGACTGATCTGAAAGTTTTTTCTTTGGCTTCTGAAGCAGTCAAAAATTCTGTTAGGGAAAGTTAGAGACGCGCACAGGATTCATTAGATGTGAGTATGTGATTTGGCTAGTGTATGACTATAGTTTTGATCATAATTGAAGCCTACATATTGCAAAAAACACTATAGGTAAAGTTATTTCAGTACTCTCTGATACAGCAATTACACGGAATATGTACGTTGTTACGTTCGAAGAAAAAGTATGACTCTGTATGAATAAGATGACTGGAACTTGCCGTTATGCATCCAAATGGGAACATTCAGTGAAATCTACAACTATGAATAAGATTGTTCAAGGGTCTCATTATGCTTCTGAAGATTATGCGTACCTTTAGTTACAAATTATGACTATTTGTAGACGAATTTATTACTGTTCACAGAGAGGCATCATAAAAAAGCTCATAGGGTACGAAACCCTGACTATAAAATTTTACGAATGAGCTGATCGCTGTTTGTAGCAATGCTAATACACATTAAGCCAAGATGCGCGTTAGCTAACAAACACAGATTAGGTAATTCCATAGATTATCAGCAAGTAAAATAAAGAATTACTACCACCATAGATCGCAACAGTACTTGACTCTTAGGTTCAAAAGTGGCCTCTGACGCTGGTGGCCAAAATAGGAAAAAATGGGATTTTTTCAAGAGCTATTATGAACATGTCCAGACACGGTCAAGCACGCAAGCGCCCAAGTGCATCACCGCCGTATCCAAGATATCTTCTCCGCAAGAAAAATGTTGGGTACCTTGGAATTTTTTCTTCAGTATTAGATAGCGGGAAAAAATAGCTCTTGAGAAAATCCCATTTTTCCGTTGCCGACTTTTGGCCGCCAGCGTCAGACCTAAGAGTCAAGAACTGTTGCGGTCTATGTTACCACTATTGGTGAAACGTTCAACATTTGAGGTAATTCAACCATGGGTAATCAAGTTAGGGCGTGTTCGATTGAGACGTAAAAATGCTGATCTATGCCAAACGCACTTGACTTAACTTGGCCGAAACTTCAGACAGGTTCCCTGGCTTCGATCCGTATATTGAATTTTAGATGTTTACTCGAAATTGGTCATTTGTGAGACTTTGAACAACTTAATCTCACTTCGTAAAATTAGGGATTCCAGATCGGTTCAACTTGATCGGGCTGGTTCTAACACCTAAAGCACGATTCAAAGTGACGAAGGCAAAGTTCCTGTCTGCAGGTCCAAACAAGTTAAGCCAAATGGGCTTTGCTTAGATCGATTTGACGATCCATTCGAACATGCCCTTGTGTTAGCCATTAATTAAAGAGCTAACGCACGCTTAGCAGTGTTGGTGGTATTGTATAACCAGAGCTCTATATTAGAATGCTCTAATACTTTCACTGGCTCGAGTTTGGAACAAAAACTTGACTGCCAAGAGCTGTTTTTGCCACAACAGGTTTTTGCTCCACTCTCCGGTGTCCTCCTTACCGACAAACTACTAACTGCAAACGCAAAAACAACCTACATTAGAGACCGGAGAGTACTTGTTTTTGTGAACAATGGGTGCAAAAAACAACTAAGGGCGGAAGCTAAATGCATTTACAGGGGAGAAAAATGACGGTTTAACACCTAAATCACTGTAAGTTGAATCTGTGTCCGCTCGCTTCTCGAATTTAGTTGCTGAAAAAGGAAATTTAACTAGTGATGTTTTTGCGTAACAAGCACACTGAAGCAATGCACCACGTCGGGTGTTTATATGTTTATAGATTTTTATGTTTTATGTCACGCTCATAATGAAACAGATCGGCGAAAATACGCCAAGTTGCAGATTTTATAATTATGTTACGTTTTCTGCAGATCGATAAGAGAAAAATTAACCAGGTTACAGAAGATGGCCAAAGTTAAAACCTTATCCAAATGCACTTCTTGCTCAGCAAACGTTAAAATCCAGTCCAACCAATGATGATAGCTACAGTGCGGTAAATATTTGGTTAATTGAATACCCGAAATCAACAGTTTAAAAAAGGGGGGATGGAAACACGTGAGGAAGAGACACAGGGGCATTCTAGTTCATAGTAAAGTAATACTGTTGGTGAAATTGTGTTCGTATTTAAATAATAACTATTTATGTTGTTTCCGAATTACAGGCACGCGCCGTTCGCTAGTAAAATATGGATAAAAAATTTATGGTTTTTCATTCACAAATTCCATCACCGTAGTTCCCTACGATAATTTAGAAGTGGGAAAGCGGTTAAGCTATTTGTGTGAAAGTTAATTAGTACCACGCATCTCACGTACACCGGTATACGACACTACTAGACCGGGAGCCACGGTACCTCAACCTAGCTGGCGAGTATAGAAATTTTCAGGTATATTTTCGTACTGGCCAGGGCATAGTGTCCATGGATCTGGATATCTGCCGAGGTCTGGCTGGTGGGTGTGATCAGGAGGCCCAAT
Organism: Parhyale hawaiensis; assembly: GCA_001587735.2. Lineage (NCBI taxonomy): Eukaryota > Metazoa > Arthropoda > Malacostraca > Amphipoda > Hyalidae > Parhyale > Parhyale hawaiensis. The sequence continues at coordinate 12,172,818 of LQNS02278087.1, forward strand.
ATTTAGTAGTTAAAAAATCGGCTAGATTATCTTTCAATTATAACGTCTGGGATTACTCTACATTTTACCCCATTATCTCAAGGTAAACAATCTGAAGCAGCCAGACATTTAGGGTGATGGGCGTTGTCAGCCAGACAAGATAATAGCTATCTGAATATTAAGGGGGCCGTACCACGGAGATCAAAAATCTTCATTATTGGACCGGTTTGAATGAAACTTGGTACACATATGTAAAATCTAAATGAAAGATCATTTGATGCATGTACTTTTTCCCATTTTCGCAATAGAAAACGAGTAATTCAAAGAAAACGAACAAAAAGGGGGATTGGGAAAACCTATTAGTGGGGTGGCTAGTGGAAAAATTGTGTATTTGATGATACAAGCCCCAAAATTAGCATGATGACTTTATAAGGTATACTAAATAGATCTGTCTGACTAGCCACCGAAAAATCCAAGATGGCGGCCATTTTTTCAAGATGGTCACCAACTTTTTTTTGTGCTAATTTAAATAAAACTTGGTACATGAAAGTGAAATCGAAAATAAATGTGGGTTAAACTCATGTACTTTTTATCATTATCTTCACAGAAAAAGAGTTATTGACAGAAAACGGAAAATAGGGGTTCTTGGGGGAAAACTATGTCCCCTATAGTTTTTGAGCTACAGAGATGATTTTGGAATCAAAAGAAGAAGAAATTAATTCTCCACAACATAACCTAGGCTCTTTCTTAATTTTCGAAATAGAAAACAAGTGACAGCGCACGTTTTGGGAAAAACTTATTTGTCTTAATTCTCTCAAAAACGATTTCGAAAATGAAGATAAAGCTTAGGCTATGTTTTAGAGAAGTAAATTCTACTTCTTCTGATACCAAATTATCTCTGTAGCTCAAAAACTGTTGGATGAAATAGTTTTCCTCCCAGAACCCAATATTTTCCGTTTCCTTTGAATAACTCGTTTCTATGAAAAAAATGGAAAAAAGTTCATGAGTTTAACCCACATTTATTTTCGATTTCACATTTATGTACCAAGTTTCATTTAAATTAGCACGGAAAACGAAAAATTTGGCGGCCATCTTGAAAAAATTGCCGCCATCTTGGATTTTTCGGTGGGTAGTCGGACAGATCTATTTAGTATACCTTATAACTTCATCATGCTAATTTTCTTGCTTGTATCATCAAATGCACTAGCCCACTAGCCACCCCACTAGTAGGAGATAGGTTTTCTCCAATCCCCCCTTTTTACCCGTTTTTTAATAACTCGTTTTCTATGGCGAAAATGGGAAAAAATACACGAATCAAATGATCTTTCGTTTAGATTTTACATATGTGTACAAAGTTTCATTCAAACCGGTTCAATAATGAAGATTTTTGTTCTGCGTGGTACGGCCCCCCATAATATTTAGATAGCTATTATCTTCTCTGGCTGACCCCGCCCACCACCCAAATTATCTGGCTGCTTCAGATTACTTACCCTGTGATAATGGGGGTAAATTTTGGAGTAATCCCAGACGTTATACTTGAAAGATAATCTAGCCGATTTTTTAACTACTAAATATTGGGCCTCCTGACCACACCCAGCAGCCAGGCCTCGGCAGACATCCAGATCCATGGACACTATGCCCTGGCCAGTACGAAAATATACATGAAAATTTCTATACTCTCCAGCTAGGTTGAGGTACCCGAGCTCCTGCTCTGTACGCAAACAAAAGCACTGCTTGACCGCGCCGGGGCAGCAATGGATGACATTTTTCTGTCTTTTTACCGAGCAGCTGTTACATCTTCATGCATTTTGTATAGACTCTTGTTTAAATATCACTTCGTACGAAATAAAGGTTGTATAGTGCTCTCTGTTGAAATCTTAAGAGAAAATACCTGTATTTCGGATTCAGCGATTCATCACCTAATATCGTACTATTACTGTCGGGGCGCAGATGTGCTCTAGTTATAACGAAAAAGTACCAGATTGACTAATTAAGCGGTTTAGAAAATGGGTCATAGAACATAACTCCTTCCATATAATTTAAATAGATTATTCGATCTATACGAAAATCACTTTAGACGAGCGTTTCGGTTTCATTACGCACATCGAAAAAGAACATTTCACTTCTAGGTAACAGTCTGAATTATGAAGCGACTCTTCCTATTTTGTATTGAACTGTGTGAACTGATTTCGTCTCACTCTCATGGTTAACTTCTGAGGAGCAAAAGCGCATTGCTGACTATCTCCACTATTATTGTGAACGAAGATGATCGCGAAATTATGTCCCGCCCGCTTACCTTCTTTGCTTGCAGGAGGTCGACCAGGTCGCCAATTTTTTCCGACGTGTATTCTTCAGTTTCCGCCAGAAACGGTTTAGCCGTCTGGATCTGTGGACAGACGAACGCAATGTTCTGCTTAGCTGTAAGGTTGGCGATTTTCTTTCAACGTGTACGTAGTCCTCGTAAAGGTGGGAGGGGCTAATATACACTATATGTGATACATGACTAATCTCTACTACATGCGGTAGTAGCTACACCATCTTCTTGGAACCTCATAACATTCGGGTGTAAGCCTCTTCCTCTTCTGGCAACAGGATGGAGCGACACCACATACAACAACATAAGTCAGCTTAATGTAAGGGCAGAATAACATCTGGTAAATTGAATTCACAGCCTTTACGACAGTCCAAGATGACCACAAGCTCCTGATTTAATTTCCACAGATTGTTTCCTTTAACGATGCCCTAACGGAATAATCAAATAAAGTAGGACAAATCATCGTGTAGATTTTAAGAAGATTAGACTCACATTAATGAATAAATAACGTATGAAAGGAAACAGCATGGCTATTCTGTGTTAATTCAATGTCCGTTGTTGACGGCCAGTGTAATGCCAACTTTCTTTGTGCTAGGCTGTGTTACTTGTTACAAAGACTCTTTTTCGGTAGGAATACTGTAAGACAAAGAACCTTTGTAGCAAAATAACACAACCTGGTATGAATAAGGTTGAAAAGACAGCATCATCGAACAAATCAATAGCTTGGATCTAGATGTTCGGGAAAAAATACTCACAAACAACTGTACAAAAATATTAATTCCTTAGAACCTAAAAGCTTGATATACTCTGTATGTGACAATTGATTGGAAAATTTCCATGATTTTCTATCATTTAGTCCATAACTCCATCAAACCTCTAGTTTTTTCAATTTATTATTTCTTAAAATTACACATCACACATAAATTTGCACCATAAAGAAGTCATAGTAACCTCAGCCACTAAAATATTTAACTGAAGAGTAGAGGAAATAATACCTCATATTACTGAACATCTTATATGCGAGGTAATAGATTGCACTGTACTGCCAACCTAATCTAAATTTTACACAGGTCTTGAGGCCGGCAGGGGAATTTTCAATTAAACTTAGGGACTTCATGCAATGAAGCAAACTGTGATTGGTGATGCAAGGAATGTGTTTATCAGTAAGACACTCATATTCGGTGGCTAACAGTTACTGATTTTTAGAATATGAAAATGACTCAATATTTATAGAGACTAATCTTACTCTAATGAATGTGCGTTTCTTGCCGATAAATGATTTCTTTTCTTTCAATACCACGAACAGCTTCTTTTTTATCAGAGATCGTTATGTTACTTAGAAAAGATGCAGCTAATTGAAGTTTAATCAATCAGTTTTGGGACCTATAGTTGGAAAGAATAGGTTGTCGAGTATAGTGTAATCTAATGATCGGGACACGCTAGGCATTTACACAGACAACTTGATGCAAGGAAGCGAGACTCGGACGTCATTTATGCCACGCTATCTATGCTACCGATTTTAAGTGCGCATCAAAACGGCCCGCGAACTGCACATCCGAGCAACCGGTTGAGAGTAGAAATGCATATGTGCCCCCGGCAAGATATAAGATCCTCAACAACTTCGGATAACGAGTGAAAAACAAAAACATCTGCTGACCTTCCTGAGCGGCAAGATGGTATCACACCCAAGGAACCTCAGAAGCGCTCTGCTGCCGGAGTATTTCGTCATCTGCGGGTTGTGGGGAAATAATGACATCCTGGGATAATAAAACAATGAGGAAAGAACGTTAAGTACTGGATGTTGGGTAACATATATGCCTGGGCTGACCTCCATGGCAATCACTCACTCACAACAGCTACCATGTACGACGGGGAATGGATCATGACAGTATACGTTCATTTATAGTGGCTATAGGCTCCCCAGCTGGAGTAGCATAGAAGGTGGAACATTCAGTCACTACAGAGAGATAAGACACCAGCAAAAACATCATTGACAAAGACCGTAAGAGTATAGTAAAGCGAATAACTAGATAACACTTCAGAAGAAACATCCAAAGCTAACCAATCAGCCACAACAGCTATTTACTACACAAGGATGGACATTCATAACTAAATTTTCAGTTACAACTATTCATTCATCAGGGATGACATCCATACCCAAACAATCCACTATAATATTATTATAAAACACAGTTGTTGGTTGCATGCTCTCTCGCTCCCTTGCTTACTTGCTCCAATGTTGGTTCGTCTCTTCATCACGCTGTTCAGAGTTTAATAGGAGAAAATTCATGTACTGAAAAATAAGCTGAGATACCATACCATTTCAGCCCTTGAAGTACCGGTGACAAATATAGCTCTGGATCTCCGGCCTCTGGATCCATAGCCTCTGGATCCCCGCTTTCATTGCTGAATGATATCGTAGTAGCTGAATTTACATCGCAGTCAAATTTCAACGGTAGAGGTTAACATTCAGTTGGTATCCACAAGACGGTGAGCCCTGGGCATTTCCAGTGAATTATTGTGACTGAACTATATTTTCTTAGTGCAACTTAACGCTTGATCAATTCCAAGCTGATTTTCACGTCCTATCTTGCAGGGGGGATATTTTGCTATGGCAAAACTCATGGTTGTACAGCTTGCGTTTCACTAATGGAAGATCAGGCTTGCAGGGATGAGACCTGTCATAAAGCAAAACCTATACTGGGAACCGGAACAATAAAAAGCTCAATCACAAAATTTTTGCGGTAATTTTTGACTGCTGGGCCCTCTAGTAAAATCATAAATACTGGGTACCATCCATGGAGAGTTCATCCAAAGGTGGAACATGCTCTCAGAACATTTAGGGAACACACGGGGGGAGGGACATTCATTTGCAAAATCGTCTGTTAAAACCTGAACGCAAAAAGCGTAATGGGAGGACTCATGAGAAACTATAGAATCAAAAAGTGACGTCATCAATGGTGTCACATCGACGTATCTGTGGCTGAACAGCCTATGAGTATTGTAACATATTTTGACAGAAAAATCGTTGTAAATTGTGAATCTTATCTCATTAGCGCATAAATAACTGAAGAGGATATATAATAATTGAGCAATAAACAATAATCTATAGAAAATTGCAGTGGGGGCTGGTGGAAACTTTCACAGCACCAGTGGCGAAATTTTGGCCTGTATGGGGACCTGATTTAACTTTTTATTAACTGAAGCCGTATTTACTCTTCATATTCAGCTCACAGTGCTCTTCACAGAACTTATTTAAACATTAGCACCATATTTTTTTACTTAGTTCATTCAGTCTCCCGCTCCTGACTGGCCAGCTACTTCAGTTGTACCCACACACAAAACGCGGTATAATGTTGTCGTCAAGTACAGAAAGTTCAAGCAATAACTGTTACTGTGGTTTTTCTTGCGTACTGAACGTAACACTGCTTATATTTAAAAAAAATATTTGTCTCGAAAAAGTTTTCATTTAACATCATGAAACTGCTTATATTTGTTGGTAAGGCTTAAGAACCCAACCTACGAAGGCCTGAGGTCCCACACTCTAATACAAACATAGTTCAACTCGTCGATGTGACGCCATACGGCTACATGCGGTCACGGCTAAGTTTAATTTTAACGCCATTGAGTCCTCCCGTTACACTCTTTGCTTCCTGGTAAAACAACCAGGCAACACACCATGAGAGGCATCCATGTCAAGCACGGCACCACGTAGCGCTGGGCCAGGAACGTCGGGTCCGTCCAATTCACTTTCTTTTCTACCTTCACCGCCGCCTTCCGTCGCTCCGCCGTCCCTCCAGTCATGGTGTTGTCTGCCAGCTGCTGCCCTACCGTGTGCCCTGCACAGGCTTGTTGCCCACTTACTTTTGCTTTCTTTCTCACTCACTGTAGGAACAGACCAAGGTGTTATGTGCTGGTTATGGTGCTTTTATGGGTGCATATTGCTACTGGAACATGCTATAATGTACCTCAGTTACTTGATACGCTAATTAATTACTTACCGGTGCTACGTACGGGGTCAGACAAAGCCGCTTGGACCATAGTTACAAGCTGAGCAGAGTGGTCTATGAGAGTTTTTGTTTGTCATTGGGTAGCTATGTTGTATATAAGTTGCTGGATGTGTTCATGGCTGACCAGTATTTGCTTTCTGACTGGCTATAGGGAAAACGACCAGCGTTATTTGCTGGATAAGGTGGTTTTATATGGAAGTCATTTGTTGCTGTTTGGTCAGGTTTTTGATATACTTATGCATGGCTGGTGAGCATTAAATTTTACTTCAATAATAGCTAGACACATGGGTAGACAAAGGCATTAGGTGTAGAATTAGATGGCCTACAAGTCCTGATCTGTTGTGGAAAAGCAGTGGAGTATCGGGTTCTTGTTCACGTTCGAAGCAAGTCTTGGATGTAATACGAGTATAATTTTAAAAATTATGTCCTCATCATTCATGTACTGTACTTATTTTAGCAGTGGGGAGTTTTAGGGGTAAAGAAAATATTTTTATTATGGAAGCGAAGATGGAACAAAAATCAAACATTGTATTGATTTCAATGAATATGGAAACTGATAAGGTTATTAATAATAAGAGTAGCGCAGGAGGACAGCTTCGTTAGTGATAGTAGTAACAAACTAAAAAAAGTGTTCTTCTATCTGTTTAATGACTGAGTTCCTCAAGAGGGCTGTTTTGCGTAATATGTCAGGTAAGGCATATTAAGCCTTGATCGATGACTGTTAACAATGTTTTAATGCTATAAACAATGCTCGGTATATGCACATCGCACTTATATATATATGTAAATTTTCGGTTGTTAATTTATGGATAAATCGACGCCATGAGTTTGAAGCTAAGCCACCTGCCTCATTTATTATAGTAACTAGAGCACTCTGAGAGCGCATACTTCCGCCAAGTGAGGCAACGGTAACAAAAATTGGCTCTGAAACCATGATTTTCTTTCCATCAACTCCAAAATCTGATCATTTTTGCCTTTTGATCATACCGACAACAGTTTGTGCAATTTTCTTGAAGATCCGTTCATAACTATTTGAGTTATGCTGTTAACAAGCGTTATGACAAAAATAAGTCAAACATAAAGCGAACCAACCGAATGGCACCAAAATTTAATCATTGGTGTCTTTTACGTATTACAAACAAACTAAAAATTTCTTACGATAAATTCAGTATTTTTTGAGTTATTGTGCTATCAAGCATAAAATAAAAACAATGACAAAGGAACGAAGAAACGAATCATTACAAAAACTTAATCATTTACTCTTTGTTGTATACCTAAAAACTCATGTAAATTTAATGAAAAATCCATTCATAACTTTTTGAGCTATGGCATAGGAAAAAAAAATGAGGCAGACAAGCAAACAAACAAACAGATGACCTCATCTTTACCAAAAGTTAATCATCTGTTCATCCTAACAATCCTTGTAAATTTAGTCAAAATCCGTCCATAACTTTTTGAGTTATCTTGATGGCAGGCAGAGAGACAGAATAACAGACAAACGCAACGAAAATTTAACCCCCTTGGCTGAGGCAATTATTTTACCTAGATCAATGAACCTCAAAGTAATCAATCAAACGAAAATTGTAACATCTGAGAAGTGTGCGCCAATTTTTAAACTAGTTTCATCCGCTCGAGCTCCAACTGTGATGCTAGCCTAGGATGGTCCAATGCAGTTTTGGCAACAGGCTAATATTATGTCAGGTGCACTGGTTCGGGCCGCAGGTTTTATCAAACATGTGAAAGGTTATCGGCACAAAAACCTGACGTTCCCTCTCACTGGCGCTCGTCTGTGAGAAAAAGCCACTTGTACTCATCCCGTCGCTTGTACTCATCCCCTTGCTTGTTCTCATCCCCTCGCTTGTACTCATCCCCTTGCTTGTACTCATCCCCTCGCTTGTACTCATCCCCTTGCTTGTACTCATCCCCTCGCTTGTACTCATCCCCTCGCTTGTACTCATCCCCTTGCNTCATCCCGTCGCTTGCACTCATCCCCTTGCTTGTACTCATCCCCTTGCTTGTTCTTATCCCCTCGCTTGTACTCATCCCCTTGCTTGCACTCATCCCCTTGCTTGTACTCATCCCCTCGCTTGTACTCATCCCCTCACTTGTATTCATCCCCTTGCTTGTACTCATCCCCTCACTTGTACCCATCCCCTTGCTTGTACTCATCCCCTTGCTTGCACTCATCCCCGTGCTTGTACTCATCCCCTCGCTTGTACTCATCCCATCACTTGTACTCATCCCCTCACTTGTACCCATCCCCTTGCTTGTACTCATCCCCTTGCTTGCACTCATCCCCTTGCTTGTACTCATCCCCTCGCTTGTACTCATCCCCTCACTTGTACTCATCCCCTCACTTGTACCCATCCCCTTGCTTGTACTCATCCCCTTGCTTGCACTCATCCCCTTGCTTGTACTCATCCCCTCGCTTGTACTCATCCCCTCACCTGTACTCATCGCCTCGCTTGTACTCATCCCCTCACTTGTATTCATCCCCTCACTTGCACTCATCCCCTCACTTTACGCTAATCACATTAAAACTCAGTTGGTAAATATTGTACACTAAACCTTGAAAGTATAGACCATTCTAGGAGACATTTCCATAGAGAAAACTGATTTCTTTGCAATTTTTTTTTGTGCTAAGTTCTACCATTTTACTAAACGGAGGGCGTTTAATAACGTTTAATATTGTGATACTCATACAAAAGTGAATTTTTAACTGAAAGGGTAAATGTTTGTCAAGCACGCTCTAAGTCACAGTCGTTCGTGAAAATGAAAGAAACATAAAACCTCGTGATTGGTCGAAGCTCAAGCTCCGTACGTACTGCATGGAACGCTTGTTTGTTTGCATGAGTTGCTTCGATAGATAAAGGGTTAATCCATGGCCGGGCTATTACTTTCAGTGGAAGAGTGGTAGAGTGTTGGCTGCCTGTCTCGACGTTAGGTCTTCGCTTCCTGCCAGAGTAGGACTTCTTGCGATGCGAGGGATTGCCGTGTCAACATTTCTGACAATCATAATCCCATTCGATGGCACTGAAGTAACCAGCAATGGGAAAAGTTAGAGGTCTCACTTGTCAAACAGGCCTTTCCTCTCTTTTACGCCCTAGCTCTAATTATTTTTGGCCACGTACAGCTATACACTCCTCTGGCGTCTAGCAGGTATTCATTTACTACACAAGCCAATGCATGTGAATTTCCTAATGATGGTTGGCAGTAAAACTACTTTGCTTATGCTTTTACGACCCTGCATAACACCGCCCTAGGAACTTAATAAGCTCGTAATTTACGTTTATAAATAACACCACTCAAGTACTCGAGCAAGTGTTACTTATTGCTTATAACGGTCACTTTCCTAGGGAATCTGACTCGCAACGGTTACTAACAAATTTAAGTCGGCATGCTGCAGCAGCAAACGCGGCGTAAAGTTAAGGTTTTTAAGCTTACGGGCGTAGTCTACGCAGATTACTATGTCGAGGCCAGTCTGTCCAGTCGCACGCACAATTTGATCAGTGGATGTACAGTTCTCAGGCCGTCCCGTAGCATAAAAGTCGGTAACATGGATACGGTGGCATGAACGATGTGCGGACTATAAGTCCGCAGTAATCAAGTTGCTCGTGCGATAGCATTGTGTGAAACCGGCACAACGCTTAAAGTGACACCTGAATTTGGGTTCCCATGTTCTGTCTCTTTGCCAACGATAGCTCCAAAAAATCGACTGCCTGGCTGACTAGCAGAAATTTGCTCGTCAGGATGGCGAAAAAGTCTTTACTTTCACTTCTCAGCTTCCTGGCACACCAAGAAAGTATTCGAAGTGCAGGGGCGACGCTCCCCCACCCCCGGCGGCCCTCGCGTCGTTCAAGACGATTTTGCGTTCAAGTAAGCTTTCCTGTGCGCGTCACCACTAAAATAAACACTACCTAGCCTAACCTAACCTAACTTAACCTAGCCTAACCTAACCTAACTTAACCCATCCTAACCTAAGCTAACCTTACCTAGCCTTACCTAACCTAACCAAACGTAACCTAACTTAATCAGCGATACGGCGAGCAGCGCAGCGCACCAACTTGAACGTCGCCAACACGCACACGATCCGCGTGTACAAACACGCACACTAATCGTCGCGAACGACGAGAGCGCCCCCGGCGTATCTCTTAGTCATGGAACTGCACAACATGCAACACTTCCGCCAACAGAGATAGTTATAATGTCGTGAACCATTGCAATGCTGATCACCCAGTTAACTAGTTACTCACACAACTGTGTGTAAATGCGTGTAATGCGAATATGTAACTAGTCATACAACTCTGCAACTAATCACATAAATCTGTGATCAACACACTAATCAACGTACTTTCATTGTCACACTACCTGTCAGTATATGCTAATATATATAAGCTAATCTACCGTCTGTCTTCTGCCTGATTCTCCAGGTAAGGGTCTCTAACGTACCTCGTATCCGGTGTGGTGATTCTATGCGTGGATGTATAAAACTTTAATAGGACTACGAGGAGGAAATTTCTTAACCGAACCCCGCTGGGAAATTTTGCATGGATAGCCATGTGAGTAGACGGATACTTTAATGTGTGTAGTAGTACAAGGCAGTAAATGTATGATAAAACAATTACTGAACAAATATAAAGCTTCTGAAGTAAAATGGGAGCGAGCTTCATTTATGAAATGTATGATAAGAGGAGTCTTACGATTAAAAAAGGCAATTTGTTTTTAGGGGGGGGGAAGCAGCTGAGTTCTTGGGGAAATTGCGAAAAATTGAATGTGTTGTGAGTAAAGTACTACACTGTAATGGTTAACCATTTAATAGCAGAGTTATTCACACATCCTTAATCAAAGCATAAAAAATAGAAGAATGAATAAGAAATGTTATGATCCCTCGCACGATACTCGGACTAATGTTGAACTTGCGGCAAAAGATGCAGGCTGTAACATTATTACGGGCCTCTAAAAGTATCATCATGAAAATATGATTAAAAATAAATTCATCGTGAAACTAAGTACTATAAATATTCATTTCATATTAAGTAGCTGAGTGAATAAGCGCGTTTAAGGGCATGCTCGTTAAACAACAAATGTGAATTTCAGTCTAAAACACAGTGAATTTGGTTTTAATTAGTAGCTAAATAGCTGGATATGAGATTATGTGATGGAAAATGAACTGGAAAACTAACCTATTTGATTTTCCTGCGCTTAATTACGTCACCTCCTCAATAAACAAGGCATATTTTTATATGGCAGTGTGTGCAATAAACATAGTTGCGTAAGAAGAATTATAAATGATCGTACATAAAATTCGTACTGATATCATTATCTCAATTTAGTTAATATTAGTGGTAAGTGCACAATAAACATGCAAATTAATTGATTGGGTCCTCAATGGCGGCGCGCATACATTCATTTACTTCTGGTTAGGTAGAGAGCCCCGAAACTAACAGCAAGCTAATATCTTCACTGAACAACTCATGTAGAGGCAAGTAAAGAGTCCTTGCGGAAACTCACATGCTACAGCATTGCACAATCTCCACAGCAAGAGATCAAGAGGAGCTGAACTCCAAACAGACGTTACGCACTCTCCACTCGAGTGGAGAGGGAAAATCTCGCCCACACAGCACTGCTTTCGCTTTGTTACAAGATGGTTGCAATGTCATATGTGTGGACGAAATTCCATTGGAACGAATTGGTTACACGAAAACGGAGTTTGGAAAATGTCATAGGATGAGGCAACGTTAAAAATGAATGGAACTACTTTTATTCATATGCTGCCTTCATTTTCCTTCATAATGTGGTTACAGTCAAAAGTAGAAAGTGATTTTTCATTGGTTCATGGTAGCCTAGTAATAATTTTTCTTGGCTAATGGAGCATGAAAGTTTTATAAAAATAATCAGTAACGTGTTTTTTTTACATATCTATTACATTTCTATAATAAATTCTATAAAAATTATAAATAGAGTTACATCCCTACTGACACGCAGTGATGGAAAGAACTAAGCGAAAATTAGTCCAGATATGAGACATCAGTGTGGGAGAACTCAGAATGCAACACTCTTTTGCCTTGAAAAAATTCGTAACCTGGAAATTGAATGCGCCATAACTACCTGTGGCAGTATCCTGGCAGCTGATTTTCACTTTCACCCCATATCAAAGCTTTACTTGCCTTGAGCAAACGATCGCAGGAAAAAGTATGTTATCCGTTGTAGAAGTAAGAATAGAAAATGGTGATTTCGTTGCGGTCAAGGAATTTTGCAGTTAGCTTGACAGCAAAGGGGACTATAGCATGGCAAGAATAATTTGTACGAGCGTGACTATTATGAAGTGTGTCTCACTTTGGCGACAATATTCTGCTAATAATACGGATTCTGCTGAAGGAGAGACAAAAAAAGACACTTTGCAACATGACATGTCAGGCATATATCTCCAAGTTACCCACACGCCATGTTATCTTCTTTGCAGTTACTAATGGTATGTTCCTTGTATTATCCCGTACATGTACGTCAGCGGGACACTACTTACATTACAGTATTATTTCCTTCTCCATAGATGCATTACTTTTGCCCTCGTTTGCTTGTCTATATGTCTGTCTCCCTGCTGGCAACATAACTTGAAACATTATAGTCGGATCTTTATAGAATTTACAGGAATGGCTAGGAATGCTACAAGAAACATGATTCAACTTTGATAATAATCCATGGGAAATCTTGGATTTTAGACCATTTTAATATTATTACTAGTATTGAATTGCCCGGCGGAGTTCTGCACTCTCGGAGTGCTTTTCCGATTTCTTAGTAGTAATTTATCTTCAGAGTGAAGCAGCTGCCTGTATTCAACTCAAGTACAAAGTTGGGACATTAATGCCAAGCTACACTGTGTTTCAACAGTTCAAATCATAGGACAATAAAAGATTACTCTGGGAGCGCATATCCCCCACCAGGCAAGGCAAAGGTAATGAAAAATTTAAATTGGTTCTGAAACTATGTGTTCCTTTTGTATGAACACTAAAATCTAATAATTTGTGACTTTTGACGGTATTAGCAGCTTCTGTAATTTTATTGAAGATCTGTTCATAACTTTTAGAGTTACGCTGCTAACAATCATTAGTCAAACACATAAACTGACCAACCGATCATCACCAAAACTTAGCCATTTGTCTCTCAACATCACTAACAATCCCGGTAAATTTCATAAAGATCTGTTCGTAACTTTTTGAGTTATTTTGCTAACAAGCGTAAAATCAATCGCAGAGCCAAACAAACAATCGATTAGACAGATCATGGCGAGAATTTGATCATTTACTCTTCGCAATATACCTTAAAAATCACCCAAGCTTCATAAAAAATCTATCTATAACTTTTTGAGTTATGACATGAGAAATGAGGCAGACAAGTAACAAATAAATGGATCGATGAACGGATCTTCACCAAAAGTTAATTATCTGTTCCTCCTAATGTACCTAGCAATCCCTATAAGCTTCGTTCAAATCCGTTCAAGACTTTTTTTTAGCTATCTTGGCGAAGATAGACAAAGAGACAGACAGACAAACGAACAAACTCAACGAAACCACAACCTTCTTGGCACAGGTGATAATACTTCCCATTTCTTTATGGATATTTGGGACAGCATTCTGGTGCGAATGTGTTCAGTCTCGCTCGCTAATGGCGTGCGTTTGTTCCTAACCCTGACTACCGTCTACCGGTGCAGCGTCGCCAGACTGGTCCACAATGAAGTAGCTGATCGCATTTACTTCAGAGGCTTCTGCCCTTACAAATTTGCAGCCTCGGCGCCAGGCAATTTCATATTTTTACAACACGCTTCTGTGAACCAAAAGCGATGGTATTCAGGCAACAGTGTTCAGCGTCTGCCAGCCCCGCACCCAGGGAGTAATGCCTGTTCATGGTCAAGAGTTCAATGTCCATCAAAGTGATAACGCATGAGGTTGTGTAGAATATGCAGAAGTGCATACCTAGGAAGTTCATTTAGGCAAACTTCCCTTTCCCAATTACATTGAAAGCTACGGACCATCTGCACTCTTTAGCAAATTTTTAAATCGTTTCATCAGCTGACAGTTCAGGTATTAGAATTCCAGTATCTTTGTAAACAGTAGAGAATAGAACAACAGTTACTGTTAACGCTGACCAATGAGCCGTACTTTGATACACGCTTTCTGATTCGTTCTTTTCGTCTCTTTTCACTGCTTGAGACCACATAGTATCTCGTTAATTATGTTAGCTCCTGCATGTACTCTTTAATTACTATAGGTTGACTACGTAGCTAATCTTTATTTTTAGGCTGACCATAGACCACACCATACATTGACTGGACACTGAAATCGGGCCTCTCGCAATCAGGCCTGGAAGCCGATTTGAGTAAGTTTTAATAAAATGAGTCCTAATTATCACAGCGACCACAAACCACAATTAATTTCTTCGCCGTACCACAAGGAATGCATTGCAAGGCAAGGAATCTAATGCACAAGCATATATCTTCATTAGACGATGTATACCATACCTTCGGATACAAAGAATAATGAAAATTTATCATAATTTTCTAAGAATATTAGAATTTTCGTGGAAAAATTGGCACACAGATACTACAAGTATTGACTACTGTATTTGATAATATCAAATACAGTTGAGTTTTTTCCAATGACAGACTTGGAGTAATAATCTAAGAAATTGATGAATGTACGGTTTTCAGTAGAGCTTATTCATATAGCCGCAAGGAAAAGAAGGTTAAGAAAACTCTGTAATACTGAAAAATCAAATTAAAACCACAGTAATACTACAGAGTGAAACTACATTAGTAGCCATGAACTAAAAATGCGTAATTAACCATGAGATAAAGATACAAGGATAGCCATTAAAGGACATAAAAATGACATATTGGTGCTGATACAATCTTTCATTACTGGAACCATCTACAGCTGCACCATGTCATTTCACATTACTACCTAGGAATACTACGCCTATATGTGGTTGCCTACGTTACATCACTTAAAAATAGTTGCCTAAATTGAATTACTTCACAGTTGCCTAAGTTGAATGATTCCATGGTTGCCCAAGGTGAATGACATCATGGTTGTTCTGACGCTACATCACGCCATGGCTGTCTACGTTGTATCACTTCATGTTGCATACGTTACTGGTACATCCGATCATGGTTGCCTACATGATTAAATGGATTAGCCTATTATGTTTAATCACTTCATGGCTGCCTACATTACATAACTTCTTGGTTGCCTACAATACGTGATTTATTGGATGACTATGTTATATCACTTCATAGTTTCCTCCATTATATTATTATTATTATTATTAAATCACACCAGGCTGGCGACGTAGGAACGGAGAAACTCCATGAGGTTAACAAACCCCCACGCAACCAACCCAGCGGGTGGAGAAAACAAAAGAATGA
>LQNS02278087.1:12199178-12214335 GCA_001587735.2 Parhyale hawaiensis
AGGCACTCGTCTCTCCTTCAAGTCTTACTCGCTGCTGCCGACCCGTAAGCCATGCCCTGATCCATCGTAAATAGTCTCCCCGGATGCCATGGGCTTCCAATTTTTTTATTAGCCGTAGATGGGGGACGTTGTCCTCAGTGCTATAAGAAGCTTGCTAGCGTTCTTGCCCTCATGCTGGCAGTGATTTTCCGGCACCTGATACGGTTAGGAAATTTTCCTCGTTGTTGGCGTAGGGGGAATATTATTCCCATTCCCAAGGGTCCAGTGTCGATCCATGTCACCAACTACCGACCTATTACGCTGGCGCTCATTTTGTCGAAGGTGTTCGAGAAATTGGTCGCTTGTTAGCTTAGTCGTTTGCAGCGGTTACAGGTCTGCTCCTTGCTGGTCAATTTGCGTACAGAACTAGTTTGGGTTGCTGTGACGCATTGTTGTCGGTGTCACACCGTTTGAAGTCTGCGCTGGATTGTAGGTCTGAGGCACGCCTTGTACAGTTGGACTTTAGCGCGGCGTTTGACAGGTCAACCACAGGGGTCTACTATTCAAGCTGGAGTAGTTACGTGTGGGTGGTAGAGTTCTGTCAATCATTATGTTTCTGAGTGAACGCAGGGTGTGTCTGTTCAGGGGGTGTTGAGTGCGTCAGTCGCGGTGGAGTCTGGCGTCCCTCAGGGTAGCGCACTTGACTCGCGGTTGTTCGTTCTGTATACTAGTTACAAGCTCTCTTCGCTAGAGCACATGATGATCAGTTATGCAGACGATTCCACTTTGATTGTATTGATACCTGCTCTCCGCATGCGTATTATTGTCGCCCAGTCTCTGAATACGGATCTGCCACGCATTAGTGCAAGGTGCTCGACCTGAAGTATGAAGCTGAATGCCAGTAAGACTGAGTCTATGATTTTGTGTCCTAACCTTGTTGGGCACAGTCTCCATATGAGAAATAAATGAGTTTGTTTGTCGTTTGTTTGCTTGTCAGTCGGTCTCGGACACCTTTACCGCAGAATCCACGTCTGGATAGAGATGACACTTTGCTTCAAGAGTCTAGCTTTTTAGAGATTATTGGTGTTGTCCTTAATGAGAAGCTTACTTTTGAGCCTCAAATTAGGCGACTGGTATCACGTGCCTCCAGTAAGATTGGGCTTCTTCGTAAGCTGAATGCTGTGTTTGGTGCCAATGAGGTTGTCCGCAGATTCTTTTATGCTTTTTTGTTGCCTGTGTTGAAGTATTGCTCATCCGCCTGGGCTTCAGCTACTGGGCCGATTTGTTAGTTTAGCCAGCACGCTGTCCACGGATAATGATCTGGTGAACCTGTCCCACAGGAAAGGCGTAGCCGAACTCTGTATGTTTTTTATAAGGTGTACAACAATGAGAGGAATTGGTTGTATTCTTCTGTCACTGCCCTCAAGGTCTTTCAGAGAAGTACATACACCTGCCGCGGTCGGCGCGTACTCTTTCAGGTTGGAGAATGTTAGGCACCGAACTAGTCAGTTCAGTTGATGCTTCGTGCCCTGGTCTATTACGGTTTGATATTTATTTCCGGCATCGGCTTTCGGTCGTGTTGGCCTGCAGCGTTTAAATCAGCTGTTAATGGGCTTGTGTTGGATTTTCTTTAGCAGCGTTTCGGGCTTCCAGGGGCTGCAAAGTGCTTCATTTGGGTTGTGTTACCTGTCCGTGTGGGTTCGCACGTAAAGTTTTATAAATATTAATAATAATAAAGTTGTAACATAGGAAACAATCATACTTCAGAACCAAGTAGAATGTTTCACTACCGTGCCTTGATTGGCGGAGGTATGCGCTCTCAGAGTGCTCTAGTTATCACCCGCGAGCGAAGCGAAGAGTGGTGATAATGTTTTCATTGAAGATTTAAGTTTGTATATTTGTCTGTCCTCCCAAAAAGGGGGAGAAGGAGTTGGGCAACGTTCATAATTTTTTGTAGGGAATCAGGTGGGATGACCTAGATGTCAAAAATGCAAAAAAAAAAAAAATAGAGTTAGCTAGCCATCAAAAATGACAGCAATGAATTTTGTAGTCTGTCCACCCAAAAAGAGACAGAAGAAGTTGAATAATAAATATATATATATAAATTTTTTTAGGCAGTCAGGTGGGTTCACTAAGATGTGAAAAGGGCAAAAATCTGTAGTTAACCGTCCATAAAAAATGATGGTGTTGAATTTGTAACGCTACCCGGCGTTGAAATTTGCCCTCTGCACCGCGGGTGCTGGTCTTACTCAACTTGGCGTTCTAGTTAATTCATTCATTTGCTGGAGTGCCCGAGCTGTCACAAATGACTGCGAGGCATTAGCAACGACCCGTTTTCATTGGTCATAATTTTCTTATTCTCTTCCTTATGTAGGATGCACTGCAATTGCTATCTCGAATTTATGGAACATAACACATAAGTATGCTAGGCTGAACAACGGCAAGCTTTGCTTTGGTGACTCGCTGAAAAGAACATTTTTGGCCTGCAGTCGATATCGATGCTAATAAATACTGAGCTCTGTATCCAGGATATTCGATGGTGTCATATAACTCGGGAGCTTTGCCTCAAATGAAGAGTTGTTCTGTTGCAAGGAGAACCAAAATTGGAGAAAATTATTTGCTGTTAAGAAATCCTCGTGTTCTTTACCTGCCTGCAGACCGCAGAAGTTCATCTTACCATTAGCTTAAAAAAAAAAAAACACCAGTTTAAACTCAGGGCATCTGAAGCTTGGATGAAGGATGCAAGAGATTGCTTAGAGAAGCTGTATGTATCTGCGATGAGAGGACTTCAACGTTGGTAAATAAAGCATTGCTTTCAGATATACGTTTGCCATCATCTGCAACCTTGCCTGTTTTCCCCCTATCAGTTTTCAGTGAAGCTTGACAAGATGAATACAGCCTCCAACTTTGGTTAACTTTCGCCTATCTGTTTTGTTAAAGCGTGACAGAAAGGGGTAAATAAATAAACAAACAAACAGCCTAATACACATCGGTCTTTAATATTTTGTAATTTATTCATTTATCTGTCACAATTTAAGAAAACAGATAGGTGGAAATTAGGCCAGGGTGGAGACTTTGGCTATACTATCTTGTCAAGCTTAATTGAAAACTAATTTGTAGAAAAATAGACCAGGTTACAGTTGATGGCAAACGTATCTCAATCAGTGCCAGTTAAAATTCAAATAACGAAGGCTTCTAAAAAAAGTTCTCTTAGCGCTGCCATGGAGTCTGATTTTACTAGTATTACCTTCTCCATACTACATCAAATTTATGTCTATGCAAAGTAAAGGGCGAGCTTATATTTGAATGTGTTTCTTGCAATGCCGATGTTGAAATCGAAGCAATGAAGACATCTCATGCTTCCATTCTCATGCATCTTGATTCTTAGTTTCGTCCCGCATATCAGTTCTTTGCATCAGCTATTCATCTAACTTAAATGCAATCGTCAACGCAACAGCTTTCGTTAAGCAAAAAGTACCGTTGGAAATACATATATTCTGCAGTATCCCTGATCCACAAGTACATCCGTGATCACAACAAGTATTTTGAGTGTTGCTGAAGTGCCTGCAAAAACTAATTAATTCTCTCCATGTCAGAGAAAGGACTGAAGAGTTTCGGTGCTCAGCACTTATAAAGCCGTCAACACTCATCTCTATGTGCTTTTAAGTCAGCAATTGTATAAACGAAAATATGATCAATGAAGGACGGCCATCACAAATTCTTCACTGTCATTTTTGACAGCGCGGGCCCTCTAGTAGATTTATAAAATAAGCGGCACACAAGCAATAAACAGGCAGGCCACTAAGTCTTGTGGAGAGCTTGGGCTCCTTGGACATGACTTGCAGTGTTCGAGGTGTTGATAATACTAGTAAATATTTATCCCTAGAGTCTGTGGAGGTAAACGATATATCCTCCAGAGTATGTCACCTTGAGAAAGCATGCGGTCACAGCAACAACACCATACGCTTCACGCCATCTAATCGTTCCAACACAAATGTTGCACTTCATTGTACTATTTGTTGTCCCAACATCAAGAGAATGCGAAACTTGTCTTGAACTGGTCATTAGGTCCATGACAGGCTGGTGGCTACTATATATACATCATCCTTGAAGCAGATTTCAGTGCCTGACGAGTGACGGTGTTGCGAGGGCGAAGATATCAGTGCTCTCATTAACGGTAATACTGATAACAACACTAAATACGTTGCATTCTGCTTGTGCGGTGCATAATAGGGCGTGCATAGTCTCGCATGGTGAAAGAGTCTTGAGCCGTCACTTAATTAGACTAGGACATGGCCGTGATGCGTATTGTCACAAGCCCGGCGGCTTGTGACGAGTCATATACTATCGTCTCCAGAACCCGGCGGCGACATCTTCTTCAGATTTGAAAAGAGTGCCTGTATAGTACCAAACGATGAGAGTAAGAATGGATGGCCTACTGCTAAGGCGTCAGAGAATGTTGAGTCCTTCAATAGCAGCTGTTATACTAAAGAGAATACAGCCAGATGTCAGTCTAAAAGTTCCCGTCAACACAATGCACCCCTCCCCCCCCCCGGGGGTGGGTATAAGCGATGGTTTCTTCTGACACCTTTGGATTACTGACCACTGGCGGACACGCCTCCTTCATAGACTGGATGATTAATCAATGATTAATTCAAAGGGATAAATAGATCCTACCGTTACTAAAAGAACTTCAATAAGAAGTTTTCTAATTAATATAAGGAATATTAGAGATGAATAAACTATTGAGGGCGATGGAAAGACTGTGTTTATCAACATAAATAAAGAGAAAAATTTCGCAAATGCTGGTCAATGTTGCGATTACCAATTTTCAGGACACTAGTTGTCTTAAACGTCATCAAAATTAATGTTGTTTTTTGCCGGTGATGTATTAAATTTTTTGATGCATAATGTTCCTAATATAGAGAAAATGTCGCAAGTTTTTGCTGATGCATGGATATATGAAGAAAGGTTCCGAACGCGTTTATCCATTGAATTTATCAAGATAAATGTTTCAACCCGTGTAATTTTGTCAAAAGCAGCCATAATTGCTATGCAGAGGGCATCTTTCTTTCTAAACCACCGTCAACATTGATATAATTTCCATTTCAGAACCAATTACATCATAAGAGAGAGTGGCTAAAAGCCTAGTCTTCACTAAAAAACAAAGCACCAATGTGACTGTTACTAACGTTATCATAGCTGGTAGTATCGCCTCAGGAAGGTAAATTAAACAGGCTCATGACTAAAACTTATTAAAATTAGACGTTTCGGGAACTGATCCCATCATCAGTATATCTGAAACAGAGACAAAAACGATCTTTATTCTTACTATATAAGTACAAAATTCACAAAAGGAATGAAAACTAATTAAAATGAATAAGAAAGTAAAATCTAGCTTTTTGCGATAAACAGGGGATGGGAACTATTTTGGTCATTAAGAGGTGGTTTTTCTTTTAAAATGTACAGGGACTCTANNACAGGGACTCTAAAATTCTCAGGTCGGAAGGGTCATGACAAGAATGTAAAATTTTAAAATTTGACATTTGTACTGGACTATTGCACTGTTCACTATGTTGGCGCACGGAAGAAAATGACGGAGATGCTAGCACGCTACCAGTACGACTGCTCCTGCCCATATGCTCAAATACTCTGGTGCGAAGGGTACGATAACTGCTACCAATGTAGCTCGATGCACATTGTGCACAACTGAATTTATACACGAGAGATTTTCAGAACATTTCATAGACTTCAACTGGGCTTAACAGCATGCATACTACGCTGGTCGTTTTTATCATCTAGTGTTTTTCTTACCACATTGTGTTTGATAGACTATGAACTTAGCATTTTGAGCTCACACGTATTCCTAGAATATAATTAAGTTGAAGATATCCTAGAGATAAAACATATGGGAATAAAGCAGAACTTCCAGGCAACAGGTAAGAGGTAACATTTAAATATCTTCTAAAACACAATACCAAGTAGTTCGTTTTAGGAACGGTTTGTTCTCTATAGAATAAAAGATTAATCAGCACTGCTAGATAATCAGCCATGTATTGCATTTCATGGAGCAATGTACTTTTTAAAAACGTTCCTGTAGAATTCGCTTATTGCTTGTGCTGGCCACGTGTCCTTTATATAAAAACGAGATTTTCCTTAAAGTCCCGGCGCAGTTCAGTTTTTCTCAATCGAATTATAAGACGAATCGTTTATCTGTCATTTTGGGGAAATTACAACCCAGACAAAGTTTGGGGCTGCCGCGGTGCCGCGCAGAAGCTGAGTTCCGGTTTTAGCTTCCGGGCTGGCCCTAGTTTTTGCTGGCAAGGTAAAAGTGACATCAGTAGCACAGATGTAGGGGCGTAAACTTCGTGCACGAAGAACTACCACTGACGAGGAGCCGCTTTGCGCCTCAGTTGGGTTGGACTAGGTTGGGTGATCACGCCGACAACTTCATCAAAGCATATTGTAGGGGTTCCAGATAGTGGGAGGTGTTCTTTGCTGCACACGTAGCTTCATTATTTTGCACTACTGTTAATGAAATTTGCTATTTCTTAAATTATGCCTGAAAATTGTTTTCCAAAGGGTAGCAAGAACAACAGCATAGACTATACATATGCAAAGCTTGGCAGTCTACTGGCCATGTTTCTGCTAGGTCATTTCCACAGTAAGTCCTAATTTGTTGCGTGACAGCTACTTAAAAATTTAAAATGTACGTATTTCACTTCAGAGATTTTATTTGATGTTGTTGCACTCACTAATGGTAACTGTATCTGGACATGTTTTAAATACAAGAGTAACATAAAAATGACTAGCTGAGATTGAAATATTGTGGATATAATGCTTATGACACTCTTTTTAGCTGAAATCTTGATCTGACTTTACCCACATTAGTTCCTACATTGTAGAAAACAGTCTCCTGAGTGGGACCGTATAACTGTATATGTAGAGCACTCTGAGAGCCCATACCTCCGCCAAGCGAGGCAACGGTAGCAAAAAATTCAAATTGGCATTGAAACCATAATGTTCTTTGCATAAACTCCAAAATCTAATTATTTGTGCCTTCTTATAGTTATAACAGCTTGTGCAATTTTCTTGAAGATCCGTTCATAACTTTTTGAGTTATACTGCTAACAAACGTTATGACAAACATGAGTCAAACATAGAAACGAACTAACCGATCTGCACTGAAATTTAATCATTTATGTCTTTTACCAATACTATCAACCTCTATGAATATCATAAAGTTTCATTCAATATTTTTTGAGTTATTGTGCTAACAAGCATAGAATTAAAAACAGTGACAAACGAATGAAAGAACAAACGGATTATTACCAATATTTAGTCATTTACTTTTTGTTATATACCCAACAACTCATGTTAATTACACAAAAAAGCCATCTATAACTTTTCGAGTTATAGCACTGAGAAAAATGAGGCAGTCAAACAAACGAACAAACAAACAAACAAACAAACAAACAAACAAACAAACAAACAAACAAACAAACAAATAAACAAACAAACAAACAAACAAACAAACCCATGGACATATCTTCACCAAAAGGTAATCATCTGTTCCTCCTAACATACCTAACAATCGCTATAAATTTCGTCCAAATCGGTTCATAATTTTTTGTGTTATCTTGGTGACAAACAAACACGACGAAAACATAACCTCTTTGGCGGCGGTAATAATATCGAATGAGCGGTTATTTCTATTTCATTTTCTGTACAGATACCCATATCTTTATGCTTACACCGGCCATGCTTTTGCGCCCACGCGAGGATAGGAGTAACTAACGCAACCGATATTTTTCGCTCAGGCCATTTTGAAGATACAGTTATATTGACTACATGCATATGGAAAGTAATATGTTGGTAAATTGGGTAATAAAACGTGTCAGTTAAAATTGCTTGACACTAAAAGAATTCATTAGATTAAGCACATACGGTCATAGAATGAAACTTCAAATGTCCACCTCCACTTGTCATAACTAAAATTTTGTTTGTTTGTTTCTTTGTTTTCTAACATTGTGAGCTCCATCCCTATAATAATTTGAATATCTATCGAATTCAAATAAAATTTACTGCACATAAAAGTACATTGTCAGGATTATGTATGAGTTGTTCGGTGCAACATGCAAATATTATGTTGTTGATTAAATTTTACTTTGATCTTTATTGAGCTATAACTTGAGTACATTGTCCAGTTAGAACGCATGGTGGCAAAAGTTTCTGAGCTACAGTAAAACAATAACCTGGATTCACAAGTGCCATAGCCTACTACACAAAACATACTCAGCATTTCACAGCATCGTGACTTCTTCATTTCAAAAATTCGCGTCTTCAGGAAAATGCAATAACCTCATTGTGAATATGATGGAGGACTATGCTGCAAGTGGCATTAAACTGGAAAAACGGCTGGGGATGAATATTAAATTTAAATTTGCTAAAAACTGTAGATGCGACTAAAGTTAGATAATGCCCGGAGTCAACTCTTTCAATTTATGCCTCGAAATCCTCAGTACGTGGCATAATATGGAAAATTGTTTAGAGAAACGAAACTAATTCGGCATGCAAGCACAAAACAACTAGAAATGAAATAATATTTGCTTTAAAGTTATAATAACCAACTTTGACCAGCTGCCCTCTGCGGAGCTCCAGTCTGTGCACGGATAGAAATTGATTGTATCTCATATTAGATTACGTGCATTACGTCTGCATATGCTTTTTTTTGACTTGAGATTCCAAAATTTGTGCTAGATGTAGGGATATTTAGCGTATTTTTGACATCTCTAATTTTGATTATCATCCTATCGATGACCCATTCTGAGAATTCTGTGCATTCCTGTTCATAAATTGATTTCTTACTTCATCAGGAATCTGCTGTTTTTTTGGCGTCCGTATAAGCTGACTGGAGAGCATTTCATCACAGATTATATATGGTGACGACTACCTCAGCCAAGGAGGTTATGTTTTCGTCGCGTTTGTCTGTCATCAAGATAACTCAAAAAGTTATGAGCCGATTTGGACAGAATTTATACGAATTGTTAGGTATGTTAAAAGGAACAGATGATTAACTTTTGGCGAAGTTATGTCTATCCGTTTGTTTGTGTGTCTGTCTCATTTTTCGCAATGCCATAACTCAAAAAGTTAAGGATGAATTTTTATGAAATTAACATGACTTGTTAGGTATATAACAAAGAGTGAATGACCAAATTTTGGTAATGATCTGTTTATTCGTTAGTTCGTTTGCCAATGTTTTTATTTTTATGCTGGTTAGCACAATAACTCTAAAATGATAGATGGATCTTTATGAAATTTATAGGGCGTTGTTAGTAATGTTAAAAGACATAAATTATTAAATTTTGGTTCAAATCGGTTTGTTCGTTTGTATGTTTGAGTCATGTTTATCATAACGTTTGTTAGCAGTATAACTCAAAAAGTTATGAACAGATCTTCAAAAAAATTGCACAAGCTGTTATTACTATCAAAAGGCACAAATGATTTGATTTTGGAGTTTATACAACGAAAATTATGGTTTCAGAGCCAATTTGAATTTTTTGCTACCGTTGCCTCGCTTGGCGGAGGTATGGGCTCTCAGAGTGCTCTAGTTATTATTATTATTATTATTATTACAAAAGAAATTTGTCATTTTTCAGAGTGTTCGATGCTATAACTCGATTCCAGATATGTTCACGCAACCAATGAATGATACTGTGTTCAAAATAAAGTATAAAGACTATGTAATGAGGCAATACTAGATGTATTTTTTTTTTATCAATTTTAGGTAGGTAGCTTGTTAGATAAGGGTTTACTGTTGTTATCTGATCTCGGTTAATCAAAACACACATACTTATTTGCTTTCATATGTTTCTATAGAGAAACATGTGAGTGATATAGAAATCCACCAACACATCCGTTTTAGTTTGAATCAATCTAGTGCATATCAAGGGTTTTGCCCGAATTTAGAAATTTTGAATCTGTATATCCTAGTCCTTTCTTTTCGCTTGATGTGTAAGTATAGGAGTTTATTTTATTGTAGTTGACATCAAGGTCTTTTAATGTAAGTGTGCCTTACAAGTGAATATATCACTTTTAGTAGGCACGTTCTCTATTGTAGGTAGATTGAGCTTGATCCTCGTGCTATTTTATTGTCGTATTTTGTATGTTTCAGTGTGCTCTTGTACATGAATTTTAACGATGATTGTATTCAGAGAACAACAATAAAGGAGTAAAGGAGTAATACTAGCTGCACCCGTGACAATTTCACGGTCTGGCGGGGCCCTTCCGGTTGGACCCTTGGAAATTCTACAGTGATAACAAAATATCACTTTTTATAGTATTCTAAACTGCCGTGACCCGTTGGATCGTTATCGTCATTTTTTCCTTTCGCAAAAGTCAAGTGTTATTTAGCTGGTCATAGACAACGCGCTATTTGTCCCCGTTCACTCCTGGCCGTGTGGGTCACCATCACCAGCTCCTTTGCTTTGAAAGCAATATTCAACCCTGCCTGTGAGCAAGGGAAATATATATGTGACGTTATGTCAAATTGTATTGCCAAGCTGCAGTGCATCATGGGTAATGAGGCGTGTGACATCATGAACTTCAAGTACGGTAATTCGCAGCTCTTTTACATTGTTTCTCCATCATTTCATTTGGGGCTCCAGAGTGTCCTACATGTCCTACAATCTTTATAGTTGCACAGAAATACGTATCAAAGCATCTACAAACTTTTTTTTTAGCTCTCCGAAGGATAAAATTACATTATTATTTAGGTTGTTTTTTCCGTAAGAGGCACGCACCCGGTCGGAGAGTGTCGGTAAAATGTTGACCTAAGCTGTGCCGTCGCGTACGCATCGTTAACATATCCGCCTCTCCTAATCGTAAAAACTACAGCATCTTTGAAGAAATTATGGATTTCAAATTCTCCAATTTCATTCCGTGAGACAGTTTAGGTATATGGAATAAGGTTAGGTAGTTTATTTGCAAGTTAGTTAACGCAAGTCGGACGCCACCCTACTGTTAAACTGCTGTAACGCGTGCAGCGTATAGCAGCTGATGATTTTTCTCTAATTTTACCGAGCAATTGTATGGCTTCTGCGTATGCTATATAGATTTTGGTGTTCATATTACTTCGCCGGATGGAAACTAATTTTTTTTGTCCTTTAATGTTCCTCTTACCAATCTTGTTAAAAAGTTCTTCTTTCTCGGCATTCAATAGCTCGTATCTGAGCCAATTTTTGTTACAGTGGCTTGAAATTATAAAGGATAGCTGATCAATGGTAGAAGACGAAAATGAATCGAAAACATTGCGGTTTTCAGTCATATAAATCTATACTCGATTGATTTATTGCATTTTACAGACGCTATACCTGGCTCTGAAAGTGCTTATAATACATGCGGGCATTTGCCTGATGAATTCATCTGCTCTTTTACACTCTTTTTAAACAACGTTCTTTCAAAATTTTATCCTTCAGCGAGCTAAAAAAGTTTGTAGATCCTTTGATACATATTTTTGTGCCACTATAATGATTGTAGGACATGTAGGCCACTCTGGAGGCCCAAAAGAAATGATGAAGAAACAATGCCAAAAAGCTACTGATAAACGTAATAAGTTTTTATGACGTCATCGCTTCGTATGTCCGCCGCCCACAAGCGCCGCCTACTCGGCAGTGCGCTAACCTGTTCCCGTTAATCCTTGGTCTGTATCACCTTTAAATTTAACGTTCATGTTCATGCAGCCGAGCTCGACTCCATCTTCCGAATCATGGATGCAACCAAACTATATATCTAATTTCCTGCTATCTGTTACTGATGAAGAGCGTAACACACGAACGCTAATAATATTATATATAGACTAGAGTGCCCGGGCTATCAAAAATGATTGCGAAGAATATGTAATGATCAGTCTTCATTGATCAATGCTAGCGCTGCGCCAAGGAGGTTCTAATAGAAAGGAGTGCACCCTATCTATTTATCCTACGGGAGCGTTGCGAGTAAACTTTTCCCTTAAACAGGCTGAGTGGCTTATCCAATCGGAGAGCGGCATTGCCTCACACAGCATATATAGAAACGAGTCCTGAGCTCAAATTTTTATAGTCATAAGCCATCGACGAAATTCCGAGCGGATCGAAGTATGTAAAGAAAACTTGTATCCTGTATACCATCTGATGATGAAAATAACAGGGTGAGCGCTTGGATATAAATCATCAGACACGATTGTCTTTGACAAAATATTGAGGAACTGCCTGTCTGTATCTTCCTTAACTATATGTGCTGACCACTGCCACTTCAGCTAGTTTAAGATCTTCAAACGCCAGCTTCAGTCACGTGACAAAGCCATGTGTTTACTCGCCCAGGGAAGGCTTGCGCGTACTCCTCCCATTGAAGCTCCTTGGGCTGCGCAGCGCCAAGCTTTTTTTCGGTGATAAGCTGGAAAATAATTTTTTTGGCCACAGTCGATATTGCCTGCCAATATATACTGAGCTCGTATCCAGGATACTGACGCTGTCATATAGCTCGGAATTTTTTCCTCAAGTGAATTGTTGTTCTGTTGAAAGAAGAGCCCAAATTGGAGAAAATTATTTGCTGCCGTTAAATCCTCATGTTTCTTCCCCCCTACTGACCGTTGAAGAATATCTTGCCACTTGCTGTGATGATCATGCAGCCTATAAGAACATCAGCGTAAACTCAGGGCAACTGAAGTTTGGATGAAAGAAACCTCAGAAGAAAGTACGAATTACGATCCAACAGAGTGTTTAGAGCAGCTGTGTGTATCTGAAGTGAGTGAACTTCAACGATGGGAAAGAAAGAACTGCATTGAGATATACGTTTGCCATTATATGTAACCTGGCCTATTTTATGCTTATCACTTTTCTACAAGGAGGTTGTAATAGGAGAAGAGAGCTTTAATTTTGATTAGAGAGCTATGAAATTGTTTCTATTCATAATTTTGCATCGTTTTTGAAGCTTTTACATCATGTAAAGGCTGAACTAACTGACAGTAATATAAAAACTGCGAGTACAGAACTCATAGATGGCGGATTTCCAAGAGGCGGTCAAAAAAAGGCCTTTTTTGCGAACCTGAACCATGGGACGTAGAGTATAGTCTGGTAATATGTCCGAACTTATGTTTTTGGGAGTGTAGAGTTCAAATTTGAAACTATTGGTGCATTGTCAAGCATAATGCTCGTAGAATAACCTTAAGTCAGCAGTTCTTTCCGTATTTCATAGTCAGCATTTGGAATAGACTCCCTTCCGGCGTTGTTCGTGCGGAGTCAGTCAACACGTTTAAAAATCGTTTTGACATACATTGGGAGAGACATCCTCCGCAGCTAAGAACCCCTCCTTCACGAGTCGCAAACTCTTTACCGCCAAAGCTTTTCAGGCCATCTTTATCCGTCTTCTTCTCACTTCCGCTCCATCTACATCTGTAAGCTCCTCATATCAGCGGCTATCGATCATGCTTGCGTACATCGATGATCATCTATTTGGCTGAGATTCTTCTCCCACTTTTTTTCTGACTTTTTCCTTTTTTTCTCTTCTCGTTTCCCCAGTCCACTATATCCTACTAACATAATGGCAATAGCTCATAGAGGGCCGGGGCGTAAGTTCTGGTGTCTCTTTGGGAATAGGCCTATCGGTTCGTCTACTGCCGCCTATCCAATCTAATCTTTTGACTTGAGCTTATCGATATTTTGCACTTGTACACCATTTTGCATGCCAGCTTTTTGGTACATTGCAAACGCGTGTTGTCCTTTCTTATGACTAGTGTCATGACTTCACGTGGCTTCATTTCTTCAGCTTCCAGATTGACCATTGAGGATGGAGTCTATCGATAAATGAACATGTTCATCAGCGCCAAAACCACTTGACTTCACGTGCACAGAAAACGCCCTTTTTTAAATTGACATTTGTCAACTTGGAAAAACAAAGAGAGAATAATTATGATGAATCTCTTGAGGCCAACTCGAAACGGTCTTACTCGAAGTTGAAGGAACAGACAAGAAATCAAAATCACTCATTTTTCCCCATAAGAAGGTTTCCATCAGTTAAAATTATTACAGTAAGAAACCAGGGCTAGTTCGATGCATATTAATAATGAGGTAATAGGTCAAGTTACAGTTTTATAGCACTTTCATACCACACGACCCACCTTTTGTGTAAACTTATACACTATCGTTATAACAGCACTAGGTTCATACAAAAGCCTATTGTGAATTTAGTTGACACTTACAGCTCTAGGTTCACACATATGCCTGCTATTAATAAGCTGAAGCACCATCACATTAACTCAAAGACTATAGAAGCAACATTTAGTTCCTCACTACACAACCTGTATTTTGTTCAATGTTGCATATAGCGGTACAGGAGAATTCTGTTACAAAATTGAATATTAGCTAATGTGTCGGTCATCATGTTGATTCAAAAATAAAAAGAAATAACAATGCGTACTGTACTACACAATCTACATTCTTTACAATTTTGTATATGACGGCACAGGAGAATTCCTAAAACAGGAAATAGGCGAATCAATAGTCTTCTATCACTCATGTTGTGTGAAGGCGTCCGAGAGCATTGGATATAGTTTCACCAATAGAACGATTACTAGGAAATCTAAAACTCAGAATAAATAAGAGAACCAAGGTAAACAGAGTCATTTTATAAAACGCAAACGTTTCGGAATACTAAAATTCCATCATCAGTGCTGAAATATAACTAGATAATGAAGTAATTCAATCACTTCTACTGCAAAACATTCAAAAAGTTTTAATGGAGTAAAATCATTTAAAGAGAGAGAGAAAAGAAGAAGACTTTCTCCTAAAATACAGTCCACACATCTACACGAATTTACACACAAACAGAGGAAGTTGAGAGGGAGAAGCTATCATGAGGGGGACTGCAGTTTGGTCAGTGTTTAACGATGGTCTTTTAGTAAAAATATACAAGCTTTCTAAAATTCGGAGATCGATCTTCGTATGAGTCCTAGCTAAAACAGAAAAATTTGACATTTTAAAACGATGATTTTCTTCTATGCAATGATTTCTAATGGAAGAATGCGATGGAGTTGCAATGTGTCTACCGGTACGGTAAGAGATGCCTGCATGTTGGCTGCGCCTGACAAACTGTTGAAGCGAAGAACTTCCAACATATGAGCGCTGGCAGCGGTCACACTTAT
>LQNS02278087.1:12219971-12237828 GCA_001587735.2 Parhyale hawaiensis
TTGTGGATCATAAATGGGAAACTCGATCGAAAGGAGGCAGTAAGATCTACACTCCCAGGAAAGACCGAGAGACAGGGCGATAGAGGCGCAAAGCGCGTTTGAAGTGAAGGTTTGAGGCGAGTTAATTTGAGGGTACTGTCAGCAGCCTCAAAGCGGGGCATGACCGTGTGTACCGATCAGGTGTTGAAGGTGTTAAAGCCCTAAACTTTTTATGACATGGATACTTTATTATGTTCTTCCTGGTTGGCAAATCCGTATTGTTGCGCTGATGAACATGTTTCTTGACAGACTCCATCCTTAATGGTCAATCTGGAAGCAGAAGAAATGAATCCGCGTGAAATCATGACATTAGTCACGAGAAAGGGCAATACGCATTTGGAATGAAGCACGAAACCGGCAGGTAATCTGGTGTACAAGTGCAAAGTATCGATAAGCTCATGTCAAAAAGCACCAATAGTTAGAAATATAAACTCTACACATCCAATAACACACTTTTAGACACATTACAAGACTATACTCTACGTGCCATTGTCCAGGTTCGCAAAATAGGCATTTTTTGACCACCATCTTGGAAATCCGCCATCTTGGAAGTCTGTACTCGCAGTTTTTGTATTACTGTCAGTTAGTTCAGCTTCTACATGATGCAAAAAATTCAAAAACGCAACAAAAAATGAAATAGAAACAATTTCATAGCTCTTTAAGCAAAATTAGCCTCCATATTGGTACCGATAACTTCAGAGAGGGTGTACATGGGGTTAGAGGGGTCAAATTTCAAAAACTCTTTTTATTACTTAAATATCCCATGGTGGTGCATATTTTCAGCTGGGGGTTTTTCAAAAGGGGAATTAAGGACCACCCCTTCCCCATCTGAAGATTGATATCACAGTGCTCACTTTGTTTCTCTCATCATAAGTTGGTATACAGGATACAAGTTTTATTTACATACCTCGATCCACTCGAAATTTCGTCGATGGTTAATGGCTATAAAAGTCTGAACTCAGGACTCATTGCTATTCGGGTTCCCTGAGGCAGTGCCACTCTCGGATCGGAAACGCCGCTCAGCCAGTTCAAGGGAAAAAGCTAACTTGAAATGCTCCCGTAAGGTAAATACAGAGAGTGCGCTCCTCCCATTACAACCTCCTCATTTTACAAAGACGTGAACAAAAATATGTTGCTATGTATGGAAAAAGCGATAAAATCTGATTCCATAACCCCGCTAAGAGAAGCTAAAAATCACTTCATTATTTCGATGTCAAGAAATAATGAAGAAGTACATTGACATAAAAAAAAGATCCCACTTTCGGCATCTTCTACAATCTGGTCATGGATCACCATGAAAACGCAACTTAATTAGTAAATCTGCAACCTGGCCTATTTTTCGCCTGTTTCTTTAGGAGGGGGAGGGGGGTGGGACGCGAAACGTACCAATCTATAAACATATGTAAACAAATAAACACAAGACAATGTTTTTACATTGTTTGATTAAAATACACTAAATTGGTGACGTGGGAACGGAGGAAACTCCATAAGGTTAACAAACCCCACGCAACCAGCCCAGCGAGCCAAAAAAAATGAGAAGATCAGAGAATAGCTCTGTTTACAAATTGTTTACAACTGCTAATACCGCACCAGCAAAGACAGAGCCATCAAGACCATTCCAAACATCCACGTATGATGGAAAAAACGACCGAGAATACTGGCCTGTACGGCATCGTACAACTTGGTTGAGGCGTATTTCACTGTGCCTTCAAGTGTGGTGCGGTCTGCAGCATGCGGTGTCGTCTCAATTCTGTCGGTAACTTGTAACTGTCTGTTGCTTATAGAGGACCAAAAAAACTTGCTTCTAATTAAGCCGGTGGAACACTGACTCCGCCTACTCTTTGTTTGCACATGCAAAGCCGAAGACGATGTTTGCTACTTGCTACCCATCCTTTACTCCATCAGTGGGGTTCTTCTAGGGTAGCACGACATTTGTTAGCCAAGAGGACGTTTGAAAAGTTTATTTTCATGTAATCTTTTGATCATTTCATTTTATTTATTAAGAATATGTTTAAAGAGGAGAGCTTGCTTCCCTGCATCAGAAAGCGATATCTGGCAGATTTCGAAATAGCTTCACTACCAGGGCTATCAATGCTTGGGGTTTTCCCCAGATCTTCGTTTTTTTTTTTGCTCAAAGTCTGGGATTCGATTCTGACAATCTTGTTTTTTTTTACCCCCTCACGATCATAGCAACACAGCTTATGAGCTAGTCAAGAATTATAAAGAAGCAAAAAATATATGTTTCTACCCTCTTGCAGATATTTTGCAATCTTTTGTTTTATATCGCACCTTAGAGTCTGACTTTGGATTTTTTGAAAAATCTGATTGGCTGCCCTGTTCCCCGCCACAGCGGCTTAACACCTCTCGGTTTACTTGACCCCGGTTTTCATAGCGATCCTCGTTAAGGGGCCCATGCACTATCCAACTTGTTGGCCAACCTGGTTGAGTTGTATGAAATGTTGGACAGTGTAAGGGGCTAGTTGTACAAAAAAAAAAAAAAAATGGTTGGGTGGTTTGGTTGGTGAGAATCAAAGCAGTTCTGATTTTCAGATTTACAACTAATGTTGTAGCACTTTGTCTAACTGTGCATGCTGTACATACAGAAAAAGTTGGCCAACCAGCCTCCAGGTTGGCCAACAAGTTGCATAATTTATGGGCCGCTTTACCCATATTCGTAGCATGGTACGTACTCCTCGGAATAACCATTGTCAGCAGTCCGACAGGCAGCAGAAGGATTCTTTCATAAATTTATCCACAGCTCGCCGATCTCTTCCCAGTGTTTGTTTGATATTTCCAGCATCATTTTTCTTTTTCGGATATCTGAGGCAATGGTGGTCTCTTTGTTTGATATTTATTAAATTATGTTTTTGCCCCAAAATATTTTTACTCGTTCGTGTTTAATAATTTAGGACAGTGAAATAGTAGTGTTTTCCCCAAATTGCCTGCAGTTTGCTGAGATCTGCTCAAATTTAATTTATTTTGCTTCAGTATGCGCCGGCAGACTTTGCTATGGTTCAGTTGTTAAATATATGCATTCGAATGATTAACAACTCTGTTATCACGATAGAACAAAGGTGTCTGATAACTTTATGCGCAATTAATATTCTAGGAGTGGGCCATGAATCCCTGGTGTGGTTATATGGTGTAGTAAGGTGAGAGCACAAGGCTTTTTCAATGGAACTATATAAATCAATAGATAGCGCTACTATCAGCATCGTCGATTAAGGAGCAGGGATGTTTTCGATTCCTCTGCACAAGTACTCTGCAGTTACTGTTGCCTGTACAAGGACAGTGCATCTCAGCTACTAGTCGTGTATGGGCACTGCGTCAACACAAGCTTCTACCAGTCGATATTGGAACAGCGAATAGAATCTCAAACGACGGGTTTCTTGTAATACCGATAACTTGTAGCTTTTTTGCCGTTACTGTATTACCAAGCTCATGCCCAGTGTCACACGAAAATAGCAGTGAGGCTAAATGAACTCACATACCAAGCTACACTATGCGATCACACGTTCAGTTTATGAGCCTACGCTAGGCTCACACAGTCGGCATCCAAGGAAACCCTGGAAACGCCTAACGCCCAGTTCACACTGAGCGCTGTGCAGCGCGTGACCAAGCGCAAGTTAGGCCTCTCTCTGGGATTTTTCCCAGCATTGTAGCCCTTCGTTAGGAATCTTATACAACTCTCAAAAAAGCTGATACTTTTTTCCTTTTCTAAATTGCATCCTCCATCTGCAAGTCATACGTAAGCCCAGCTTTTGATGAATGTATTCAAAACCCACAGATAACACCAATCACGGTCACTGTGCGTCCTATGGCGAGACTGATACCGGCTCGCTACCCGCATGTTTCAAACGCGAAACTCTACTGCCGAATTCAAACAAACCTAGAAGACGTAATATTGCCTCCCAATCGAACGTGCTCTAGATCAGTTAGTTTAGCATAGCTCGGGCTAGGTTAGCTCCGCTTTGTCTGCTTATCTCAGGTTAAGCTAAGTTTCTCTTCTCACCTGCCAAGCAGATGAACTAGATATATATAGTTCACGGAAAGGATAAATTTGCTTAGGGTCATAATGCATTTTACTGATTATCAGAGTTCATTTCGCTGGTTATCAAAGTACATTTCAGTGATTATATAATTATCAGAGTACATTTTCTTAGTAATAAGGTACCTTTCACTAAGTGGCAGGGAGGGTGCGTATCGTTTCACAGAAGGGTGCGTTTCACTGGGCTACGGGTACATTTCACTCTGTAACCCATTGCTGAACACGTGGTTCATTTTGCTCAGTGTTAGGATTGAGGGCGCATTCGATCGGGCGCTGAAATTAAACCTCCAAGGCTTGACTTCTCCGACACTTGAGACAGGTGCCGTGCAGGCTTCGACTCGTTGAAATGAGTTTCAGGTATTATTGATTCACAATCGATTGTTCTTCCAGAATCACACTCTAGCTTCTTGAAAAGGAGTTCTCAGCCGCCCTAAAGTAATTAATCCCTCCGCTTCTAACACTTGCCGTGTGGTGTAAAGCCGTCAACGAAAGCTTCTGGCAGAGAATTTGAACAAGATAAGCCTGGAAGGTTTCATTTTGGCACCAAATCGAACGTGCCTTACCTTTGCTCAGTGTTAGGGTACACTTCGGTGTATTCTAGAGTGCGTTTTGCTCAGCGTCGGGACGAGCTTTTTTGCTCGTTGCTAGGGAATACTATGTTCAGTGCGGCGATCCATTTTGCGAAAAGTGACGATCCATTTTGCGAAAAGTGACGATCCATTTTGCTCCATAGCAGTATACGGTTCGCTCACTGTTAGAGTACGTTTTGCTGTGGGCTGGGCACACTACTTTTTGTCTTATCTATTAGCTCTCATTAATATACTTTTTAGGGGCACAGCACTGGATTCCGTACAACCTGTCCCTCAACGTTTTACGTTGTCCCCAAGTTCTTAAAGAAATCTTTTCTATTATTTTCCACGGAAAGTACACTGCGACCCACGGTATCAGTTCAACAATTTTTTTTATTGATTTTTCAATGAAAATCCTCCGTCTGACGAGAATTATGTTTTCATATGGCAACACTGTATGCTTAGTTCATCTGGCAATATTAAATTTTGTTTACATTCTGAAGAGAATGGTTGCAAAACATTCCTTTGTTTAACAGATATACTGTGAGCCACGCTATTAGTCCATTCACCATTATCAAGAATCGGCCAAGAAGACCTCATGTGCGTCTATTGTAAGGATTTTAGGCCGCCATGTTAGAACAATTCAACGTTTTTTCAGGTATCCTTCCAATCGCAAGACACGGTCTGATACAGGTAAAACTATAGCACTCTGAGAGCGCATACCTCCACCAAGCGAGGCAACGGCAGCAAGAAAATTTAAATTGGCTCTAAAACCATAATTTTCTTTGTATAAACTCTAAAATCTAATCATTTGTGTCTCTTCATAGTAATAACAGCTTGTGCAATTTTCTTGAAGATCCGTTGATAATTATTTAAGTTATACTGCTAACAAACGTTATGACATACATGAGTAAAACATACAAACGAACTAACCGATCTGCATCAAAATTTGATCCTTAAATTCTGTTAACATTATTAACAACCCCTATAAATTTCATAAAGATCCATTCATTATTTTTTGAGTTATTGTGCTGACAAGCATAAAATTAAAAACAGTGACAAACGGACGAACAAACAAGCGAATCATTACAAAAATTTGGTTATTTACTCTTTGTTATATACTTAAAAGCTCATGTTAATTTTATCAAAATCCATCCATAACTTTTGAGATATGGCATTGAGAAAAATGAGACAGGCAAACAAACATACAAACAAACAGATTGACATATCTTCACCCAAAGTTAATCATCCGTTTCTCCTGACATACCTAACAATGCCTGTAAGTTTCATTCAAATCGGTTCAAAACTTTTGGAGTTATCTTGGTGACAGAAAGACAAACAAACACGACGAAAACGAAACCTCTTTGGCGAAGGTAATAAAAGCTGTGGACACGCGGGATATCAGAAAAATTAAACGTCAAGTCTTCAAAAAGCCGAGAAGCACAAGCAATACAATTTTTGAAAGCCCAGGTCTGAATGAAGTGCAAAAAAACTACGCGAAACCAAATCTTGGGATTTCACTTATAGGGCGATTACTGGGAAATCTAAAGTTCAATAAAAAAGAGAGAACCACAGTTAAAAGTTTCATTTTCTTAAAAAGCAAACGTTTCGGAATCATAAAAATTCCATCCTCAGTGCTGTAAAGTAAATCAGTAATGTTTTAGAAATGCAGATATGAACACATTAATATAATCCTACTAACAAATTGACACACAATTAAGAATAGTTAAAAGGGATGAAAAAGGTGATGGATTANCCTATGATTATCGAACTATTCACTGAAATTAACTATGAGAAGCTATGGGCAAAGGCACTGCTGCTTGATCATTGTTTAGTGACGGTCTTTCTGTGAAAATAAATAAACTTTCTATTGGGACTATTGCAAATGTGAAATTTCCCGAAGAAAGCCTCCATTGACACAAAGGCACATGCTTCTGAGAGTTGATTGGGCTATAGGTCTTACATGAAACAGGATATGAAGTGTGTTTTATTCACAGATGAGACCAGAGCGACTCTCGATGGCCCAGACGGATGGTGTAAAGGATGGGTCGGATTTGAGGGCAAGCTGCACCATCGTTTTCGCCGCCATCGAGGCGGTGGTGGTATTATGTTGTGGGCTTAGATTATGAATGGTAAATTTGTTGGTCCAAAAATGGTCCGTGAAGGAGTTAAAATCAATTCTGCTAATTATTGCGTCCTTCTCGATGAATGCCTTGTTCCTTGGCTTGACGACCAGACTTGGAGCTTCGCAAAAAGGTGGTTTTCATGCAAGACAATGCTCTTTCGCATGCAGCCAGAGCTACAAAAGAATACCTGACTTCTTTGTCATTCAAAAACCAGAATTTGATGGTGTGGCCACCCAATTCTCCAGATTTGAACCCAATTGAAAATCTGTAGTCCATCATCAAGCGCAAAATTTATACAGAGGGTAAGAAGTTTTCTTCAAAAACAGAATTGTGGGAGGCCATAGAAGTCGCTGCAAGCTCCATTGATGGTACTACTATTAAGAAATTGACTCATTCCATTAATGACAGCATATTTGAAGTCATAAAACATAATGGACGTTACATTAATAAATGAGCTTACTGTTCTTTGTTTATTTTGCCTTGTTTGCTGTTGCAATATGTTCCAAGTATTTTTAAAGTATTGTTTAGCAATTAATAAATAAACTGATAGTTAATTTGCGCCTGTTTCATCATATTTAGCTAATTTTGATACCTGAGACTAATATCGGGGTTCAGGAAAAAGAGGGTGGATAAGATAAATTTCTAAATGGTATCACACAAACAGTTTCTCAAATAATAGGATTATGAACATTGTACATGATTACTCTGCAACATACAATAGAAATATCAAGTTATATTAACAGGAAATAATAATTTTACAGAAAAATCAAATTGGACTAATACCGTGCGTCGCAGTGTAGTCTGCACTTTAGACAGGTTATACAGTATAAGTAATAGTGACTAAATGTTTCCGGGGGAGAAGGTAAGCAATTTTGTCGAAAGCACTCGGAGCGAAAATTTCTATATACTATACGAAAAATCTCAGGTAGAATTTCGGATATTTAACTGTGCAATGCACTGAAACAAAATAAATTAATTCTTGGCCTATATCTGCAGCACAAACCAGTGCGTGTGGGTTCCCCAGTGGGCGGTGCGGTAAAGTTGACTTTACCTTTTATTAGAATATAATTGCCTAAAATTGGACAAGCTATTGATACTCGACAACAGCAAGCTGCCTGTTTCATCCCAGTAGTTTAGTACAGGTTACTGTTATTATTATAGTTACGATGATAAAATAACACTCATTGCTATATTATCAAAGATTCTGAAGTTATATACTTTGCGCAATAACTAATAGTATTCAACAAAGAGCTTCAGAAAAAAGAAAACTCTGAAGCTAACTCTTGTGTGCTCCCTGAATTTACGTTTATCTAAACCTTCGCTGATACATCAATAGGTGCCATCCGTTTATTCCATAGGAAAGTGCATAACAGAGGCTTAACACGGCAGTGGATAAATTGAGAAGCGGTTTATTTTATTTGTCGGCTTCACTGTAATCGCACTCAGATTATTACCGAGTCATTCAAACAGCCTCAGACTCTACAACATCCCTTCCATCTTCATCCTTATTGAACAAAGCTATTCGTCGTGACCCTGCGAAAGGATTATAAAAAGGCCATAAGATCGGTATTTCATGGTCTCTTCACCAGTTCTATACTTACGTGCCTAAATAGGTTTCTAGGCCGTAAGTATAGATTTATTTAGTTTAGGCAGGAGCACATCAGAAGTGACTTAGAGTAACCTCAAAATCAAGTTATGATCTTTATTTTCTCTCCAAACGGAGCAAGAGCTTACATAAAGCTTATCCAGGATTATATATTATTTATGAAACCTTTTACCTGGCTAAATCTAACCTCTCATACTAACCTAAATGCTGATTATGACTCCGCGTGACAAAACGAATATGACTAAACCCTTTCTGTATTACCGTTGCTTATACACGTAACACTTCACACAGTGTTCTCCCTTAGGGAAGCAAATTAATTCCAGAAAGAAGGGGTTAATTAAATCAGTAACATCCTCGGTCTTTATTGGCCTAACGAATAGAACTTAAAATAGGCAATTAACGCTCTCGGTCCTCATTGACAGAACGAAGGGGACTTAAATAGCTCGTTGATGCTCGTGGTTCATATTTGCGAACTTTGTTAATTGTGTTTTTCCTGTGCGAAACAATCCCTTAAGCACTAAAAAAACAAAGCACCACTGTGACTGTTACTAACGTTAGCATAGCTGGTAATATCGTCTAAGGAAGGTAAAAAAAAAAAAACAGGCTCATGACTAAAACTTATTAAAATTAGACGTTTCGGGACCTGATCCCATCATCAGTATATCTGAAACAGAGACAAATCGATCTTTATTCCCTCTATATAAGCACAAAATTCACAAACGAAAGGAAAAAAGAAACTAATTAAATTAATTGACTTCAAAATCATCAAAAGTAATAGCTTCTCAATGAGAATATTTTTCCGTGTAAAGACCAGCTTCCTGCCGATATGCGAAAATCTCTCGTATATAAATTCAGTTGTGCACAATGTGCATCGAGCTACATTGGTAGCAGTTGTCGTACGCTTCGCACGAGAGTATTTGAGCATACGGGCAGGAGCAGTCGTACTGGTAGCGTGCTGGCATCGCCGTCATTTTCTTCCTTGCGCCTCCATAGTGAAAATCGCAATAATCCAGTACAAACGTCAAATTTTAAGATTTTACGTTGTTGTCATTACCCTTCCGAAATCAGAATTTTAGAGTCCTTGTACATTTTAAATGAAAAACATCCTTTTAATGATCAAAATAGTTTCCTCTCCTGTTTATCGCAAAAAGCTAGATTTAACTTTCTTATTCATTTTAATTAGTTTCTTTTTTCCTTTCTTATGTGAATTTTGTACTTATACAGTAGGAATAACGATCGTTTTGTCTCTGTTTCAGATATACTGATGATGGGATCAGGTCCCGAAACGTCTAATTTTAATAAGTTTTTGTCATGAGCCTGTTTTTTTTTTACCTTCCTGAGACGATATTACCAGCTATGCTAACGTTAGTAACAGTCACACTGGTGCTTTTATTTTTAGTGAAGACTAGGCTTTTTGCCACTCGCTCTAATGATGTAATTGGAAACCTTTAAGCAATTTTGATATTCATTAGCTAATGTAACTCCTGCAGCTGTAATCTTATGCGATACCGTTTTCTCTAATATCAGTACTAAATAATAATTCACGTCGTGTTTTTATTTATTTACTAGACGACCCGTGGCCCGTTGGGTCGTCATCGCGATCGTCATTGCCTTCGCAAGAAACAGGTGTTATTCAGCTGGTCATAGACCACCCGCTATTTGTCTGTCCGTCCACTCCTGCCCGTAAGAGTCGCCATCAACAGCTTCTTTGCTGCTCTAATCAATGTTCGTCATCAAGGCTGTAAGCAATATGTAAGCAACCAATATAGATGTTACGTATGCCAGCTTCATTTCCCGTACTACCTTGGAATTTAACGTGCCACGTTCATGCAGCCGAGCCCAGGCTTAATTTCCGTTTCACCGATACAATCGGATTTAATCTTCATCCCTTAACTTTCTTCTCCTCCTAAAGCAAGTTCACAGATTTTTAGTATGCAAGAAATTACCGACAGAACGCAAAAGCTGATATTTCAGCTCTTAAGCCAGTAGAGTGATGCTACTCTTCGATCGTCTTAGCTACTGATACTGGCCAGGGACTAAAAATTCAGATTTCACTTCTTTCATGCATTCGACATGTCGATTTCTAGGTTACCACGCTTCTTACATACCGTGTCGCCCTGGCTCCTGAACGATGGCAGATTGTATGGCGGACTCTAAAACGTCCTTCATGGTCGTAGCTGTACAATTGACGCTCGAAATCCTTTCTATCTAAAAGCAAAGAAATTGTGTGCAAACAAAATACAAGTAAATAAACAAGCAAACAAGGTTCACAGAGTTTTAATATAATACTAGACGGCCCGTGACCCGTTGGGTCGTCATCACGATCGTTTTTGCTTTCGCAAAAAACCAGGTGTTATTTAGCTGGGCATACACCACCCGCTATTCGGCGCCGTCCTCTCCTACCAGTCAAGGAGCTGCCCGTAGGGTTCACTATCAACGGATTCTTTGCTTTTCTAACAAATGTGCAACACCCAGGCTGTAAGCAAAGTTATGTGATACATATTTCAGTTCTATTTCCCATAGCACCGTTGAATTTATCGTGCCCGTTCTTGAGGCCGAGCTCAGTTTAACATCCGCATGACAGATATAATCGAATCAAATCTTCATCCCTGGAATTTCTACCCGTCTAAAAGCGGAGAAACCGTGTCAAACAAGACACAAGCAAATAAATAAACTTCACAGAACTTAAGTATAATACTCGAGGGCCCAGCCGTCAAAAGAAGTGAAAAATTTTTTGTGATTGAGCTTTATAAGGTTCCGGTTCCCAGTATAGGTTTTGCTATATTACAGGTCTCATCCCTGCAGGCCTGATCATCCATTAGTGAAATCAAAGTTGTATAACCATGAGTTATGTCCCCCATGCAAGATAAGACGTGAATATCAGCTTTAAATTTATCAAACGTTAAGCTGCACTAAGAAAATATAGTTCAGTCAAAATAATTCACTAGAAGTGTCCAAAGGTCACCGTATCGTGGATACCAACTGATTGTTGAACCTCAAGCGTCGAAGCTTGGCAGCGATGTAAATTAAATTAAAAAGGCGTGTGCTCAGTGTGAAGATTGAACTGCTACGATATGATTCAGCTAATGAAAGCATAAGCGGAACGGATTATGCAGGAAAAGAAAGAAAACTCCAAGACCGAGGAGAGAGTCTGAGCTTCTATAACTGCTGCGAAGAAGTTTAGCTAAAGAGGCTATGCGACAATATAGCTGATGCCCTACGGGATCTAAAACTCTGTCAAAGATATCGCCTTACATCTACCATGCTCAGAAGAAGAAGCATAATCGTCATATGAAAAGTACCAAACTAGTTTGCAAAGCGAAGCAAGATTCAGAAAATTCAGTATTTCCTGTGTGATGGGAGCGCCGTCGTGCGTGGGTTCCCCGTTTCTCTTGGTGTACTACGTGTCCCTTGCTCTTTCCTCTGTGATATCGTTCTGCTCATAACGGAGGCTAAAACTTCCTAACTATAACTAACTAACTAACTAATAGCGAGTGGGTGATGTGTGGGGGTTTGGTGGACGGCATCAGCGGCTGCTCCGTCGTCGGTCGTGCTCAGGGGGGGCGGAGCTCGCTGCCGTTTGCTGTGCGTGTCGCCCCCGATCCTCACACTAGTCCATGTCGGTGTACATATTCTGTGTCTACAGCATTTGTTCGTTTTTTTCAACTCTTCACTAGTTAGGTATTTTTTACTGATTTGCCTGAATAGCAAATTTACTACCTATGGGCTTGACAGTAATCATAGAATGTGATTTTTAAATGTATTCTGTCTGTTTAATACAGATGCAAGTCTTGTACAAAAGTTTTTTTTTTGTAAATGACTGTCAATAAACTTATTATTATTAGATGATACTGGCCAGGCGAATAAAATTTCAGTTCCTTCGTGACCTCGACGTAGCTATGAAGTGGTCGGTATCCACGTTACCACGCTCCATAAATATCCATCTCAATCTGACTCTGGAACAAGAAGCTTATATTGAGAGGAGGGAGCTAGGATCCTCCCTCCTGAAGCTCGAGAGTCTCTTATGGCTGTCAGCCAGTCGCATATACACCAATCGCAGTATCAGTAGAGTCTCTTATTTCTGCAGCCAGTCGCTTATGCACCAATCGCAAATCAGTAACTCGGTTTGTCTGCTGCTCCCCCGTGAAAATCACTGCTCCACCGTCACTTCCACCAATGAGTTTCATGAACACATCTCAGAGCTGGTTGATTCCCTGGCTAGTCAGTGAATGCGCCGCAAGGCTCCCTCCTGCTCTATAGCAGCTCCTTACGCCTTGCTCCTGAACAATGGCATGGATTGTATGGTGGACTCAAACTTAGGCTTGAATTTTTCGCATCTAATGCGAAGGCTTTCTGTGCAAACAAGTAACCAAGAAAGTAAATAAATAAAATTCACAAACTTTTAGTATGATACAGATAGAAACTGTAGATAGATTTATATCTTTCCTGTCACGCTCTATGTGAATAAGACAGGAGAAAATTCAGGTGCCGAAGACGGTATCTTGGAGACGGGGGTCGCACTTGAGCGCTTCAGGTGAGGGACCTGAGCTCGCCTGCATGACCGTATCTGGACATGTTCATTGTTCAAAGGTGCTGCGGGAGATGTCACTTGACTACGCCTCATAATATATATCCAATTCTTTAGGCATAAATTAATGCCGAATTGTCACTGAAGAAGCCTTTTGAACAGTAACAAGCACCGGAGATAGCGGGGGTTTTCCTGAAGTGTTAATTATCTGCTGTCAATTATAATGACCTCTCGGGCCACTAGCTCTGTCTATAATATGTACTGAAGGAACAATAATCGATAAGCCACACAAGCGTATTAATTGAGCCTTCAAAAATGACAGGGAAAACAGTAATGATTGGCCTTCATTGATGATACTTACGTTAGTAATTTCATTATGAAAGATTCACCGCGGCTGCCACCGTAAATGCTCGTTACTAAACAGAGTTCTATGCTTTAATTCTACTGAGCAAGACTCTTTCTTCCGATGCCTGACATGCTGAAAAGCAGTTTAATTTTAGCAAGAAGTGCAGCATCGCAAAACACATGTAACGCTCCTTGCGTACTACTTACTGTAGTATGTAAGCGGCAATATCACTTCACTTGAAGTTATTTCGTTCCCCAATTGAACAGCTGAAGTTTCAAGGGAAGGCAGTATGTAGTAGAAGAAAAAGAATTAATGCAGCAAAAGCCCTGTTATCTTCGCTTCTCTTCCTAGTTCCAGAGTACTCGGAAGCATTGGCCTATCATCCTTTGCTTTGTTGATCATCCGCTCAACTTGAGTGTCCATAAATCAGAGCAAACAAGTTTTGATGCGCAAAAAGTATATGTAAAAGATGTTCGAGTCATCATGGTCTGAATTCCGAAGTTACCATAGCAATATGTGTATCAAATTTAGAGATTCATTATTTTGAACATTATCTGCACCTGACTTAAC
Organism: Parhyale hawaiensis; assembly: GCA_001587735.2. Classification (NCBI taxonomy): domain Eukaryota; kingdom Metazoa; phylum Arthropoda; class Malacostraca; order Amphipoda; family Hyalidae; genus Parhyale; species Parhyale hawaiensis. The sequence continues at coordinate 12,233,804 of LQNS02278087.1, forward strand.
TTTCTGTTAACGTCACAGGCTGACCATACTCTCCAACCTGGCCTATTTGTTTCCATGAAGCGTGACAGGAAAGGGATAAATCGAAAACTATGATAATCTTAATCCCTGTAACTATTTATCTGTCGATTTTCAGTCCCGAATTAAAAAAATTAAAAATTAAGCAAGAACTGATATTATGGCCAAGCTATCATGCTCTACTCAAAACCAATAGGAGATAATTAGACCAGGACGCTCCAAAACTGAATAATTCACTCCTTGCTTTGCCGCCTTAGATATTAAAGCAGCATGGATATATATATATACACACTACCTGTTTTCGATATCTTACAGTACATGATATTTACCTTTTCCTAACATCAAAACTGTACTTACTTTCTGTTCACATGAGCCAGTTGCGTCGGTGAGGGTCAAAATAATAGGTAAGATATGCTGCAGAGTATATTTAGAAGATCTTCGAAGACGAGGGCAAACACTCGCTTCCATAGCAGCAATTATTTGTCTCGAGCTGTATTTTATTCTGCTGACGTAACAGCTATTTCTATTGAAGTACTATATGGCCTGCCACTGATACGGAGCTAAAATTCATACATATTATGAGTGATGCTTGACTGCCAACTAAAAAGAAATAATTTTTTCTTATATCACCGAAGAGAAGTAAGCAATACGTTGATCAGCAGAACCGAAACCGAGATTGCTCATCTTTTAAGTTCATTCAAGTATATCCTTCATAAGTAAATAGCAGCAATGAAGTATATATCATCATAAATTCTTCACAGTCAAGTCTGACGTCCTGGTATACTAGCAAATGAACAAATAATAGGACAAACTTGTAAACAAATGAACAGGTAATCAAGCATTTTCTTTGTTACAGAGATTGAAACGACCGGTGTACTTAATAAATGGCGTTTCAACCAATGTCATTCCTGTGAAGCCCACTGGAGACGATTGTCCTTTATCCTGTGTTTTCTTTTACCGCGTTGGACTACTTCGTACTGTCCTTGTAAACACGAGTATGTGTCTACTAAACGTTTCGATAAAATGTTTACCGTGGTTTTCTCTGGCCTAGCCCGTGTCACTAGTGCAGTGTCTTGTGTTTTTTTTTCGAATTTCAAGAGCATGTCGTCTCAAAAAACAGTGCTCATTTCTGCTGTTTACACGGACAAAGCCATGCATTCGGACGCGGTGCAGTGAAAACACAGGACAAAAGCTATCGTCTGCAGCGGGCTTGAGAAACATGCGTTTTATTTAATCATTGCAGGGTATAAGAACATTAACGGATAAGCTAGACTCTCGACAATTACAGTATGTGTGTTTAAGAAAAGAATAGCAACTAGTATATAGGAGTAACTAAGATATAATTAACATGGCATCTCAGCCACCTGTTGTATAGTATAATACCATTTTTCAAGTTGTAGCAACACTTATCAGAATGAAATATCCAACTAATAAGAATTGTTCCCATGAGAGATGTCCAGAAATTCCTGGAAAAGCTAATCGCCATCTCAGTCTATGTGCCAGCAATTAGTAATCCGACAACTTAATGCCAGCATCTCTGTACCAATTACGATCAGTGTTTGGAAAGTTCACTTTACAAAGCCGTTTTGTGTTATAATTGGCTGTAGAATAAGCCTTGTGTAGATATGGACTGTTACTCCTGCCGAGAGTATATTTTAATCTCTGATCCAGTTAGTGAAGAATTGGCCAATAGACATTGAATCTGGTCACTCACTGCTTCTATGTAGTTCTTAGCTTAGTAAATTAAATAAGTCATTACAGCAAAAATGCTTCGGGGTAGATATGAAAATTAATTAGAATATCTGTTCATAGTTTTAAATGAGAAAGTGACTGCATGCAGACTAATCTGATCGTGCGTTTTTACAGTTGCTTTACACCGATGACGTAACGGTGCCCCTGTTTCTCTAGAATCCAGAAATTTTGCTAAATTCTGTCCGGCCTGTCGTTTCCGTTGTGTTACCAGAAGCTGTTTAATGAACCCCCTCTAACAAGCGTTTGTTCAGAAGGGAGCTTTTGAAACACCACCCCCCCCTCTCAATAAAAACGCACAGTTTCAACTCTAACTAGAGCACTCTGAGAGCGCATACCTCCGCCAAGCGAGGCAACGGTAGTAAAAAATTCAAATTGGTTCTGAAACCACGATTTTCTTTGTAAAAACTCCAAAATCTAATCATTGGTGCCTTTTGATAGTAATAACAGCTTGTGCAATTTTCTCCAAGATCCGTTCATAACTTTTTGAGTTATGGCATTGATAAAAATGAGGCAGACAAACAAACAAACGGATGGACATATCTTCACCAAAAGTTAATCATCTGTTCCTCCTAACATGCCTAACAATCCCTGCACATTATGCCCAAATCGGTTCATAACTTTTTGAGTTATCTTGGTGACAGACAGACAGACAAACACGACGAAAACATAACCTCCTTGGCGGAGGTAACTAAAGAAAAGCTCCACAAAGACCCGATAAATTGACGCTTTGTCGTAGAAATAGCCTTGTTTTGAAATATGGCCTATGAAGTGCAGTGGTCTGAACAGAGTTGCTTTGCAGATCGTATACAGAGGACGTGACTGAATAAACGGAGCATTAATACGGCCTTAATTACAGGCAACAGCAAGTTTACATCCGGTTAAAATGCTACAATATTTGAAGTAAATTCAGAAACTTCTCATACATTCAAACAAATTACGAGAACCAAACTCTAGAGAAATGAAGTGTTAAGATATGGCTAGCTCATATGTAGAGCATTAAATCTTTGAAATTGCAGCAGAAATACACAATAAAATCAGATAAATACTTAGGGTAACGCGGTCACAGAGTCTGCACCAGTGCTATAGTCAAACCAGCGTAAGGAGTCCGATGGGCGTGGCTAAGAACGGAAATGAACTTGGCCAAATCTCACTTAAGCGCGTGGTATAACTTGTTTCAATTCATAAAATTTTATTTATGTTTGAAAACTCAAAATGCATTAGTCAGTAGATTAGATTTGGCACTGCTGCGTTCAGTTCAGCCCCGCCCCTAAAGGACTGCTTACACTGGTTTGACTATACATAGGTAGCTACGCGAGTGCAGGAATTCCCCTGAAATATTACGTATATATTTCAACCCTGATAAAATGACGTTAATTTCTCAAACCAACTGCCATCCCCCAAAAAAAAAACTCCATAACTCCTGGATTGTTCTGTACACAGGTTTTGGAAAAGTTCATTATTTATGATACCATCATTAAATGTTTCTAGTTATCTGAAATATCTCATACCATCATCATTGTTGGCGCTGTAGAATATATATATATATATATATATATATATATATATATATACTGTATATTATGTATTAAATATGATTTGTATTCTTACACGATAAACAGTCGAAACGTTTTGTCGTCTTTGCGTCATTGTCGATTTAAAACATTAGGGCGAGTTCACACGCCATTCATATATCATCTTACACTTGTCCGAGTGTGTTATACTGTGCCACAGAAATAGCAGAAAAGTGCACTGTTTTTGAGTTGTATTGCTTCACTCAAAACTTGTAGAGATTTTCGTAACTTGCTAATTCATACTTGCAGAGAAAACTGATCTGACGGTTTGGCAACATTTTTATAACATTTTGTGGGGTACACAAAGTTGTGCCGACAACGACACTATACAGAACATTCGGATGAGTGAACGCGTTGAGATGACTGACGTGTGAACTGGGCCTGAGAAAGATCACATTGACACCTTTATTGTTCTCCACTTAGGTACAAATATTATAAATCAATTGGTTAAAAGCATTCACTATCAAAAAGAGAACGGCCTCCTAAAAGTGATTATATCGCTCATGGGGCAAATTTCTTTGAGATTATGTCAACTGCTAAAATAACCAAGTCATAGTACGCAACTGGAAAGAATGTTCCCGCCAAGTACAATACTTTCAAAAGTAGCTCCAGGAACACAAGCCTATTCGTATCACTACACGGTACAACTCACTCACCTGATCTCATCAAACAAGAATTCATCTCGCT
>LQNS02278087.1:12242022-12258214 GCA_001587735.2 Parhyale hawaiensis
CTCTTACCAAACAGAGGTCAAACAATGAGCCGGAATGCTGTGTAACGTGTACTAAGGCTATCAAGCGCTCTCTGTATTTAATTTAAGTCTAGTGATAAGCTATGTTTAATACAACTATTGTACCATCCCTGTGAGTAGCTAATAAAGTTGATTGATTGATTGATCAACAATTGCGTGATCCACCAATAACGCATTTTGTTAAAATGCAGATCTCTCATAAAATCATTTTTTGGGAAAAATTCATATCGAACGACTCTAAAAACAAGAGAGTATATCTCAGAACTATTACCCAGCTAATCCTCTGAAGCATAGACAAAAATTTTATGAGCAAAAATACAAGTCGTGAATAGTACTACCACGATACTCACAATCCTGGATAGCATAACTAGTATATCCCACAACATAAACCAACAGATTTATCAACAGCAATGAATTGAATCAATTCCGCAAAGGTAAAATATTACAGTTCTGCTCTTCTCTCACTCGAATTTACTTTAAAATAATTTATAACCCTCTGGGTTGAGGAGGCTCATGAAATCTCTCGCGAAAGTTCATTCCACTCGGATTGACAAAAACGACCGTCAATATATTATTCATCACTGGCCAGACGCTTCTATGCAGACATTAGCCGAGCATCTCTGGGAATCGTCGGAACAGTATGTCTAAGGATCTTTCCGTGATTCGCTACCTCATTGTTTTTCGTTTTCTTTAGTGATGTTGTGGAATGGGAAAGTCCACAGCACATTCCTTTATTCCGACTCGGTTCCCAATAAAAGAAAAAAAAATAGTGGGACTTTATCCGATACTGTTCGCTGTTTATTCACAGGCAGGAAATAAATGCCTTAAAAAATTTTCGTACGGTTGGGTTTTTACTTGCGTGTCTGCTTGATGTAGTCCCTGTGTGTAGCGAACGTGTATAGTCGATGGCAACGCATGCTATTACCAAAGAAGGGCCAAACAATGAGCCGCAATGCAGTGTAGTTTCTAACGAAAGCATTATTTGATCTGTGCATCTAATGTAGCTCTAGTAATAAGCTGTTCCTTGTGTGCTATGCCACTATCTGTAGCTACCTAATAAAGAATATTATTAATACCATTATGATTATTAATACTATTATTAAGCTGCTGGAATCTGTGCGGAGCTACAAAGCTGAGTATATACTCCTAGCCATAGGTGTATCCAGGAAAAAGGTTAATATTGCTTGCAACACTGAAATAATTTTCATTTTTTTGCGTAATACATATGAAGAAATTACGTTCAGCAAAACAATTAAACCTAAACGGAGATAATAATGCAAATACATATGTAAATCGATGCTTTTGCTTTTGGGTAACAGTATGCTCAAAATGTCTTTTGTTTCGTATGACGTACCTGTTTGGCAACTACAAAATGGTAGCCAAAAATTTACTACGTGTTTTTTTTTTTCGATCGAGCACGGTGGTAAATATCGTGATTGGTCTATTAGTTCAATTCCAGTTATTTTTTCGACATCTAATGGTCGTCCAGCATGAAAATTTGCTTCAACTCCCAGATGTAGAGTATTCCCAAGGCCAGACGTTAAATTTTCCTGTTACACAGCTGCAGCCGAGGTTACGTTGGACGTCTCCCGCAGTTTCCCAGCTTCCATTGCAGCACACGTTTCGAGCGCTTCACGACGTCTCGCAAATTTCTTCTTATTCAACGGTAAGTTTTGTAATTAAGGGGAGACAGTATCAGGTCATCACGTATAACGTACATATTAAGGAACGGTGCCACGCTCGGGCAGTCACAAGATTTGTTTGATGGAATTTTTGTAGAATACTAATGATGAAGTCGATTTGTGCCGCATCATACATCGCCAAAAGTAATGCTCAGTGTCTGAAAACGTCATTTCCAGCAGCAAAAACTTTCAAAGTGTTCACAGTTCTTATTTACTAAAATTTAGGAGAGACAGAGCGATAGAAAGAGATCGCTGGAATTGATTCGTAGCACTTATGATGTCAGGTGAAGTGACTTTCCAGCTTAGTACGGTGATTCTTTTGGTAGACACAGTTGTGTTTAAAAGACATGATAAGATATTCGGTGCCTGAGTCGCGAAATGCTCACCAAAAGACTGCTGTACGAACCCACTTGAATGTGTGTAAAGTCTTCTCTGTGTTGGTTGCTTTTGGTCGAGCATCCAGACTGAGAGTCACCTCCACAGTGCGCGAAACCGCTCAGAGAATATGTGTTCGGCATTCTTTATTAACGAGAGTTCAGCCGGATTTGCTACTGCACATTGTTATACTGTATCAGTGATACTTTAAATCTGCAAGTGCAAGTTATGAAACAGACGTACCCCATCACTGTACCTAATCGACATACTTTCGGTACAGAGGCTGTATTTTCCCAATCCCTCTCCCAACAGCATCAGTCATTTGATTGAAATGGTTTGATTGCATAAAATTAATTGTTTCTATTGGATGCCACGCAATTGTTCTCCTGGGGAGAATTGGGTAAAAGGTGTAGCAAGATTTCCGAAATCGGCCTCGTTACCATGCATGATATTTCTGGCGTTACAAAAATAGTTATGTACGTTCGTGTAATCGTAATACATATATTGCATGCCTTTAATAATAATGGTATTTTTGCCGGCACACTGTATAAGAAATTCCTCTAGGCTAAAAAAAGCGGTCAGTTTACGAAAATAACGGTGACTGTACCTGATATCGTAACACTAAAAAATTTACACGAATTATAGTGAATCAGTAAAACCATAAATTTACACCATCTATAGAGAATGTCACCCAAGTAAATTCACAAATAAGGACAAAAATAATAATGATGATAATGGCATCGTCTGGAATCACTGATTAACCTCTACAGTGTGTTGACCTTGAAATGTATGAATACATATTGGGGTAAAAGACTGTTGTTTCAAAAGCCATTGTAGTTAGAGAAACTGAATGTTTGGTTCCTCAGTCATCCTTAGCAACGGTATAAAAATGTGCTCAAAGGAAATGGATTGAGAGCAGCTTTCTTTACCATATTCTTACTGCTGCTGTTCCCTTTCTATGCATAAATAGCTTATTAAACTATAGTCTCAGCTCTAATATTTATATTTAAGCTGTGTGAAGCAGTACAGCTCAACCTACTCGACCTAGGAATGAGTTTGAAATTTCTGCCATTCTGATTCGCCAAAGTAAGGAATATTTCTTGCAGCGTCGCTGGAGTGTGGGACAAAAGGCCTCCGAAAGTCCGGAGAAGTGGCAGCGAAATTGTGAAACATTCGCCCCGTCTCTGCAGGACTTCATCTGCTTTTTGCCGTAAGTCTTGTAATATAATTACAGCTCCCTTAAGAACAAACATGCAACTCATATCACCTAAAGGTTAGCGGTCCTGTCACAAGATGAAGACAATATTATACTGAAAGCGTTCGAAAGGACAGTGGAAATTCTAGTTATAAGTTGTCCCGTTTTATGATGCTTTTTTTTATATCAGTTGAAAATGTTTAGTTTCAGGTATTCGATATTATTATATACTATTGATTCACGCGTTCAAATTTCAGAAAACTGGAGCTAAAAATTTGCGTATATAAAAATAAACTTAGAACGAGGTGTCGTATGACAAGAGCTACTTAAAGCTATGCATGAGAAACAAGACAGTAGAAAATCACATATACAAATATAATGTTTCGAAGCATATATTTCCCACTTGCAAATAGTACATGATTAGTGTAAATATAATTTGTTGCTATCGATGCATATTGTACATTACAGTTATTATTTTACGTAATACCAGTTGTATGTAAAATGAACCTGGTCTGGAACACTAATTTAAGTTGCCGGTGCCATTATTATGTTGCTCTATACATTGGGACCTTATCTTTCAATGTTTTCTAAGGTAGCAGTATACATGCATGCTAGCTTAGTCGAAATAGAGCTGTAAGAATTACTGATCGCAATATACCATAGCACACAGTATATTGTGTGGTGTTATACCATTCTCTTGTGCTGCAGGATACTGTGCCTAATGCAACATCTGTAGATACTACAAGATGCTGTGACTAGCACAACGTCTGTAGATACTACAAGATGCTGTGACTAGCACAACGTCTGTAGATACTACAAGATGCTGTGACTAGCGCAACGTCTGTAGATACTACAAGATGCTGTGACTAGCACAACGTCTGTAGATACTGCAAGATGCTGTGACTAGCATAACGTCTGTAGATACTGCAAGATGCTGTGACTAGCACAACGTCTGTAGATACTGCAAGATGCTGTGACTAGCACAACGTCTGTAGATACTGCAAGATGCTGTGACTAGCACAATGTCTGTAGATACTACAAGATGCTGTGACTAGCACAACGTCTGCAGATACTACAAGATGCTGTGACTAGCACAACGTCTGTAGATACTGCAAGATGCTGTGACTAGCACAACTTCTGCAGATACTACAAGATGCTGTGACTAGCACAACGTCAGTAGATACTGCAAGATGCTGTGACTAGCACAACGTCTGTAGACACTGCAAGATGCTGTGACTAGCACAACGTCTGTAGATACTACAAGATGCTGTGACTAGCACAACGTCTGTAGATACTACAAGATGTTGTGACTAGCACAACGTCTGTAGATACTGCAAGATGCTGTGACTAGCACAACGTCTGTAGATACTACAAGATGCTGTGACTAGCACAACGTCTGTAGATACTACAAGATGTTGTGACTAGCACAACGTCTGTAGATACTGCAAGATGCTGTGACTAGCATAATGTCTGTAGATACTACAAGATGCTGTGACTAGCACAACGTCTGTAGATACTGCAAGATGCTGTGACTAGCACAACGTCTGCAGATACTGCAAGATGCTGTGACTAGCACAACGTCTGCAGATACTGCAAGATGCTGTGACTAGCACAACGTCTGTAGAATCTATAAGATGATGTGACCAGCTCGACGTCTGTAGAATCTATAAGATGCTGTGACTAGCACAACGTCTGTAGAATCTATAAGATGATGTGACTAGCACAACGTTTGTAGATACTACAAGATGCTGCGACTATATAGGCGTATGATATCAACAGTATTTTCTTTTTAAGATGAAGTAAATACTGTAATAATCTCTAGCATTAGTTTTATGGTTTGCCATTGCCAGAGCTGGGCAATGAAGGCAATACCTCATTTTTATCTTTCTATGCTCTACAAGTTTTTTAATATTGGTGACCCGAGGTGCATAGGTTGTATTCAGGGATTTTTTTAACCATTTGCTGCACCCTTTTTAAATAAAAAGGCTTCTACCATTAATATAAGGCAATGGAATCAGGCTTTCCAGAGACACTGCAACCTTCGCTGAAAAAAATACACTTATTTAAAAACTTAGAATAACTTGCAGAGTCACGGAGCCGCTGGTTGTAAGCCTAAAAAAAACGGTCCAGGACAACTAACCTTAAAATATCAAAAAAGCCCTGTAGGGCTTGGATCGCTGGATGTACGAAAAGGCCACAAAAGGCCCCTCGCACAACTTTGGTAAATAACATACGTACTCTATCATCAGTATAATGCTCTACCTTTGTACATAAAACGCATGGCAACATTTTGTCAACCAAAAATACTCTCACAAAATTCTTGCCTGTCCAAGAATCTGATTTTCGGTTTAGCTTTTAGGTTGGCCCAAAATTCTGCTAGGATTGTAGCGATAACTGTTTTCTCTGGGAACATGGGAAGTTGGTCAGAATGTAGACAAGTTCTACCTATTGTAGCCTCATCTTATATAAGTCTCGGTGTACGAAGTATAGGTGGTCAGTTGTTACTCAGCTGCGGCGTGTGTTGCGCGTGTCCTGAGCTCAGAAAAAAGGGCCTTGTTTGTAGAGGCGGCAACGTAAGGAGCTGGAGACGATACTTAATTTGAAGAAATGCTTTAAGTTGAAGCTGTTACAGACATTTAAATTAAAGCGTGAGAGAACGCTAAAGTTGATGTTTATAACTTTAATGTTTAGTCTCGACACTGTACGAGAATTGAAGCTTAAGACGATATTTGAAGCCTAGAAGAAAACGCACAAGTTGAAGGCTTGGGTCAATGTTAAGTTTTGTACCTCATTGTCAGCGGCAGTAATTGCGGATCAAAGTGCACAATTATACGAGAGGTAAATAAAAACTACTGACACTTCATAAGAGGGTACAGGTAATCTTCGTTATAGGTTTTACCTGTTTTGTGCAGACGCTGATTGAAGTTGTACAATATAAATTCAAGTTTTCGATAGGTACTCGTGATTAAAAGAGTACAGAAATTGGGTACCTGGGACAAGATATACTGTTCGCTAATAAAAACTAGCTATACATAAAAGGAGAGTTTGATCTACGGCGAGGACTTCCTTCATACATTCCCTGGAAATTCTCCCGGTACCTATTTGCTACGCTGCAATAACTTGCTGTACTACTACAGAGAGTACCAGGTATTTACCCAATTATCACCAGGCTATGGTACCTCGCCACAGAAGCTTACCCCGTAGAAACAAAATGCGCCAAGGAACTCTTGTAGTTAAAATAACACAGCCTGGTTAAGATAGATTTAAAAATAAACAGTTGCAATATACGATATCAATTGTTTATCCCTTTTTTTCTCACAACAATCTATGCGAACCTTGGCAATTCTCATTCACCATTCGTAGGCTCACATGCGCCGTGGCAGACAATCGGTGCACCAATTGCCAGACACTCGGTGACTTAATCTTATCTTTAAACATTCGCTCACTTTCCTTACATCTCGCTGTAGCTTAAGCAATGTTGGCTGTGTTGCGATCAGTCCGAGAATCTATAGCGTGATTGTGTCCACGAACAATAATTGCTTGCGGCGCACTGCCCGTCCGTCTGTTGTAGAGGGAGGCTATACTGCGCTGCAAGCCTGAGTAGCAGCTCGCTGGGACGCTTTATATCTACCAGTATTACTAACAGGGGCGAAATAATGCTCGTTGTTTACGCATTTGTGCAATGGTAGCTCGTTACTCGGAGTAAATTCGTTACTAGAGCTATTTCGATTAACGAAAAATTATGTATTTGCACTTTACAGACATGCGTTCGACTGACAGGGTGACTTTTCTGTGTACTTCAAGATTCATTTCACTCGTTATTCGAATTCAAACGCATGCAAGAGGCATCACAGTCAATGACAATTTATACTGTAGGTGCGCGTTTTGGAGCTACGGCCAAGTAATAAAATTCCTTTCCAAGCATTTCCTTATTTTTTCTATTAACGAACCATTTATTCGAGTAACAGATCGTTCAGATAATAAGATCAGCATTACGTATTAACTGTTTGTCAATTTTCTCCCACGGCTGAAGGATATTTATTTATTCATGAGGCCTTTATTATATTTCAAATGACGTTTGGGACAAGGATGACAGCTCTACGTAAAGACTGGCTTATTGGCCTGGACTGGGGAGACGGTGATGAAAATTAAAATGGTAATACAAGAAATAATTTTTTTACTATTAGTTTTTGCAGCACAGGAGTGTTATCATATTCATACATCGTAACTAAAGAATTAATGTTTATTCATTGCTGCGAAATTAATCAGTATCAATTAATTAATTAATGAATTACGGCGTATGGATACCTTAACAGGAGGCAGATGAGAATGCTTTGCAGGCATAAAATTGAATTTTCTGCATTATTTGATACTTCTACTGTAAGTTATAAGAGGCCGGTGCAGCATACTTCACCACAGCAGCAGCATTATACAAAGAAAAGGGGGGGAGGGAGGGGCGAGCATGGACAAGGAAGAGGTATCAAAGTCTTTCTCTGCGCACTCAATCGATAACGGACTAAAATTATTGCAAAGCACTATACTTAATTTATTGTTTCGTTTTATTCAATAATCTGTGGTCGTATTTAGTTGCATTCAACAATAAAAAATATTACTAAGCTAACACGAAAATACATCTACAAATATTTACTTTCATAGTTCCCGCAACCAAAAACATTACCAACCCTTATGTTAAAAATACTGCATCATGTGAGGTTTGCTTTACTAAAAGTGGTATAGTTCTCTTTAAATTGCTGCTTCTCTTGCACTTTGAAGTTAAGTAGTTTTTCTGATCATGTACCAAGTTCTTCGTTCACCGAGATGACACTAGTCATTCCATATTTATTACTGTTTGTTGATGCTGCAGCTAAAGCACCCGCCGTATTTGTTGAAACTGAAGTCCAGTTTCTCCTTGGCCTTATGCAGCTCTTCGTTTACTAGAAAATTTTAGACACAAGCCCAATTCAAATATGTCCAGGGTAGTAATTCCGGGGTCACTCGATAGAATCGCACGACCAGCTTTAGAGTGGACGCTCTGCTAGTTCGTCGTCCCGACTACACGGTAAAATGCTCTTCCAACAGAGGTCTGGCAGCAGCCCTCTGCTGACAGAAGCCCCGCCCTGCCAGACTGGCAGACTCCCCTATTTGCAGCGCTGCCTCTAACAGGAGTGACCTTGTCCCTCCAAGTTACCCGTTAGAATGCCATCACTTGGATCTTCTTACACCGACGTCGTCAGCTCATCATCTCTACTTACTTCTAACTAAAATTTAGGCTTTTGCATTCACGAGAGCGCCTGTTTTTGCAATGATGTTCTTAATTCTTGAAGTTTTATAATAGTTTTATGGAAGTTTGGCTACCAAAAGCTTCTTTATGTTTTCCAGATTACGTTGTTGCTGGAGAAGACCAATTGGTGGAAGCTTACAAAATGAGATACCATTCATCGGTCCTCGTTTTTGTCTATTTAATGTTCTTATCATCAAACGCTCTAATAAATACCGTCGTGTATTTTTCTGCTTTTTCGTCAGTTTATTTGTTAGTTTATTTTTCTGTATATTTATCTACCAATTTGCTCTTACGCTTGAAACAATTGCATGGCCTGGACTGTACCGATAACTAACGTGCATGCATCTTAGATACGGTTGAAGAACACGGTATCTGTTCACAGCAGTTACTGGTCTGTTCGAAATACTGACACTCACTTTAGGAGTAATTTTGGGAAGCACAAGAAAGAAAAAATTCCCTATTTAATTGCGCGTAACTAACTCTCTTAATAAATTCGGTACCTGAAACGATGATAGCTATACCTGGCAAGCACGATGATTGAATCTTCAAGCGACTTCTTCACTGTCATTTGAGCAGCCTGCGTTCACTAGCTTACATAATAACGAGATCATTCATATTAGCCGGACCGGTGGAACTTCTACGTGACAAAGTCTTATCTCCGGTATTATATAAGATTATTGCTATTATTTACTCATTTGCAAGTTGCTAATAATTCAAAAGACAGGCAAAATCATTAATTAGCCGATTTCTTCTTTCAACATCGTTTTTAATGCGACAACAATGCTGCATATTACCAGTAATGAAATGTCCAATTTCACCTCATTCACCTCACGAACAGCTTGGCAATATATGTATCACTAATACTCTCATTATATCTACATATTCGCATGCTGGGAGTATTTGTACTTAAAGTTTCAGTGGGCTGGTAATAGAGTTATTGAAACTATTATTGTGTCTGCGAAGAGGACGGTAATATGACCCTGAATAGCAGGGATACCCATGAAAGTTAGTTCTATCATTACAGGTAAACGACCGTTTCTGCAACGGCTGTCTCCTACAAAACACAAATATGAGATTCTCAAACACTATAACGGTTATTTTCTTTCTACGATGGCTATAGAACAGCTTAAGAGATGCTACATATATTTTAATATTTACTTAGCATATATTTAGATTTGTACCGATCATATATAAAGGCATTATGACATAATTATGGTAGTCACTTAATTTATTTTTTCAACAATCATTAATCTAATTAAGTTCAACTGCCTTTTTATGTTTTCTTTGATGAGTACTTTTTTAATAGAAACTTTACTATTGAAGTAGCTGTACAAATCTTAGCACTGTTGGGGCGTTTGCAGACTAGTGACATCTTCGAGGATAGCGACGGGAAATAATTTCCTGAACATTAAGCTTGCTGCGACATGTTAATGCACACGCAGTTGCTCACATGCCCGTTACTTATATCCTGTGCATAGTAATCCGCGATTTAAAAAATGTTTTGCATGATCATGTAGCTTGGAAGCGAAATTTGAAATGATAGATTTCTACTGGCGACTATTGAAGTAACCTGGAGATAAATTCCTTTCATAATTTTGTCTGCAGTTGGAATCGCAATGATTCAAAGAAAATAGATAAAACGTAGTCATTATATTATGTAGTAGTGGATAAATAACAGGGGGTAATAGGGACTGCAAGTTGCCTTGATTGAATTGCTCGAAAGTGATGAGAATAAAGCAGGACATATGCTGCTGAATTCAGTCTTAAGCAAAACTGTCTCCGATTCTGGTAGAGCATTTGCTGGTGAAACGACGCTCTCGGCAACTTTTCCTTCTCGTCTGCAGTAGCCTGTAGGTATAAGTAGGAGTTTTGTCATAACTGTGCGCACGATATCTGAAAACGTACTCCTTTGCTTGTCGGTGTTCAGAGTGCTCGACAAGTATATTGAATGTGATTTGATGCGATAATAAAGGATGCTTAGCATAATGTATATATTGCTTGCATACAAGTCAAGTTGTTAAAATGTTGTTTTTTATTCTCGACTGTTGTACCGTTATTACAGCACAGTTAAACTTGTAGCGAGAACTATTATTTAAATAAATATTTATGTGTGCATCATTTTAATCAGTCCCTTTTTCAAGTATATTTTTAAATAATTGTACTTTATTCGGAGTTTCCTGTAAAATTTTCTCAAAGAAAACTTGAAAAAGTCTCTAACTTGCATAAGCGCTGTAGCGGCTATATGGCTTCAGCAGCCTGTAACGGGTGTTTGTAGTCCGCGAATATCTGCCAATTGCCAATGTAACAGCTTTACCTGTATTGCGAATTGACCTCAAATTTCAAGATCGTATTTTTTTTTAATTTCGTTGGAAGACACTCCTTTTTATCAATTCCAATTTCTAGGTGTGATATCCTGAAGGCTTTATATAAAGCAGACAAGAGAAGAGACGATGAACGAACCAACGGAGACGAGGCCGACGAACAGACAAGCGGCTGGATACCGTACCAACGCGCGAACACATGGTATGAAGTAACATGATAATATTTAAAAATTACCCCAGAATCAGAAATAACTATGCTGAAAATGTTAACACTTATTCTGTTGGCGAGATCCACTCAGTCGCTCGACTTACGCGAAAAAAACAATAGACGACTATTTACCATCCGGCCATAGTTAACTCAAAATACTTCCTTTCCAACTTAATAGGTACGAGGAGTATATAAATTCAGGCTGTAGAATGGGTTCAAATCTTATGTAGGGCTCAGACACGTATGTACTCGGAGGCCAATAATTTTCCTATAGGATAGTTGTAGGGAACAGCTATCCTATAGGAAAGCTGGCTACAGAAGACATCAGCAGATAACATCGAATGTTTTTCGTCTGAAAATTTACAATTGGAAGAACTTCAAAATTTAAGCTGCGCGTAGTTTTGGAGGTCAGTACCAGCAGCAATAAAGTCTTTCAGGCTAAAAAAATAAATAAGCCTGATGAATAATGAACAATGAGTGCACTGTTCCTGATAGTCGTGCGTTGTCCAAATATTGTATATTGTTAGGAGTGCTCGAACCGCTGAATGGTGCATGCTTTTCAGCATCTTGTAGTGTAAAGCATCAGGACCGGGACTTGCATTGTTGCATTGTGTGAGGGCGTTATAGACTTCCAATGCAGCGATTGGATCGTTGTATGGCACCTAGTCGTCTTCGCGACGGGTAGCAAAGTTGAACATTACTCCAAAGACGAATTCTTGTCAGCCACAACAAACCAGAATAATGAGAAGCAAGGCTAACTTGGCGGGAAACGACTTCCTGTCCGACAGATAGCTGCGGACGTAAAACAATCTAACAACTGTCAAGCCGAAATACAAAACATTTCCCCTGATCAACTTCAGACAGGCGCTCTAGCCGCTTCAGGCAATACTCGTGCTGATGTAACAACCCCAATCTTTTCCCAGCAATCGGACACTTCAAATGTACAACTGACTCGGGTCAAATTCTTATTTGGCAACGCTCAGAGGATAACAAACAAGATAAATGAACTGCAAGCTATAGAAGCCACTCTTGCGTATGATGTTATCGCACTCAATGAAACATGGATCAACCTTTCACACAAAAATCTGATCTGGCAGTAGAAGTTGCATTGAAAGGCTACAAACTCTTCAATATAGACCGACCCACAGGAACTGGCAGAGGAGAGGGTTTAATCATATACGTATATCAAGGAACACCTTAATCCCCTTAGTAAAAGTTTTGCAGCAACTAAAGAATGTGAATTAATCACTACCCATGCTCGTCTCTACATTCGACAGGCGTTAAATATTACGCTTGCCTATAGGAGCCCTCGCAGTTCCGCCGAAACTTATGCAGCACTTTACAACAAGATCGAAAATGCGCTGAATACTCCGAATGGAACAATTCTAATGGGAGTTCAATCTCCCCCAAATTGATTGGAGTACCTTGTGCAGCCCAGCCCCAGGCAGCAAACTGCTCGAACTCCTCAACCACTACCACCTCCGGAGGGATATATACAATATCATATAGATATAAGCTTTGATGACGTCCAAAATGCCTAGCTGTAAGTGATAGCATAGATATTATATTGCATTTCTTACCCACACCGAACAATGCTTCTTTATCTGAACTCATAAAGCTTACATTGATTAAACGCTAAAAGAAAGCAAAGGAAAAAGTTTTACTAAGTACAAAACAATGAGAAGAGTGAAGAAAATGGGGCTACACAAAGTAATTATTTTGCACCGTCATTTAATGAGGGTCTGCGCTATTATTGAGAGAGAATTACATCGTCATGTCATGCCTTAGTCTCTTGGGGTGTGATTGTCATTCCCCTACGAAGAGCGTAACAATTGTGAGACCTTGGCTTTATCCTAGAGTCCTAGCTATAAAGAGATCAGGTGTGTCACTGGTACCATACAGTAAGGTATTACATTCTTGCTTCCTTTGCTCTTTATATTTAGGACAGAAAAAGAAGACAGAATGTGATCAATATGCATTCAGCAGAAGCTCCTAATAGACCTACCTCTTACAAGATAAAAATCCAAGTAGACAAATAAATTTTTGAGACTACTGAAAAAAATACTCTTAAGAGACGTAATCTAATATTGGTAGTTAGTGAAATTTCGGATATAAGTATGAAAAGGATATTATTAACAATGTTTTTGTGGCTACGAACCAAACTTTTTGACTTATATACTATTACATTTGTTAAAGTCTTATTGCCAAAAAATTGTAAAACCGGGAAATGGTACCATATCGAAGTTTGAACCTACCGTACTCTATCCGATGAATGAGAGAAAACTTAAAAATGGTCTAAAATAAGATACTCTTTTTTATTTTTTATTATATAACGGATATAGAACGTCAATTAAGATGGTTGTTTATGATGTTAGGTCTGGCAACATTCCGCAGGTTATTCATACGAATCCATTATACGTGACAGTGAGGCTCGTTATTTAAATTTGAGCTCTGTTATTTTATCTACCCTCGCTGACACCTGATGCTAGAAAACTCGCCGTGTAACACTGTAAAACAACGTGGGCTTAGACAGGATTAAAGTATGATAGTGTAAAGTGTTTTATTATTATTATTTTTAACACTTCACGCTCGTGCCGCCACGGACAGGAAGTACAAACCAAATGAAGCATTATGCATTCAATTTGTACATACAGTTTATTGCGACAAGAAAGAACAAAGAGAAAATGACTTTTTCAAAGGTTATGAACAAAATGTGTAAAAGAAATTTTTATGAAAAACAATTATTTGTCTAACTTACCAGCGTTTCATTATTTATGGGTGCGCTGTTTATAATGGAAACATGAAGTGACAGCAGCATCCTCTTCACTATTACAGAAAACCGTTGTTCTCTCAAGAGATAAAACCTCTTAGTAGACAAGCCATATCCGGAACGAAACCCTTGTCAATTAGCAGTATTTGCTCTGTTAACCTTCTAGGGTCTCAATTACGCATCACTTTTCGTAGGAATAACACTCATGTAATGTCAACTTTTGCATACAGCAAGCACTAAAGGGTCAAGTACCACAGTCCTTCTTCCCTTGCTTCCTAATTTTAAGATAGGAAATTACTATATAAATTTCGATAAATAATTTTCAATTGAAAGCCGTGCTGTATGGGTGCCGTATCGGAGTTGTATTTGTGTGTCCGCGACTAGCAGGCAGTGCCTGTTAGGGGCTCAGTGCTTCTCATACTCTTGTCGTAGAGGTTGTGCTACGCTGCGAGTTGTGAGAGCCCGAGAGCATTCTAGTGCTCTTGTACCGGAGACGTATCCATGATACAGACTCTGAGATAAAGCGGCCAGCTATTTTGTAGAGTCCGTGCTCCGAAGTAATGCACCCCAGACTTAGACGTCCAGATAAAAAAAAAAAAACAGCATTGATGGCCACCTTGAAATCAATGTAAGCTACGCCAATAGCTTCAACACGTTACGAGTGTGGGATTCCACTTAGTGAATTAATATTTTTTAAGTCTAAGCCAATTACTCTCGAGTCGTCAAAAACTCAATTGTAGATTGTGGGGCTGAATTTTTCAACTGTCCCGAGCTCAATTTGTTAACAAACAACACCGGTAGTGGAGTCCAAAGGTGTTAATCCAGCGCTTGTAAATGAGTTCCGGACTAGTTAAAGCTGATGAGATTAACTTATTTTGATTTGAACTCTCCATTCGATAATACTTCATGGATTTTTCGAGCAGTTTTTATGGAGTTGAGGCTAAAGATATCACTGCAACGAGGAGCTAAGAGTAAGAAACCATTTCAGTATACACTGTCTTCACGGCAATGCATGCCTTTAAGTCTACTAACAATATGCAACATGAATAATGAACGAAGAGAATGTCATAGTTGTGGATTAAGAAATTTTGTACAGCGTAAAATTATCGTTGAAGTTCCAGTACAATATGTATTAACGCGGAAAACACACGTTCCCTAACAGTAGAGCAAGGATCGATACTCTAGCGATAATACAAACTTAAAGCTTTACAAAACAACGCCGTTCTTCTGCCAACTGATTAGATTACGGTCATTTTAACAAGTCTAGCTTCTGGCAGACACACAGCTGTGTGATAAAATGTTAGCCGCCACGTGAGCTTTCCATGATGAATTGCAACCCTATCATTGATTTTTTTTCAGCATTTATTAATAACATTCCAGCTGTATCGTGAGTTTGTAGCGATTTGCTCCTTAGGATAGAGATACATATTAGCTAATTTATTAGTAACTGTGATCCATTATGTCCCAGGCATAGCGCTACCAGACAATACCAAACAACGAACCGCACTGCAGTGTAGTATGCAATGATAATTTTACCCGCCCTTAATATTTGTATCTAAAGTAATTCTAGCGACAAGCTGTGCTTCATGCATTAGTGCTATGTTCCTATACGTGTCCCTAGTAGAACTAATTGACTGTTTATATCGTTTAATACAAATTTATTATAGTGGGTTATGATTTAACACAGTAATAATCTAGACCGCCTATAGTAGCCCAATTAAGTATTGAGAGTGCGGAGTCAACAGTTTGGACATTTTTTCACACCTAGGTTAACGCACTGTCCTGCTTTCAAGAGATTGTGATAATAGCTCAATTGCTCCTGGTAGTTTTTGGGTGGAAAGACATTTCAACATAGACAGATGCAGAACGAAGTCATTATCATATCTCACTTCGTTCGCGGGTGAAACAAAAAATATGTGTATTAGCATATCTCACGATACAGTCGAACTTATCGTACACACGCGCCGCGCGTGTAAAACGTAATGCTTTGCAACGTTATGAATGTCATGAGATTATCCTCACGCTGTAGCCAGGAAAACGTTCAAGTGTAAACCCCGGTTAATAGAGAAGAGGAAAGGCCAAGGCTGCTTGTCTCCTACGTGGAAGAGAAAGCTGTCAACACAGGGCGACTACTTAGACAAGGAAATGCAAGGTACTGGCAACTACATCTATCCCACGCATGTAGTCACCAGTAGGCCCTGTGTGGCTGTTTCTTTAGCTCAAGACTGGTCGATCCGTGGCAGAACAAACATAAAATAATACGTGTATGTGACAGTCCCGTAACAATAATAAAGCCAATGAGCGCGAATGGATAACCTTACATTAGTTAAGGCTTGGGCCAG
>LQNS02278087.1:12266626-12283836 GCA_001587735.2 Parhyale hawaiensis
GTACACAGAGCTATTCTGTGATCTCGGATCTTCTTTTTTTTTCTTCTTCTTCATTCTTTTGTTTTCTCCACCCGCTGGGTTGGTTGCGTGGGGGTTTGTTAACCTCATGGAGTTTCTCGTTCCTACGTCGCCAGCCTGGTGTGATTTAATAATAATAATAATAATAGTTTCCTCCATTATATGATTTATTGGATGACTGTTAAATCACTGCATGGTTGCCAAAGTTGAAGTACTTCATGGTGGCCTACATTACATTACTTCATGGCTGCCAATGCTACATCAATTTACAGCTGCCAATGATACATCATTTCCCGGATGCCATTGCTAGATCATTGAACGGCTGCCAATGCTATGTATATCACTCCACTGCTGTCAATGCTACGTCACTTCTTGGCGGCCAGTGCTTCATCAATCAGATCACTTCAAGGGCCGGCAACGCTATATCACTTCACTGCAACCGATACTATATCACTTCACTGCTTCCAATGCTAGATCACTTCATGGTGGCCAGTGCTTCATCACTTCACTGTTACCAGGGCTTCATCATTTCAAGACTGCAAGCTGCTCAACTCATCTTTCAGCTCTGCTGTCTGTTCTGATTTTCTCGCTTAGACTGTAGCTATCCCAAATAAATTCCATTAACATTTCCAACAGCTGTATACTTGGCATTTCATTACAAATCGAGCATACCACGAACTTAAAAAGCTTCTGTATTACAACATGAGAATATTTATTTTACAATCTATAGCGAAATAATTTTACTCTGTTGCAAATATCAAAAGATGTCATAAACAGTTTTTCTATGTAATTACCCTTCAAGCATTAATATTTTTCTGAAATTGTCGCGTATAAAAGTTTTAGAAGTATTTACAGGGTTGCCAGTCATACTGAATGTAAAAGAATTAAGTCAAAAGCCCAAACAAAGTATGAAAAAGTAATGGGGGAACATATAAAATGCGTCTGCAGCACCGTGCAGTCAGGCCCAATTGCGGCACCGAAATCTGCTTTAGGGACCAGTGTCTCGGCAATCTATGGTGTGGTCTATGGACTGACTAATGAAATATATACAGCACATTCTTTCTTATATTTTCGAACGCATTTACAGAAAATGACTTTTTCAGCGTAACTAGTTAGTATGAATGCCCAAAATAGATACTTTCTTTATCGCTGCTTTAGTGTTTTTGTACTTAAAATGTTGAATTATGCTGAGGACTGTGGGTTTCCACATTTACTCGTTTTTAATAGTTCGAAATGTAAGTTATCCTTTTGTCTCGTAGCAAAATTAATACACATATTAATTATCTCATGGCGGGTTCATACACAAACCAAATGAACGCGTGCTCTTAACTCATCGTCCGAATGCGTTGCTTTTTCTTTATGCCGAGGCCACATACTCATTCGCACGAACAACCGGAGCGAGGATGGGTAGCTCCCTCGTCGTCCGGAAATATAGTTTAACTCGGTAGCATTGATACGGCGGCATGAACGACGTGCGAGCTGACATCCTGACATCACGTTGGTCGTGCGAATATACAGTGTAGCTTCAGCATTGTAAGCACAACCAAGTGTTCGCCGAAATATTCATTTGGTGATGCTGTCAGCCATTAAGTTCAATAAATTAAACATAGGAATACTGAAAATAAACATTCGTCAACAGTGTAGCTTCCGCGATAAATATTACACTGCCTTTCCGACGACTTGGTTGAACCAAACGAAGAAAATACACCTGAATAATGAGACTTAAAAGCAAGCTGAACGCGCAGAGCAGCTGAGCGTAGCGAACGAAAGTAGACCATCGCCTCAGTCCCTTCACTGGACATGCGAGACTCACTACCAGGAAGAGGGCCATTGGTGAGCTACGATCGAAGTAATCCAATGCGATTGGCTTCGACTTGTCCAGAACTTCAAATGCGAGCTTCAGATTCTGCACTTTTGTTCCAGTTACAGGGTATAATCGTTAGCTAATCGCGCTTCAGGCCAACAACACTTCATCCTACTAGGAATGAGGAATGCGAAGCTCCAGATTCAAGTTCTTGACAAGTTGGAGCCAATTAGATGAAGTTATCTTATTAATCGCTAAGCCCCGTTCAAATAAGCCGCGAGAAATCAGCCTCGGTGACCTCAACGCTGCGTCTGTAACGATCTCGTTCTTCCAGAAATTTCCATAATACCGGGAGAGCTTGTGATTAATTATCCGGTAAAATTAGGACTTGTAGACTTCACTTGTCTGGAACTTCACGCGAATGCGCTGGTTTTGACCCGTGAAACCGAGCATCAGATGTTGACCCTTATTTGCTTAATTATCAAACTTCCATAAAGTTCGTCCTGCTCCATAAATTGGAGATTTCAGCAGGGTGGGTGTACGTCTCGGGTTACTTCAAACGCCTGCATTACGAGTCAGTGTAACCAAACCAACTCTCCTGTTTGAAGTCCCGGACAAGTCATATCTCGATATTCTAATATCACCCGCCATGCGCGCCCCATGTGCATTAGTGCGCCCTCTAGCATACTTAATGTTTGTGGTGATGATGAACTACGCTAATGTAATTTAGGCTAAAGCCTAATTTCCTATTTTAGTATATTAGCAATTTTTTATGTAGTATTCACGCCATAGCCTAGTTTTATTTATTTGACAAGATTCTCTTCTGCATTTAATCCGAAGCACTGTGTAATTCAGTCTTATTGCCTGAGTTAATATATTTGACAATTTTATGCTCTATGTTTAATCCATTGTGCTTAGCAATAAAATTTAAACATCGAATTTTATCCAGTTAGTAATTTCTGTTCAGCATGCACACCGCACTTTCTATTAATTACAATTAGCTACTTCGATATAGTGAGTAATCTTGAAAAGCGTAATCACGATAGAGCTAATCAATTAATTTTAGTAGTGGTATAATTTCATCTATTAACAATTCTTACAAACGATTAACTCTAAAGTACTAAACAATTAGCTTTGGTGATCTTATTTTACATATTAACCTATTTTCTTTCAGTGCTGTATTCAGCCTATGACAATATATATATGTTGCTCTAAAGACCTGATAAAATATCCTGTTACCACTTCTCTGTACTACCTTCACTTCTATCGTTAATTAATTCTTATAATCTATGCACTGAGAACCGGACTATGTATTATAAAATGTCAGACAGCACGCTGTCGTGCAGCACCACCACACCCTCCTCTGCCACGGCTCAGCACCTACTGAGGACCCACAGCCCTCAGCAATGTGACCTGCCCTCGGTACCTCTCTCTTTCTCTCGACGAACTATGCAGTTTTTTTGTAGCACGCATGCATTGGAAACTGACGTTGTGTTGTTTAAAAGTAATTATTAGTGCAGCCCACTGTCGATTTTGACGGCAAAAAAACATGTATCGGTATGTTTAATGTCAGTGCTTACGGTCATAATTCTGTATAAAAAAAGGGGGGGGGGGTTCTCCCATTGAAGCTGCAGTTTGATTTTTGTAACAAGTTAAACCATCCTCAGATTAATTTTGCTGTCTCTTCCGTAGGAATAACACTACTTAGTATGCTGTTTATTGGAAATAATATGAGGGTTAAAAATCATAAGGGCTGCAAATTGCATTTCGGAGTACTTAGAGTCATTCTTTTCCAGAGCAGTCTCAACTACCGTATAAACAAATAACATCTACTTGCAACCCCTTTTATAAAAAACGTGCAAAAAAATAAAAAGATTAATGTATACTTCTTGTCTTCAGCTGACCCATCTACGCGGGAGATCGAAGCAGCTCTTACATGTAACGTTAATGAACTGGATTCGTATCGTAGATACGCTTACTTTCTCTGAAATGAAAGACAATGAAAGCGTCACGGGATGAGGCTAAATAAGTGAACCAATGCAGTTTCTATGGCACGACTTAATGCACTCGATGTTCACTTAAGCGATGAGAAAACAGGCGTGCGCGGTGTCATTTGAATGCTGACGTGGTCATTAAATTTTTATATTAAACTATGTTTAGCTGCATTAGCCCCTTGAACTTGGGTTTCACTTTTTGGAGAGACACTTGGTACACCAAACAACTCTTACAACAAATTTCATAAAAATCTGTTCATAACGTGTTGAGTCATGGTGCTAAGAAAAGAAAAATGTGTAGACAAATAAGCAAACGGTTGAACAGGTCAT
Organism: Parhyale hawaiensis; assembly: GCA_001587735.2. Taxonomy (NCBI): domain Eukaryota; kingdom Metazoa; phylum Arthropoda; class Malacostraca; order Amphipoda; family Hyalidae; genus Parhyale; species Parhyale hawaiensis. The sequence continues at coordinate 12,270,773 of LQNS02278087.1, forward strand.
CTGTCAGTGGTAATGTGCCTAACAATCTACGCAAATTTCATAAAGATCGGTCAATAACATTCTGAGTTATCCTGGTGACAGACGAACAACACGACTAAAACATAATCGCATTGCAGGAGGTAACAAAAGCAAAATTTCATGAGTGGAAGGTGCTACACAGGATGTATGGTTTAATGCATCGATGTCGTAAGCAAATAACAAATAAAACTTTTCAAAATCTACAATATAATAAAGACCGATGAGTATTCATCACTCTGTTTATATTCTTTGTATTTTTGGCTCTTTGTCTCCCTGTCGCTAAGATTTACGAGAGATGTTACGTATATTACGCAAAGTAAATGACTAATTTTTTGGGATGATCTGTTTATTTGTTTCTTTGTGTCTGTGTTTTATTTGATGCTTGTTTGTAAAATAACTCGAAAAATTACAAACGGATCTTTACGAAATTCAGAAAAATTTTAGCATGAATGAAAGACATAAATGATTAATTATTGGCGATGATCGGTTGGTCTGTTTGTGTGTTAAATGTTCGTAAGAATGTTTCTTAGCAGCATAATTCAAAAAGTTACGAAAAGATCTTCATAAAAATTACAGAGGTTGTCATTACTGTCAAAATTAAGCACAAAATAATGATTCGAGAGTGACGCGCGGGGCCTGCGCGTAATCAGGCCGCCCACAAAATATCTGGCCATATGACCCTTTTTGTTTGTATGAGCCAGCTTTGAGTGGGGGCTCTGGGTAGCCTCTGAGTTGGAGAAAATGCCACTGTAAAGGGGGATGAGACATTTTTGGTACAAGGGCATCCCAGGGAGAGGATGAACCGGGCTGTTGCCACAGCCGTATGCCCTGCATTCTACAGTCAGCTCCTCATCCTACCTCTCGATGGCACAATCGAGACTCTTTTTTTTCTTCTTTCTTCCTTTTTCCTCTTCTGTGATAATCCCGTGCTGTGAGCGGCAGGGCCATGGGAGGTTGGTGGGGGCACCCTTATGTCCCCCGTGACTGTCATTCCCCATAACCTGGCAAACCTTCGGGTTATGTAAGCCTTGCTCGGTGAGCAGCTCTGCCGAGTGGACCGTAGGCCTGCCTATGTTAATCTCTCTTTATGAGATTTCTTTCTTCTATTTTGTGTATTTCTGTACATTTTTATATATTTCTGCTTCAATATTCATTTCTTTTTTACTTTGCAGTGATGTGGGAAGTAACCAGGGACCGGGTCGGGCTCGGGGGTGTCGTGTCCTGCATTGCAATATCAGATGACTGCATGCGAACCTCGAGGAGTTTGGCTTTATGTCCGGCGGTGTAGATGTCGTGTGCTGCTCCGAGACGTTGGTGACGGTGGGAGGCACGACGCGGAGCTTGCCTGGGCTGGTTTTCAGACCCATTTTCGCAGAACATGGGGATCGGGGCCTGGATTCCGCGGAATGGCGTCTATGTCCGTAGCGGTTGCTGCACTTATTGGCAGGCAGTGCGCGAATGCGATTGTCATAAGATCGTGGTTGTGAAGGTATGTGGCGGTCTAAATAATTTTTATTTATTCTTCTTATTTCGGAGCCCTATAACTGATGATTCTCTGTATGACTGTTTGCTGACGGTGATGACTTCGATTCAGAGTACGAATCCTAAATCAGCGTTTGTTTTTGTGGGAGATGTTAATGCACACTACAGGGACTGGTTAGGATCTGTGTCACCGACTGATGGTCACGGCGAGGCTGCGGTGGACTTTCGCACCTTATCTAGTTGTGCTCAGCTAGTTCGTGGGTCCACGGTTATTGCTGGTAATTGTCTTGATGTCATCATGACTGATGTCCTGGGCTCTGGACTTGATGACGGTGTCAGTTGGCTCCCCTACGGGCACTACAAAGTACAAACCACTTATATCATGTTGTGTCCTTGGACTTGAACCAGGTTGTTCAAGTGGTAGACACCAGGAAAGAGGTGTTCGTAAAGAGCAGGGCTAACTGGAAGGCTATTGCTGGAGCAGTAAGGGTGTTACCTTGGCGCCAGATTATTTGCAGTAAGGATCTTGTCTCTGAACTTAACGACTTGACTGTGTATGTTTTGGTGAGGTTTGTCGGGAAGAGGACTGTCCTTGTGAGGTCTCGGGAAAACTGTGGGATGACCAGTGTCCGTTAGCTTTCGAAGGTAAGCAAGCAGCTTATGGGGTAAGGCGGCGTTCATGTGACCGCACTTTGTGTCAGACCTATGCGGATCGTAGGGCCGAGGCTAAGCGTGTGTATGAGAGGGCGCAGCATCGTCAGAGGCAGCGTTCCAGGGAGTCTCTGCTGAGTATTGACCATCTACAACGTTAGTGAAGTGAGTTAAAGGGTTCAGTTTTCGGTGATGAATCGCTGTTACCGCCCCTTATTGGTCCCGGTGGAGATATCATGGCTCATCCATTGGCTAGGGTGGAGCTCTTGTTAGCTTCCTTTGACCGGAAGCAGAGATATGTTATCTTTGCCTCGTGGATGTCACCCTGAACCTCGCTTACCTCTTTGATGTTCAGATCTGGTACAAAGAAGGTGCTACTTGAGGGCCTTAATTGATACTTATGGAGGTGTCTACCAGGTAGGTATGTTTCCTCAGTGCTATAAGAAGCTTGCTAGCGTTCTTGCCCTTATGCTGGCAGTGATTTTCCGGCGCCTGATACAGTTAGGAAATTTTCCTCGTTGTTGGCGTAGTAGGAATATTGTTCTCATTCCCAAGGGTCCAGTGTCGACCCATGCCACCAACTACCGACCTATTACGCTGACGCTCATTTTGTCGAAGGTGTTCGAGAAATTGGTCGCTTGTTAGCTTAGTCGTTTGCAGCGGTTACGGGTCAGCTCCTTGCTGGTCAATTTGCGTACAGAACTGGTTTGCGTTGTTGTGACGCATTGTTGTCGGTGTCTCACCGTTTGAAGTCTGCGCTGGATTGTAGGTCTGAGGCACATCCTAGGCAGTTATACTTTAGCGCGGCGTTTGACAGGTCAACCACAGGGGTCTACTATACAAGCTGGATTCGTTACGTGTGGGTGGTAGAGTTCTGTCAATCATTATGTTTCTGAGCGAACGCAGAGTGTGTCTGTTCAAGGGGTATTGAGTGCGTCAGTCGCGGTGGAGTATGGCGTCCCTCAGGGTAGCGCACTTGACTCGCAGTTGTTCGTTCTGTATACTAGTTACATGCTCTCTTCGCTGGAGCACACGGTGATCAGTTATGCTGACGATTCAACTTTGATTGTATTGATACCTGCTCCCCGCATGCGTATTACTGTCGCTCAGTCTCTGAATACGGATCTGCCACGCATTAGTGCATTGTGTTCGGCCTGGAGTATGAAGCTGAATGCCAGTAAGACTAAGTCTATGATTGTGTGTCCTAACTGTGTCCTAACCTTTTTGGACACAGTCTCCATATGAGAAATAAATGAATTCGTTTGTTGTTTGTTTGTTTTTGAGTTGATCTCGGACACCTTTACCGCAGAATCCACATCTGGATATAGATGACACTTTGCTTCAGGAGTCTAGCTCCTTAGAGATTATTGGTGTTGTCTTTGATGAGAAGCTAACTTTGAGCCTCAAATTATGAGACTGGTATCACGTGCCTCCAGTAAGATTGGGCTTCTGTGTAAGCTGAATTCTGTGTTTGGTGCCAATGAGGTTGTCCGCAGATTCTTTTATGCTTTTTTTTTGCCTGTGTTGAAGTATTGTTCATCGGTCTGGGCTTCAGCTACTGGACCGACTTGTTAGTTTAGCCAGCACGCTGTTCACGGATAATGATCTGGTGAACCTGTCCGACAGGAGAGGCGTGGCCGAACTCTGTATGTTTTTTAAAAGGTGTACAACAATGAGAGGCATTGGTTGTATGCTTCTGTCCCTGCCCTCAAGGTCTTTCAGAGAAGTACACGTGCCGCGGTCGGCGCGTACTCTTTCACGTTGGAGAAGTTAGGCACCGAACTAGTCAGTTCAGTTGATGCTTCGTGCCCTGGTCTGTTACGGTTTGATATTTATTGCCGGCATCGGCTTTCGGTCGTGTTGGCCTACGGCGTTTAAATCAGCTGTTAATGGGTTTGTGTTGGATTTTCTTTAGCAGCGTTTCGGGCTTCCAGGGGTTGCAAAGTGCTTCATTTGGGTTGTGTTACCTGTCTGTGGGGGCTCGCACGTGAAGTTTTAAAAATATTAACAATAATAAAGTTGAAACATAGGAAACAATCATACATCAGAACCAAGTAGTATGTTTTGCTACCGTGCCTTGATTGGCGGAGGTATGCGCTCTCAGAGTGCTCGAGTTATCACCTGCGAGCGAAGCGAAGAGTGGTGGTAATGTTTTCATTGAAGATTTAGGTTTGTATATTTGTCTGTCCTCCCAAAAAGAGGGTAGGTAGGGAATTAGGTGGGATGACCTAGATGTCAAAAATGCAAAAACAAAGAAAAAAATAGAATTAGCTCGGCATCAGTGATGACAGCGTTGAATTTTGTTGTCTGTCCACCCAAAGAGATACAGAAAATGTTGAATCATAAATATATATATTTTAGGCAGTCAGGTGGGTTCACTCAGATATGAAAATGGCAAAAATCTGGAGTTAGTTGTCCATAAAAAACGATGGTGTTGAAATTGTAACGCCGCCCAAAAAGAGGCAAAAGGAGTTAAGCCAACAACACAATTTTCATCAGAGAGTCAGGTGGGTTGATTGAGATGTGAAATGTGCCAAAACTCTAAAGTAAGCAAGCTATTGAAAATGACGGCGTTGAAATTTGCCCTCTGCGCCGCGGGTGCTGGTCTTACGCGACTTGGCGTTCTAGTTAAATCATTCATTTGCTAAAGTGCCCGAGCTGTCAAAAATGACTGCGAGGCATTAGCAACGACCCGTTTTCATTGGTCATAATTTTCTTATTACCTTCCTTATGTAGGATGCACTGCAATTGCTATCTCGAATTATGGAACATAACACATAAATATGCTAGGCTGAACAAAGACAAGCTTTCCTTCGGTGACTCGCTGAAAAGAATATTTTTAGCCTGCAGTCGATATCGATCCTAATAAATACTGAGCTCTGTATCCAGGATATTCGATGATGTCATATAACTCGGGAGCTTTGCCTCAAATGAAGAGTTGTTTTGTTGAAAGAAGAACCCAAATTGGAGAAAATGATTTGCTGTTAAGAAATCCTCGTGTTCTTTACCCGCCTGCTGACCGCTGAGTTCATCTTACCATTAGCTTCGAAGACTTCGAAGACTGTGTGCGACATCATTTGCAACTTTGCCTGTTTACCCCCAATCAGTTTTCAGTGAAGCTTGACAAGATGAACACAGCCTCCAACCTTGGTTAGCTTTCGCCTATCTGTCTTGTTAAAGCGTGACAGAAAAGGAGTAAATAAATAAACAAACAACTAAATACACATCGGTCTTTTTATATGGTAGATTTGTTTATTTATCTGTCACAATTTAAGAAAACAGATAGGTGGAAATTAGGCCAGGGTGGAGACTGTGGCTATACTATCTTGTCAAGCTATATTGAAAACTAATTTGTAGAAAAATAGACCAGGTTGAAGTTGATGGCAATCGTATCTCAATCAGTGACAGTTAAAATTCAAATAACGAAGGCTTTAAAAAAAAAATTCTCTTAGCGCTGCCATAGAGTCTGATTTTACTAGCATTACCTCCTCCATACCTACATCAAATCTATATATAGGCAAAGTAAAGGGCGAGCTTATATTTGAATGCGTTTCATACAATGCCGAAGTTGAAATCGAAGCAATGAAGACATCTTAAGCTTCCATTGACACTCTCATGCATCTTGATGCTTAGTTTCTTCCCGCATATCAGTTCTTTGCATCAGCTATTCATCCAACTTAAATGCAATCGTCCACGCAACAGCTTTCGTTAAGCAAAAAGCACTGTTGGAAATATATTATATATATATTCTGTAGTATCCCTGATCCACAATTAAATCCATGATCGCAACAATTATTTTGAGTGTTGCTGAAGTGCCTGCAAAAACTAATTAATTTTCTCCATGTCAGTGAAAGGACTGAAAAGTTTCGGTGCTCAGCAATTATCAAGTCGTCAACACTCATCTCCATGTGCTTTTAAGTCAGTATTTGTATAAATGAAAATATGATCAATGAAGGACGGCCATTACATATTCTTCGCTGTCATTTTTGACAGCGCGGGCCCTCTAGTAAATCTATAAAATAAGCGGGGCACAAGCAATAAACAGGCAGGCCTCCTGTTGAGAGCCTGGCCTCCCTAAGACATGACTTGCTGTGTTCGAGGTGTTGATAATACTTGCAAATATTTATCCCTAGAGTCTGTGGAGGTAAACACTATGTCCTCCAGAGTATGTCACCTTGAGTATGCCTGCTGTCACAGCAACAAAACCAGACGCTTCACACCATCTAATCGTTCTAACACAAATGTTGCACGTCATTGTACTATTTGTTGTCCCAACATCAAGAGAATGCGAAACTTGTCTTGAGCTGAACATTAGGCCCATGACAGGCTGGTGGCTACTATATATACATCATCCTTGAAGCAGATTCAGTGCCTGACGAGTGACGGTGTTGCGAGGGCGAAGATATCAGTGCTCTCATTAACGATAATACTGATAACAACACTTAATACGTAGCATTCTGCTTGTGCGGTGCATAATAGGGCGTGTATAGTCCCGGATGGTGAAAGAGTCTTGAGCTGTCACTTAATTAGACTAGGACGTGGCCGAAGGCTTGTGACGAGTCATATATTGTCGTCTCCAGAACCTGGCGACAACATCGTCTTCAGATTTGAAAAAGTGCCTGTATAGTACCGAAAACGATGAGAGTAAGAATGGATAGCCTACCGCTAAGGCGTCAGAGAATGTTGAATCCTTCAATAGCCGCTGTTACACTGAAGGGAATACAGTCAGATATCAGTCTAAAAGTTCCCGTTACCACAATGCATCCCCCCCACCGGGGGTCGGCATAAGAGATGGTTTCCCCTGACACCTTTGGATTACTGACCACTGGCGGACACGCCTCCTTCATAGACTGGATGATTAATGATTGATTAATTCAAAATGACAAATAGGTCTTACCGTTGCTAAAAGAACTGCAATAACAAGTTTTCTAATTAATATAAGGAATATTAAATTGAATAAACTATTGAGGGCGATGAAAAGACTGTGTTTATCAACAACAAATAACGACAAAACTTCGTAAATGCTGGTCAACGTTGCGGTTACCGAGTTTCAGGACACCAGTTGTTCCAAACGTCATCAAAATTAATGTAGCCATTTGCAGGTGATGTATTAAAATTTTGATACGTAATGCTCCTAATATAAAGATGTCACAAGTTCTTACTGATGCATGGCTATATGAAGAAACGTTCCTAACCCGTTTATCCATTAAATTAATTAAGATAGCTGTTTCAACCCGTGTAATTTTGTCAAAAGCAGCTATAATTGCTACGCGCAGAGGGCATCTTTTTTTGTAAACCGCCGTCCATCTTGATATAATTTCCATTTCAGAACGTTGCACAGACTCCAAGTGGATTTAACCGTATGCATACTACGCTGGTCGTTTTTATCATTATAGTATTTTTTACTACACGTATTCCTAGAATATAATTAAGTTGTAGATATCCTACAGATGAAACATAAGGGAATAAAGCAGAACTTCCAGGTAATAGGTAGTCGCTAACAGGTAACATTTAAACTTCTTCTAAAACACAATAGCAAGTAGTTCGTCTTGGGAACGGTTTGTTCTCTATAGAATAAAAGATTAATCAGCACTCGTGTTTCCTGCAAGGTAATCAGCCACGTATTGCATTTCAGGGAGCAATGTTCTTTTCAAAAACATTACTGCAGAACTCGTTTATTGCTTGTGCTGGCCTAGTGTCCTTCATATAAAAACGAGATTTTCCTGAAAGTCCCGGCGCAGTTCAGTTTTTCTCAATCGAATTATAAGACGGATCGTTTTACTGTCATTTTGGGGAAATTACAACCCTAACAAAGTTTGGGGCTGCCGCGGTGCCGCACAGAAGCTGAATTCCGGTTTTAGCTTCCTAGCCGGCCCTGGTTTTTGCTGGGAAGGCAAAAGTGACATCAATAGCACCGATGTAGGGGCGTAAGCTTCGTGCACGAAGAAATACCACTGACGAGGAGCCTCTTTGCGCCTTAGTTGGGTGGGACCAGGTTGGGTGAACACGCCGTCCACTTCATCATAGCATATTGTAGGGGTTCCAGAGCGTCGGAGGTGTTCTTTGCTGCATACGCAGCCTCATTCTTTTGCACTACTGTTAATGAAACTTGCTATTTCTTAAATTATGGCTTGAAATTTTGTCTTCCAAATGGTAACAAGAGCATGAGCATAGACCATACATGCAATAGCTTGGCAGTCTACTGGCCATGTTTCTGCTAGGGCATTGTACTTGCGCCGTATGGGCCTGCCACGGTGGTGCGCAAGGGTAATGGTTGTTTATAGATCTTGTTCAAGGAGTATGGTTCCCGCTGTAAGACGTATAGCAGTATTGAAGGGTAAGGAGACACTGAGAGATAATATTATTAAAGAGGTTCACTATTGAATATATAAGGTTACACCGTCACTGGTATGAATGTTGTACACCTGGCGTAATGGTTATAGTGTTGCTGCCAGAGATCACATGACGGTATTGAGCTGAGGCTGCTTGGTGCGTCCTCTATTTATACCTTAAGCGACCAAGGTGTGGCTCTCTCCGATGACAATAATTGCGAGAGCTTATGCGCATTTCAAGATGTTGAATGTATTGAGGGTCCTGGCGCTATCCCGGTATTTTCTCAGAAAGTCCTAATTTGTTGCGCGACAGCTACCTAAAAAATTTAGGATGTGCGTATTTCACTTCGGAGATTTTATTTGATGTCGTTGCACTCATTATTGGTTACTGAATCTGGACATGTTTTAAATACAAAAGTAAAATAAATATAACAAGATGAAACTGAAATATTGTGGATATGATGCTTAAGACACTTTTTTTAACTGAAATCTTGTACTGACTTTACCTACATTAATTCCTATAATGTAGAAAACAGTCTCCTGAGTGGGACCGTATAAGTGTATATGTAATAACATCGAATTAGCGGTTATTTCTGTTTTATTTTCTATACAAATGCCCATGTCTTTATGCTTACATCGGCCATTTTTTGCTTCCACACGAGGATAGGAGTAACTAGAGCAACTGAAATTTTTTCGCTTTGCCCATTTTGAAAATACAGTTATATTAGCTAGATGTATATAGAAAGTAATATGTTTGGTAAAATGGGTAACAAAAGGTGTCAGTTAAAATGGCTTGACACTATAAGAATTGAGTAGATTAAGCGCATACGGTCAAAGAATGAAACTCCTAATGTCCACCTCCACTTGTCATAACTAAAATTTTGTTTCTTTGTTTTCTAACGTTGTGAGTTCCACCCATACAATAATTTGAGTATCAGTCGAATTCATATAAAATTTACTGCACATAAAAGTACATTGTCAGGACAATGTACGAGTTGTTCGTTGCAACATGCAAGCATTATGTTACTGATTAAATTTTAATTTGATCTTTATGAGCTATAAATTGAGTACACTATCATTGTCCACTTGAAACGCATGGTGGCAAAAGTTTCTGAGCTATGGTAAAACAATAACATGGTTTCACAAGTGCCATAGCCTACTACACAACATATACTAAGCGTTCCACAGCATCGTGATTTCTTCATTTAAAAAATTACGTGTCTTCAGGAAAATGCAACAACTTCATTGTGAATTTGATGGAGGACTAAATTGCAAGAAGCATTAAAACTGGAGAAGTGGCAAGGGATGAATATTAAATTTTAAATTGCTAAAAAATTTCTTACCGCGGTAGAGGCCACTAATGTTAGATAATGCCCTGGGTCAACTCCTTCAATTTATGCCTCGAAGTCCTCAGTACGTGGCATAATATAGATAACTGTTAAGAGAAACGAAACTAATTCGGCATGCGAGCCCCCCCCCCAAAAAAAAAACTGGAAATTGAATAATATTTGCATTAAAGTTATAATAACCAACTTTGACCAGCAGCCCTCCGCGGAGCTCCATTCTGTACACGGATAGACATTGGCTACATCTTACATTACTGTAGATTACGTTTGCATATGCTTTTTTTGACTTGACATTCCAAAATTTGTGCAGGACTTTGGGATATTTAGAGTATTTTTGACATCTCTAATATTGATCATCGTCCCATCGATGACCCATTCTGAGAAATCTGTGCTTTCCTGTTCATAAATCGATTTCTTACTTCATTAGTAATCTATTTTTTTGGCGTCCGTATAAGTTGATTGGAGAGCATTTCGTCACAGATTATACAAATGCGTCACGGTGATTATTATTAGTATTACTTGCTGCACCCGTGAAAATTATTATTATTATTATTATTAAAACTTCACGCTTGAGCTCCCACGGACAGGTAATACAACCCAAATGAAGCATTTGCAACACCGGGAAGCCCAAAACGCTGCTTAAGGAAATCTAGCAAAAAACCATTAACAGCCGACTTAAAAGCCTGCAGGCCAACACGACCAAAAGCCGATGCCAGCAACAAATTCCAAATTTTAGCCGACCAGGGCACGAAGCACCAACAGAACTGATTAGTTCGAAATGTGACAGCCTCCAAAGTGAAAGAGTGCGCTCCGCACGCAGCACGAGTCTCTCTCCCAAAAACCTTCAGGGCAGGGAGAGAAGAATACAACTAATGCCTCTCATTATTGTACACCTTATAAAATATACATAGCTCTGCTACTCTTCTCTTGTGGGGCAGGTTCACTAGATCATTATCAGCGCAAAGGCTGCTGGCTGAACTAACAAGTCGGTCCAACAGACGTAAGTGAGTATCAGCAGCTGAAGCCCAGACCGGGGAGCAATACTCTAACACAGGCAGCAAAAAAGCATAAAAACATCTGCGGACAACCTGACTGTCACCAAACACAGAATTCACCTTACGCAGGTGCCCAATCTTAGTGGAAGCACGTGACACCAACCCTCTAATATGCGGCTCAAAAGTGAGCTTCCCATCAAAGACAACACCTAGAATCTCCAATGAGCTAGACTCCTAAAGCAAAGTGTCACCAATCTCCAGTTGGGGATGCTGCGGTAAAAGTGTCCGAGACCGACTGATAATCATCGACTTGGTCTTACTGGCATTCAGCTTCATACTCCACGCCGAGCACCATGCACTAATGCGCGACAAATCCCTTTTCAGAGATTGAGCGACAGCATCACGCAGGCGAGGAGCAGGTATAACAGCTATCAAAGTTGAATCGTCGGCATAGTTGATGATCATCACGGTTTGGAGGGGTTTTTCAGGTCGGACCCCTGGAAATTCTACAGTAATAACAAAATATCAGGCTTTATAGTATACTAAGCTGCCCATGACCCGTTGGGTCATTATCACCACGTTCTCTTTCACAAAAGTCAAGTGATATTTAGCTGGTCATAGACAACGCGCAGTTTGTCCCCGTTTACTCCTGGCCGCGTGAGTCACCATACATCACCAGCTCCTTTGCTTTGAAAGCTATATTCAACACCGCCTGTGCGCAAGGGAAATATATATGTGATGTTATGTCCAATTGTATTGCCTGTATCCAAGGATTATGAGACTAACAGGTTAACCGTGGGGGCGGAGCCAAGCTGTAGTGCATCATGGGTAGTGAGGCGTGTGACGTCATAATGTTCAAGTACGGTAATTCGCAGCTATATTACATTGTTTCGCCATCATTTCATTTGGGCCTCGAGAGTGTCCTACAATCATTATAGTTGCGCAAAAATATATATCAAAGCATCTACAAACTATTTTAGCTCTCTGAAGGATAGAATTTTATTATTATCTGGGTTGTTTTTTCGTAAAGTGCACGCACCCGGTCGGAGAGTTTCGAGTTTCGGTAAAATGTTAGCCTAAGCTGTGCCGTCGCGTACGCGTCGTTAACGTATCCGAATCTCCTCATCGTAAAAACTACAGCATCATTGGATTGAACATTCGCCAGTTTCAACAACATCATTCCGTACGACAGTTTAGGTGTGGGGAATACGGTTAGGTAGTTTTTTGCAACTTAGTTAACGCGAGTCGGATGCCACCCTGCTGTCAAAGTTACTGCTGTTACGCGGGCAGCGTATAGCAGCTGATGTTTTTCTCTCTAAATTTACCCAGCAATTGCATAGCCTCTGCGCATTCTATATAGACTTTTGCTTCAATATTACTTCACCGGAAGGAAAGGATTTTTTTTCCTATAATGTTTCTCTTATACCAATCTTGTTAAAGAGTTCTTCTATCTCGGTGTTCAATCGCTCGCATCTGAGCCAAATTTTATTGCAGCGGCTTGAAATAAAGAGGATAGCTGATCACTGGCAGAAGACGAAAATGAATCGAAAACATTGCGGTTTTCACTTATAAAAATCAATCTTTAGCATGCCATATTACTCTCGATAAAGCTCACTTAATTTACTGCATTTACAGACGATAAACTTGGCTCTAAAAGTGCTTCTGATACATGCGGGCATTTGCGGTTGAATTAATCTGCTCTTTTACAAGCCTTTTAACCAACGTTCTTTCAAAAATTTTCCCACCAGAGAGCTAAAAAATTTTGTAGATGCTTTGATACATATTTTTGTGCAACTATGATGATTGTTGGACATGTAGGACACTCTGGAGGCCCAAATGAAATGATGCAGGAACAATGCAAAAAAGCTTCTGATGAACGTACTAAGTTTTTATGACGTCATCGCTTCGTACGTCCGCCGCGCACAGGCGCCGCCTGCTCGGCAGTGCGTCAACCTTTTCCCGTTAATCATCCTTGGCCTGTATCACCTTTAAATTTAGCTTGCATGTTCATGCAGCCGAGCTCGACTCCATCTTCCGTATCATGGATACAACCGAACTGTATGTCTAATTTCCTGATCTCTGTTACTGATGAAGAGCGTATCACACGAAAGCTATTAATATTACTAGTGGACCCGTGCGTGAAGAATTCACGCAATAACCTATACGTTTGCGTAATGCCTCTAGGCCGGTGCGGAATCTCCTCTTCTCTTATTTGCGTCTTAATTTTCTTCTTTTCTTCA
>LQNS02278087.1:12293473-12309526 GCA_001587735.2 Parhyale hawaiensis
AATATTTCATGAAACTTGACATCTTTCACATAAAGCTAATGGGATTAATTTCTTGATGAATTTTTACAGATATGAACTGAATGAACATAAAAATAGACGGCAATATTTGATCAAAGATTGCAATACAATTTAGAAAGGGATACAACAAAAAAAGTGAAGAAAATGGGAAACTAAGCTAAAGTGGTTAAGCGTAAAACAAATCGATAAAGAATAGATAAAAATAATGTCAAGGCCGTTGGTGTCCATATATACCCTGCAATTTTTACATTTCATTGACAGGAAAGACAAGGCTGAAAATATGCACAATTTTTCACTATGATAGGAATTTTTAGATTTTTCGCTTTTAAACTTATTGTCATACAATATTATTTTGGTCGATTATGTTGGGAATTCTAGCCATATTATTAAAATCCATGGCACTCCATGCATATTCTGCCCCATATATTGGGAGGAATTCTCCTCATAACCGTACGTACGGAAATCCGTTGATAAGCTGCCATATATATGCTCTAGCATATGCTTTACAATATATAGTCTTCAAACATCCATGTACTACCATCGACCTTCGTTTCCTGACCAACCTTAAACCACCAATATTGCCTCAACCAATAAAGAGCTAAATATACTAAGATCAACGTTATGTTATGGTCGAAATATCTACCATATTGTTTCATAATCCATAATCGACTTTAATCTCTCATACACCACTATATTATACTATAATCACAACCATAATTTCAGACTGGGTATCGAGTCAATTCAAACAGCCTCAGACGCTACAAAATCCCTTCCATCTTCATCCTTATTGAACAAAGCTATTCGTCGTGACCCTGCGAAAGGGTTATAAATTAAAAAGGCCACAAGATCTGTATTTCATGGTCTGTTCACCAGTTCTATACTTACGTGCCTAAATAGGTTTCTAGGCCGTAAGTATAGATTTATTTAGTTTAGGCAGGAGCACATCAGAAGTGACTTAGAGTAACCTCAAAACCAAGTTATGATCTTTGTTTTCTCTCCGAACGGAGCAAGAGATTACATAAAGCTTATCCAGGATTTATATATTAGGGATGAAACCTTTTACCTGGCTAAATCTAGCCTCTCATACTAACCTAAATGCTGATTATGACTCCGCGTGACAAAACGAATGGGACTAAACCCTTTCTGTATTACCGTTGCTTATACACGTATCAATTCAAACAGTGATCTTCCTTTGAGAGGTAAATTAATTCCAGAAAGAAGGGGTTCATTAAATCAGTAACATCCACAGTCTTAATTGGCCTGACGAATAGAACTTAAAACAGGCAGTTAACGTTCTCGGTCCTCATTGCAGAACGAATGGGACTTAAATAGCACATTGATGCTCGTGGTTCCCATTTACGAACTTCATTAATTGTGCTATTCCTATGCGAAACAAACCTTTAAGCACTAAAAAAAGTAAAGCACCAATGTGACTTTTACTAACGTTAGCATAGCTGGTAATATCGTCTCAGGAAGGTGAAATAAATCGGCTCATGACTAAAGCTTATTAAAATTAGATGTTTCGGGACCTGATCCCATTATCAGTATATCTGAAACAGACACAAATCGATCTTTATTCCCACTACATAAGTACAAAATTCACAAAAGAAAGGAAGAAAGAAACTAATTAAGTTAATTGACTTCAAAATCATCAAAAGTAATTGCTTCTCAATAACAATATTTATTTCTTTATAAAGACCAGCTTCCTGCTGATATGCGGAAGTATCTCGTGTATAAATTCAGTTGTGTACAATGTGCATCGAGTTACTTTGGTAGCAGTTGCCGTACGCTTCGCATGAGAGTAGATTATTAGATTAGATAAGATAGGCGTCAGTAGACGAACCAATAGGCCCATTCCCAAAGAGACAACGGGACATACGCCCCGGCACTCTATGAGCTATTGCCATTATGTTAGTAGGATATAGAGGACAGGAGAAAAGAGAGAGAAAAAAAAGGGGGGGGTGAAGAGTCCATGCCCAAGAGACGATCTTGAATGCACGCAAGCACGTTCAAGAGCCGCTGACATGCGGAGCTTAGAGACATCAAACTGTGTAGTTGGGGCAGGAGAGAGAAGGAGATGGATTAAGGTTGCCTCGGAAGCTTTGGCCGTTAAGTGTTTGCAACTTCCGGAGGAGGAGTTCTTATTTCCGGAGGATGTCTCTCCCAATATACGTCAAGACGATTTTTAAACGCGTTGACTGACTCCGCACTAACAACATCGGAGGGGAGTCTATTCCAAATGCTGACTATGAAATACGGAAAGAACTGCCGACTTAAGGTCGTTCTTCGAGCTTTATGTTTGAGTATTTCAGCATACGGGCAGGAGCAGTCGTACTGGTAGCGTGTTAGCATCGCCGTTATTTTCTTCCGTGCGCCTGCGTAGTGAAAAGTGCAATAGCCCAGTACAACTGTCAAATTTTAATATTTTACGTTCTTGTCACGACCCTTCCAGCCTCAGAATCTTAGAGTCCTTAATTGTACATTTTAAAAGAAAAACCACCTCTTAATGACCAAAATAGTTCCCTCCCCTGTTTATCGCGAAAAGCTAGATTTTACTTTCTT
Organism: Parhyale hawaiensis; assembly: GCA_001587735.2. Lineage (NCBI taxonomy): Eukaryota > Metazoa > Arthropoda > Malacostraca > Amphipoda > Hyalidae > Parhyale > Parhyale hawaiensis. The sequence continues at coordinate 12,296,054 of LQNS02278087.1, forward strand.
ATTCATTTTAATTATTTTTTTCTGTTTTTCCTTTCTTTTGTAAATTTCGTACCTATATAGTAGGAATAAAGATCGATTTGTCTCTGTGTCAGATATACTGATGATGGGATCAGGTCCCGAAACATCTAATTTTAATTAGTTTTAGTCATGAGCCTATTTATTTCACCTTCCGGAGACGATATTACCAGCTATGATAACGTTAGTAACAGTCACATTGGTGCTTTGTTTTTTAGAGAAAACTAGGCTTTTAGCCACTCGCTCTAATGATGTAATTGGAAACCTTTAAGCAATTTTGATATTCATTAGCTAATCTAACTTCTCCTGCAGCTGTAACCCTATGCGATACTTGCGGCTTTCTCTAATATCAGTACTAAATAATAAAAAAATAATTCATGTCGTGTTTCTGTTTATTTACTTATTTGTTCATTTATTTATTTATAACTAATATTAACTATATTTATATCTTTCCTGTCACGCTCTATGGGTATAAGATAGGAGAAAATTCAGGTGCCGAAGACAGTTTCTTGGATACGGGACTTGAGCGCTCCAGCTGAGGGACCTGAGCTCGCCAGCACGATCGTGTCTGGACATGTTCAGGTACCGAAGACGGTATCTTGGATACGGGGGTCGCACTTGGGCGCTCCAGACAGAATGCTGAATTTTCATTAAAGAATAATAAGCACAGGACACAGAGGGGGTTTTCCTGAGGTGCTAATTTTCTACCGTCATTTATAATGACGGCCCGGGCCACTAGTTCGCTAGAAATGCCCAAAGCTCACCGTATCGTGGATACCAACTGATTGTTGAACCTCAAGCGTCGAAGCTTGGCAGCGGTGTAAACTCAATTAAAAAGGCGTGTGCTCAGTGTGAAGATTAAACTGCTACGATATGATTCAGCTAATGAAAACATAAGCGAAACGGGTTATGCGCGAAAAGAACGAAAACTCCATGACTGAAGAGAGAGTCTGAGCTTCTATAACTGCTACGAAGAAGTTTAGCTAAAGGATAGGCCGATGCCCTACGGGATCTAAAACTCTGTCAAAGATACCGCCTTACATCTACCATGCTCAGAAGAAGAAGCATCATCGTAATATGAAAAGCACCAAGCTAGTTTGCAAAGCGAAGCAGGTTTCAGAAAATTCAGTATTTCCACTTTAGATGATACTGGCCAAGTGAATAAAATTTCAGTTCCTTCGTGACCTCGACGTAGCTATGAAGTGGTCGGTATCCACGTTACCACGCTCCATAAGTATCCATCTCAATCTGACTCTGGAATAAGACGCTTCTATAGAGAGGAGGGAGCCAGGAGCCTCACCCCCGAAGCTCAAGAGTCTCTTATGGCTGTCAGCCAGTCGCGTATACACCAATCGCAATATCAGTAGTCTTTAATTGCTGCGGCCAGTCGCTCATGCACCAATCGCACATCAGTAACTCGGTTTGTGTGCTGCTCCTCCGTAAAACTCACTGCTCCCCCGTCACTTCCACCAATGAGTTTCATGAACGCGTCTAAGAGCTGGTTGACTCGCTGGCGAATATGTGAATGCGCCCCAAGGCTCCGCCGCAAGGCGGACTCTAAAACTTCCCAGGGCGTACCTCCGCCACTGAGGCTTGAATTTTTCTCATCTAAAAGCGACGACTTTCTGTGCAAACAAGTAACCAAGATAGTAAATAAATAAAATTTACAGACTTTTAGTGTGATACTAGACGACCCGTGCCCCGTTGGGTCATCATCACGATCGTCTTTGCTTTCGCACTAAAGGAGGCGTTATTTAGCTGGTCATAAACCACACGCTATTCGGTCGTCCTCTCATGCCCGTCAAGGAGCTGCCCATACGGCTCACTGTCAACAGATTCTATGCTTGTCTAACGAATATTCAACACGCAGTCTGAAAGCAAATTCAATTTATATGTTACGTATTCCAGTCGTATNGCCCGTCAAGGAGCTGCCCATACGGCTCACTGTCAACAGATTCTATGCTTGTCTAACGAATATTCAACACGCAGTCTGAAAGCAAATTCAATTTATATGTTACGTATTCCAGTCGTATTTTCCAGAGCAGCTTTTAAATTATCGTGCCCGTTCTTGCAACCAAGGGGCAGGTTTCACGTGCGTATCACAGATACAATCGAATTAAAGAGCTAATCCATGCCCCATAGAATGGATAGGCCATCTCCCAGAGGACCATGGAATTTATTCCCTATCTAAAAGTGAAGAAGATGTGTCAAACAAGATCACAAGTAAATAAACAAGCAAGACACAAACAAGCAAGCAAGACCGGTTCACAGGCTTTTAGTATAATATAGATAGATAGAGACTGTAGATAGATTTATATCTTTCCTGTCACGCTCTATGTGAGTAAGACAGGAGAAAATTCAGGGGCCAAAGACGTTGTCTTGGATACGGGAGTGGTACTTGACCTCTTCAGGTGAGGGACCTGAGCTCGCCTGCATGACCGTGTCTGGACATGTTCATTGTTCAAAGGTGCAAAGGGAGATGTCAGTTGACTACGTCTCATAACATACATTGAATTCTTTAGGCAGAATGCTGAATTTTCATTTAAGAAGCCTGTTGAACAGTAAAAGCACCGGAGGCAGCGGGGGTTTTCCTGAAGCGTTAATTTTCTGCTGTCAATTATCATGACGGCTCGGGCCACTAGCTCTGTCTATAATATGTACTGAAGGAAGAATCGATAAGCCACACAAGCGCATTGAGTAAGCCTTCAAAATAGTAATGATTGGCCTTCATTGATGATACTTACGTTAGTAATTTCGTTATTAAAGATTCACTGCGGCTGCCACCGTAAATGATCGTTACTAAATAGAGTTCTATGCTTTAATTCTACTGAGCAAGACTCTTTCTTCCGATGCCTGCATTGCTCAAAAGCATTTTAATTTTAGCAAGAAGTGCAGCATCGCTAAACACACGAAACGCTCCTTGCGTACTACTTACCGTAGTGAGTAAGCGGTGATATTACTTCACTTGAAGTTATTTCGTTCCCCACTTAAGGACAGCTGAAGTTTCAAGCGAAGACAATATGTAGCAGAAGAAGAAGAATTAATGCAGCAAAAGCCCCGTTATCTTCGCTTCTCTTCCTAGGTCCATAATACTCGGAAGAATAGGCCTATTATCCTCTGCTTTGTTGATCATAAGCTCAACTTGAGCGTCGAGAAATCAAAGCAAACAAGTTTTGATTCGCAAAAAGTCTAGTGCCTAGACATAAGTATGTGCACAACTCTATTTTTTATGTATTTTTAAAAATTCTGGGTCTGCTTCAGGATAATTAATACAGGAAGTTTAGATAACATATATATAATAGAATATTTAAACAGAACAGTCAAATGTGCACCTACAACAAGAAAATTTAACACAAGTAAAAGTAATGAGGGACAAAAGTATTTGACCAAAATAAATATGATGTTGAATCTTTGATATTTGATAGTATAATTTGAATAAATTAGTTTGGAAATTATTCTAGAACGTTCACGAAGCGTCTCAAAACAAATGCAATGTAAACAAACTACAGCCGGCGCAATCATTACCTCTCTAGACCTCGTTAAACTCGCGCACACTCTCACTACTATGCTCAATGTTAAAGAAATCCCTGAAGCTACTCGTAAACGGATAATTCAACTTCGTAATGAGGGATTAACTTATAGAGTAATAGCAGAATGTGTCAATATTCCTTTTTCAACGGTTGGAGCAATAGTCCGCAAGCATCAAGTGATTGGGGCGGTCTCCAACCTGCCAAGAGCTGGAGCTCCGCGTAAGATCATGGATCGTTCTCGACGCTACATGCTACGTAAAGTGACTAATGACCCCATGACAACTCGTGTTGACCTTCAGAATGAACTGGCGTCTCAGGGACTGCATGTCAGCAAGAAAACTATTGTTAGGGAATTGAACCGCACTGGCATTCATTCTTACACTGCTCGCCAAACTCCTCTTCTTACAGCAAAACATGTCAAGAGCCGCTTAACATTTGCCAAAGACCATCTGGACAAAGGAAATGAGTTTTGGGAAGGGGTTATATGGTTTGACGAAACTAAAGTAGAACTTTTTGGTCGAACCGAAGCTCGGCATGTATGGAGGAAACGTGGAACTGCATATGACCCCAAGAACCCCATCCCCACCGTGAAGCATGGAGGGGGCAGCATCATGGTGTGGGGTTGCTTTACTGCCCATGGTGTTGGGGATCTTCATATCATTGATCGCAAGATGAATAGTTTCATGTACATGGAGATGTTAGAGAAGATGAGGCTTCCAAGTGCCAAAAAATTCTACGGACGGCGCAGGTGGACCTTCCAAAAATTTTATTTATGTTTGAAAACTCAAAATGCATTAGTCAAGTCAATAGATTAGATTTGGCACTGCTGCGTTCAGTTCAGCCCCGCCCCTAAAGGACTGCTTACACTGGTTTGACTATACATAGGTAGCTACGCGAGCGCAGGAATTCCAGTGAAATACTACGTATATATTTCAACCCTGATAAAATGACGTTAATTTCTCAAACCATCTGCGCTTCCAACTGCCATCCCAAAAAACCTCCATAACTCGTGGATTGTTCTGTACACAGGTTTTGGAAAACTTCATTATTTATGATACCATCATTAAATGTTTCTAGGTTTCTGAAATATCACATACCATCATCATTGTTGGCGCTGTACAATATATATATATATAAACTGTATATTATATATTAAATATGATTTGTATTCCTACACGATAAACAGTTGAAACGTTTTGTTGTCCTTGCATCATTGTCGACTTAAAATATTAGTGCGAGTTCACACGTCATACGTATATCATCTTACACTTGTCCGAATGTGCTATTCTGTGCCACAGAAGCAGCAGAAAAGTGCACTGTTTTTGAGTTCTATTGATTCACTCAAAACTTGTAGAAATTTTCGTAACTTGCTAATTCATACTTACAGAAACAACTGATCTGACGGTTTGGCAACATTTTTAAAACATTTTGTGGGGTACACAAAGTTGTGCCGACAACGACACTACAGAACATTCGGATGAGTGAACGCGATGAGATGACTGACGTGGGAACTGGGCCTGAGAAAGATCAATTCTGTGCAGGTAAAACATTACAGTTCTACTCTTCTTCCAGTCAAATTTACCTTAAAAAAATATATAAGCCTTTGGGTTGATGAGGCTCATGAAATCTTTCGCGAAAGTTCATTCGGATTGACAAATATGACCGTTAATGTATAATTCATCACTGGCCAGACGCTTCTATGCAGACATTAGCCGAGCATCTCTGGGAATCGTGGGAACAGTATGTCTGAGGATCTTTCCGTGATTTACTACCTCTTTATTTTTTGTTTTCTTTGGTGATGTTGTGGAATGGGACAATCCACAGCTCATTCCTTTATTCCGGCTCGATTCCCAATTAGGAATTAGTCTGCATCAATCCGATGTTCTCCGATACTGTTCACTGATTATTCACTGGCAGGAGATAAATGCCTATAATATTGTCGTCCAGTTGGGTTTTTACTTGCTTGTCTGCTTGATGAAGTCCCTGTATGGTGCGGACGTGTATAGCCGCATACTATTACCAAAGAGGGGCCAAACAACGAGCCGCAATGCAGTGTAGTTTCTGACTATGGCATTATTTGATCTTTGTATCTAATGTAGCTTTAGTAATAAGCTTTTCCTTGTGTACTATGTCACTTAGTGTACCTAATAAAGCATATCATTATCACAATTATGATTATTAATATTACTATTAAGCTGCTGGAATCTGTAGAGAGCTACAAAGCTGAGTGTATACTCCAGGCCATAGGTGTATCCAGAAAAAGGTTAATATTACTTGCAACACTGAAATCAATCTTTTTTTTTGGTTTAATACATAAGAAGAAATTACGTGCAGCAAAACAATTAAACCTAAAGGAAGATAATTATGCAAATAGATATGTAAATCAATACTATAGTATTTGGGTAACAGCATGCTCAAAATATTTTTGTTTCGCATCTCGTACCTGTCTGGCAACTACAAAATGTTAGCCAAAAATTTACTACTTGTTTTATTTTCGATCAAGCGCGGTGGGACATATCGTGATTGGTCTATTATTTCAATTTCATTTTTTTTTCTACTTCTAATGGTCGTCCAGCAGGAAAATCTATTTTAACACCCAGATGTAGAGTATTCCCAAGGCCACACGCTTAATTTTCCTGTTACACAGCTGCAGCCGAGGTTACGTTGGACGTCTCCCGCAGTTTCCTAGCTTCCATTGCAGCACACGTTTCGAGCGCTTCACGACGTCTCGCAAATTTCTTCTTATTCAACGGTAAGTTTTTTTTTATTAAGGGGAGAGAGTGTCAGGTCATCACATATAATGTGTATGTTACGGAACGGTGCCACGGACAGTCACAAGATTATTTTATTTGGTGGAATTTTTGTAGAATGCTAATGATGAAGTCGATTTGTGCCGCATCATACATCGCCAAAAGTAACGCTCAGTGTCTGAAAACGCCATTTCCAGCAGCAAACACTTTCAAAGTTTTCACGGTTCTTATTCACTAAGATTTAGGAGAGACAGAGAGAGCGATAGAACGAGATCGCTGGAATTGATTCGTAGCACTTGTGATGTCAGGTGAAGTGACTTTCCAGCTTAGTACGGTGATTCTTTTGGTAGACACAGTTGTGTTTATAAGGACACGATAAGATATTCGGCGCCTGAGTCTCGAAATGAGCACCAAAAGACTGCTGTACGAACCCACTTGAATGTGTGTACAGTAAAGTCATCGCTGTGTTTGTTGCTTTTGGTTGAGCGTCCAGACGGCGAGTCACCTCCATAGTGCACGAAACCGCTCAGAGCATGCGTATCCGGCATTCTTTATTAACGAGAGTTCAGCCGGATTTTCTATACTGTATCAGTGATATTTTAAATTTGTAAGTGCAAGTTATGAAACAGCCGTACCCCATCACTGTACCTAATCGACATACTTTCGGTACAGAGGCTATGTTTTCCCATTCCCTCTCCCAACAGTATCAGTCATTTGATTGAAATGGTTTCATTGCATAAAATTAATTGTTTCTATTGGATGCCCCGCGATTGTTCCCCTGGGAGAATTGGGTAAAAGGTGTAGTAAGGTTTCCAAAATCGGCCTCGTTACCATGCATGATATTTCTGGCGTTACAAAAATAGTTATGTACGTTCGTATAATAGTAATACATATATTACATGTCTCTAATAATAATGATATTTTTACCGGCACACTGTATAAGAAATTCCTTTAGGCTAAAGAAAGCGGTCAGTTTACGAAAATAACGGTGACTGTACCTGATATCGTAACGCTAATAAATTTACACAAATTATAGCGAATCAGGAAAACCATAAATTTACACTATTTATAGAGAATGTCACCCAAGGAAATCCACAAATAAGGACAAAAATAATAATGATGACAATGGTATCGTCTGGAATCACTGATTAAGCTCTACAGGGTGTTGGCCTTGAAATGTATGAATACATATTGGGGTAAAAGACTGTTGTTTCAAAAGCCATTGTAGTTAGAGAAACTGAATGTTTGGTTCCTCAGCCATCCTTAGCAACAGTAAGAATGTGCTCAAAGGAAATGGATAAAAAGCAGTTTTCTTTACCATATTCTTACTGCTGCTGTTGCGTTTCTAAGCATAAATAGCTTATTAAACTATAGTCTCAGCTCTAATATTTATATTTAAGCTGTGTGGAGCAGTACAGCTCAACCTACTAGACCTAGGGATGAGTTTGAAATTTCTGCCAATCTGATTCGCCAAAGTAAGGAATATTTCTTGCAGCGTCGCTGGAGTGTGGGACAAAAGCCCTCCGAAAGTCCGAAGTTGTGGCAGCGAAATTGTGAAACATTCGCCCCGTAACTGCACGACTTCATCTGCTTTTTGCCGTAAGTCTTGTAATGTACATACAGCTCTCTTAAGAAAAAAATGCAACTTAAATCACGTAAAGATTAGGGGTCCTGTCCCAAGTTGAAGACAATATTATACTGAAAACGTTCTAAAAGACCGTGGAAATTCTAGTCATAAGTTGCCCCGTTTTATGATATTTTTTTTATTTCAGTTGAAAATGTTTAGTTGCAGGTATACGATATTATTTTATACTATTGATTCACGCGTTCAATTTCAGACAACTGGCGCTAAAAATTTGCGCATATAAAAATAAACTTGAAACGAGGTATCGTATAACAAGAGCTACTTGAAGCTAAGCATGCATGAGAAACAAGACAGTAGAAAATCACATATACATATATAATATTTCGGAGCATCTATTTGTCACTCGTAAATAGTACATGATTAGTGTAAATATAATTTGTTGCTAGCGATGCATATGGTACATTAATATTATTATTTTACGTAATACCAGTTGTATGTAAAATGTAGCAGGTCTCGCACACTAAGTTGCCGGCGCCGTTATTATGTTGGGACGTTATCTTTCAATGTCTTCTAAGGTAGCAGTATACATGCATGTTAGCTTATGCGAAATAGAACTGTAAAAATTAATTATCGCAATATACCATAACATATATTGCATGGTGTTATACCATTCTCTATATGCTGCAGGATACTGTGCCTAACGCAGCATCTGTAGATATTAGAAGATGCTGTGAGTAGCACAACGTCTGTAGAATCTATAAGATGATGTGATTATATAGGTGTATAATATCAACAGTATTTTGTTTTCAAGATAAAGTAAACACTGTAATAATCTCTAGCATTAGTATTATGGTTTGCCATTACCAGAGCTAGGCAATGAAGGCAATTTCTCATTTTTATCTTTCTATGCTCTATAAGTTTTTTAATATTAAATTTTGTGACCCGAGAGCATGGGTTGTCATCAGAGATTTTTTTAACTATTGCTGCACCCTTTTTAAATAAAAAAGTTTCTAGCATTAATATAAGGCAATGGAATCAGGCTTTTCAGAGACACTGCGACCTCCGCTGAAAAAATACATTTATTTAAGAAACTATAATTACTTGCAGAGTCACGGGGCCGTTGGTTGTAGGCCTAAAAACGGTCCTGGACCACTAACCTTAAAATATCAAAAAAAGAACTGTAGGGCTGGGATCACTAGACGTATAAAAAGGCCACAAAAGGCCCCTCGCACAACTTTGGTAAATAACATACGCACTCTATCATCAGTATAATGCTCTACCTTTGTACATAAAATCCATGGAAACATTTGCTCAACCAAAAATACTCTCACAAAATTCTTGCCTATCCAAGAAGCTGATTTTCGGTTTAACTTCTAGGTTGGTCCAGAATTCTGCTAGGGTTGTAGCGATAACTGTTTTCTCTAGGAACATGGGAGGTTTCTTTGGTCATAATGTAGACAGGTCTACCTATTGTAGCCTCATCTTATATAAGTCTCGGTGTACGAAGTATAGGTGGTCAGTTGTTACTCAGCTGCGGCGTGTGTTGTGCGTGTCCTGAGCTCAGAAAAAAGGGCCTTGTTTGTAGAGGCGGCAACGTGAGGAGCTGGAGACGATACTTAATTTGAAGGAATGCTTCAAGTTGAAGCTGTTAACGATATTTAAATTGAAGCGTGCTTAATGCTTATAAGTTATAAGTTAATGCTTATAACTTTAATGTGTAGTCTGGACACTGTACGAGAATTGAAGCTGAAGACGACATTTGAAGCCTAGAAGACAACGTACAAGTTGAAAGCTTGGGTCAATGTCAAGTGTTGTTCCTCATTGTCAGAGGCAGTAATTGCAGATCAAAGTGCACAATTATACGAGAGGTAAAAGAAAATAGAAATAAATAGTACTGACCCTTCATACAATGGTACAGGTAGTCTTCGTTATAGGTTTTATCTGCTTTGTGCAGACGCTGATTTAAGTTCTACAATATAAAATTCAAATTTTCGATAGGTACTCGTGATTAAAGGAGTACAGAAATCTGGGACAAGATATACTGTTCGCTAATAACAAACCAGCTACACGTAAAAAAAAGAGTTTGATCTACGGCGAGGACTTCCTTCATACATTCCCTGGAAATTCGCACGGTACGTATTTGCTACCCTGCAATAGCTTGCTGAACTACCTAGTACAGAGAGTACTAGGCACTTACCTAATTATCACAGGGCTATGGTACCTCGCCTTGCCAGACAGTCGATGACTTAATCTTATCTTTAAACATCCGCTCACTTTCCTGACATCTGCGATCAGTCCGAGAATCTATAGCGTGATTGTATCCACGAACAATAATTGCTTGCGGCGCACTGCCCGTCCGTCTGTTGTAGAGGGAGGCTATGCTGCGCTGCAAGTCTAAGTAGCAGCTCGCTGGGACGCTCTATATCCACCAGTATTACTAACAGCTGCGAAATGATGCTCGTTGTTTACGCATTTGTGCAATGGTAGCCCGTTACTCGGAGTAAATTCGTTACTAGAGCTATTTCGATTAACGAAAAATTATGTATTTGCACTTTACAGACATGCGTTCGACAGACAGGATGACTATTCTGTGTACTTCAATATTCGTTTCACTCGTTATTCGAATTCAAATGTTTCCAAGAGGCATTGCAGTCAATGACAATTTATGTTGTACTGTAGGTGCGCATTACGGAATTATCTTCCTTTCCATGCATTTCCTTATTTTTCCAATTAACGAACCATTTATTAGAGTAACAGGTCGTTAGGATAATGAGATCAGTATTGCGTATTATCTGTTTGTCAATTTTCTTCCACGGTTGAAGGATATTTATTTATTCATGAGGCCTTTATTATATTTCAAATGACGTTTGGGGCAAGGATGACAGCTCTACGTAAAGATCTACTGGCTTATTGGGCTGGACTGGGGAGACGGTGATGAAAATTAAAATGGTAATATAAGAAATAATTCTTTTACTACTAGTTTTTGCAGCACAGGAGTGTCATGATATGCATACTTCGTAACTAATGAATTAATATTTATTCATTGCTTCGAACTTAATAAATATCAATTAATGAATTACAGCGTATGGATATCTTAACAGGAGGCAGATGGGAATGCTTTGCTGGGATAAAATTGAATTTTCTTTATCATTTGATACTGCTTCTGGGAGTTATAAGTGGCCGGTGCAGCATAATTCATCATAGCAGCATCATGCAAGGCCATGGGGCGAGCATGGACAAAGAAGAGTTATCGATGCCTTTCTCTGCGCATTCAATCGATAACAGACTAAAATTATCGCAAAGCACTATACATAATTTATTATTTCGTTTTATTCAATAATCTGTGGTGGTATTTAGTTGCATTCATCAGAAAAATATTATTAAGCTAACACGAAAATACATATACGAATATTTACTTTCATAGTTCCCGCAACCAAAAATATTACCAACCCTGATGTTAAAAATGCTGCATCATGTGAGGTTTGCTTTACTAAAAGTGGTATAGTTTTCTTTAAATTGCTGCTTTTCTTGCACTTTGAAGTTAAGTAGTTTTTCTGATCATGTACCAATTTCTTCGTTTACCGAGATGACACTAGTCATTCCATAGTTTTTACTGTTTGTTGATGCTGCAGCTAACGTACCCGCCGTATTTGTTGAAACTGAAGTCGAGTTTCTCCTTGGCCTTATGCAGCTCTTCGTTTACTAGAAAATTTTGGACATAAACTCAATTCATATATGTCCAGGCTAGTAATTTCAGGGTCACTCGATAGAATCGTACGACCATCTTTAGAGTGGACGCTCTGCTAGTTCGTCGTCCCGACTACACGGTAAAATACTACTCTTCCAACAGAGGTCTGGCAGCAGCCCTCTGCTGACAGAAGCCCCGTCCTGCCAGACTGGCAGACTCCCCTATCTGCCTCTCTGCCTTTAACAGGAGTGACCTTGTCCCTCCATGTTACCCGTTAGAATGCCATCACTTGGATCTTCTTACACCGACGTCGTCACCTTATCATCTCTACTTATTTTTAACTCAAATTCAGGCTTTACCATTCACGAGAGCGCCTGTTTTTGCAATGATGTTCTTAATTCTTGAAGTTTTGTAATAATTTTATAGTAGTTTGGCTACCAAAAGCTTCTTTATGTTTTCCAGATTACGTTGTTGCTGGAGAAGACCAGTTGGTGGAAGCTTACAAAATGAGATACCATTCATCGGTCCTCGTTTTTGTCTATTTACTGTTCTTATCATCAAACGCTCTAATAAATACCGTAGTGTATTTTTCTGCTTTTTCGTCAGTTTATTTCTTAGTTTATTTTTCTGTATATTTATCTACCAATTTGCTCTTACGCTTGAAACAATTGCATGGTCTGGACTGTACCGATAACTAACCTGCATGCATCTTAGATACGGTTGAAGAACACGGTATCTGTTCACAGCAGTTACTGGTCTGTTCGAAATAATGACACTCACTTTAGGAGTAATTTTGGGAAGCACAAGAATGAAAAAATTCCCTATTTAATTGCGCGTAACTAACTCTCTTAATAAATTCGGTACCTGAGACGATGATAGCTATACCTGGCAAGCAGGATGATTGAATCTTCAAGCCACTTCTTCACTGTCATTTTGAGCAGCCTGCGTTCACTAGCTTACATAATAACGAGATCATTCATATTAGCCAGACCGGTGGAACTTCTACGTGACAAAGTCTTATCTCCGGATTATATAAGATTATTGCTATTATTTACTCATTTGCAAGTTGCTAATAATTCAAAAGACAGGCAAAATCATTAATTAGCCGATTTTTTCTTTCAACGTCGTTTTTAATGCGACAACAACGCTGCATATTGCCAGTAATGAAATGTCCAATTTCACCTCATTCACCTCACGAACAGCTTGGCAATATATGTATCACCAATACTCTCATTATATCTACATATTCGCATGCTGGGAGTATTTGTACTTAAAGTTTCAGTGGGCTGGTAATAGAGTTATGGAAACTATTATTATTTAATTTGGAAACTTTCTCCACCTTCCTAAAAATATTTAGACAGTCATTAGTCAATTTCCTTAAAACTACTCGTGAATAAAACTTTGCAACTGCATAAAATACTGTATTAAAATCATTCACGACGTTTCGGCGTAAAACTTCGGCCATTTTCAAGTCAATAAAATCATAATATTCTGCAAAGAGATGAAAACAAAATGTCATAGCACATATATAGTAGAGTAAAATCGAAAAATGTTCCTATTGCACAGAGGAAGTAGCAATCAAAATCTAAAGTATATATCACAGTGAAATGTCAAACTATCATAGCAGGAAAAATCACAAAAGAAGATAGACTCTTAGTGTAGTATAACACAAGCTCCATGTTAACACGTAGGTATATAGGGAAGTAAAATCGAAGGTGGTTCCTATTGCACAAAATCAGAGTTAAATCTAGAACATCACAGTTGAATATCGCAATAGGAACCACCTTCGATTTTACTTCCCTATATACCTACGTGTTAACATGGAGCTTGTGTTATACTGCACTAAGAGTCTATCTTCTTTTGTGATTTTTCCTGCTATGATAGTTTGACATTTCACTGTGATAT
>LQNS02278087.1:12309560-12322519 GCA_001587735.2 Parhyale hawaiensis
AATGTCAAACTATCACAGCAGGAAAAACCACAAAAGAAGATAGACTCTTAGTGCAGTATAACACAAGCTCCATGTTAACACGTAGGTATATAGGGAAGTAAAATCGAAGGTGGTTCCTATTGCACAAAATCAGAGTTAAATCTAGAACAACACAGTTGAATATCGAAATATCACAGTCTGCGAAGAGGACGGCAATATGATCCTGGATAGCAGGGATATCCATGAAAGTTAGTTCTATCATTACAGGTAAACCTATACTACGACCTTTTCCGCAACGGCTGTCTCCTACAACACACAAATATTAGATTCTCAAACACTATAACGGTTATTGTCTTTCTACGATGACTAAGGAACAGCTTATGAGATGCTACATTTATTTTAATATTTACTTAGCATATATTTAGATTTGTACCGATCATATAAAAAGGCATTATGACATAATTATGGTAGTCACTTAATTTATTCTTCAACAATCATTAGTCTAATTTAGTTCTACTGCCTTTTTATGTTTTCTTTGATGAGTACTTTTTTAATAGAAACTTTACTATTGAAGTAGCTGTATATATCTTAGCACTGTTGGGGCGTTTGCAGACGAGTGACATCTTCGAGGATAGCGACGGGAAATAATTTCCTGAACATTATGCTTGTTGCGACATGTTAATGCACACGCAGTTGCAAGAGTTGCTTCCAGCTACAATATTATAGAGTAAAATTACTATAATACGCATAGGATGGAAATAGACAATATAATTATTAATTGTATAACTTGTTCACATACCGGTTACTTATATCCTGTACAAAGTAATCAGCGATTAAATGTTGTGCACGATCATGTAGCTTGGAAGCGAAATTTGAAATGATAGAATTCTACTAGCGACCATCGTCGTAACCTGGAGATAAATTCCTTTCATAATATTGTCTGCAGTTGGAATCGCAATGATTCAAAGAAAATAGATAAAACGTAGTCATTATATTATGTGGTAGTGGATAAATAACAGGGGGTAATAGGGACTGCAAGTTGCCTTGATTGAATTGCTCGAAAGTGACGAGAATTAAGCAAGACTTAAGCAATACTGTCTCCGATTCTGGTAGAGCATTTGCTGGTGTAACGACGCTCTCGGCAACTTTTCCTTCTCGTCTGCAGTAGCCTGTAGGTATAAGTAAGATTTTTGTCATAATTGTGCGCACGATATCTGGAAACGTATTCCTTTGCTTGTCGGTGTTCAGAGTGCTTGAAACATACATTGAATGTATTTTGATGCGATAATATGAAACTGATGCTTAGTAATCTATAAATGGCTTGCATACCGGTCAAGTTGTTAATTAAAATATTGTTTTTTATTCTCTACTGTTGTACCGTTATTACATCACCGTTAAACTTATAGAGAGAACTCTTATTTAAATAAATATTTATGTATGCATCATTTTAATCAGTCCTTTTTTAAAGTATATTTTTAAATAACTGTACTTATTATAGGAGTTTCCTGTAAAATTTTCTCAAAGAAAATTTGAAAAAGTCCCTAACTGGCATAATCGCGGTAGCGGCTATGGCTTCAAAGGCCAGTAACGGGTGTTTGTAGCCCACGAATATCTGTCTATTGTCAATGTAACAGCTTTATCTGTACTGCGAATTGACCTCAAATTTTAAGAACGTTTATTCATACTTTCGTTCGAAGACACTCCTTTTTATCAATTCCAATTTCTACGTGTGATATCCTGAAGGCTTAATATAATGCAGACGAGAGAAAGAAGAATGAACGAACCAACGGAGAGGCCGACGAATAGACAACCGGCTGGATACCGTACGAGCGAGTGAACACATGGTATGAAGCAACATGATAATATAAAAAAGTTACCCTAGAATCAGATATAACCATATTGAAAATGTTAATACTTATTTTGTTGGTGAGATCCACTCAGTCGCTCGACTATTTACTTTACCATCCGGCCAAAGTTAACTCGAAAATACTTCCTTTCCAACTCAAGTATAAAGCTCGAAGAATAACCTTAAGTCAGCAGTTCTAAGGGATAAAGTATCAGTCGTAAACCTTATCTGAGGTAAGGCTGCAACAACCACGCCTCAGCCAGTTGAGCAAATTTTTAGCAGAACTGTATGTAACCCTCTCTGTAGGAGGTCAGCTAAGAACTCCTTCTCCAAGAGTTGCAAGCACTTACTGACCAAAGCTTCCCAGGCCATTTTAAGCTGACTTCTTCTCACTTCCGCTCCATCTATATATTTAAGCTCCGCATATCAGCGGCCATCGATCACGCTTGCGGGCATTCATGACCATCGCTTTGGCGTAGATTCTTCTCCCCTTTCTTTTCTTTATTTCTCCCTTCTTTTTTCTCTTTTGTCTTCCATTTCTTCTCCTCTCGTTTCTCCATTCCTCTACATCCTACTAACATAATGGCAATAGCTCATAGAGGGCCGGGGTGTAAGCTCCGGTGTCTCTTTGGGAATGGGCCTTTTGGTTCGTCTACTGCCGCCTATCTAATCTAATCTAATAGGGTCGAGGAGTATATAAATTCAGGCTGTAGCATGGGTCCAAATCTTATGTAGGGCTCAGACACGTATGTACTCGGAGGCCAATAATTTTCCTATAGGATAGTTGTAGGGAATAGCTATCCTATAGGATAGCTGGCTACAGAAGACATCAGCAGATAACATCAAATGTTCTTCACTTGATAATTTAGAATTGGAAAAACTTCAAAATTTAAGCTGTCTGTAGTATTGAAGGTCAGAACCAGCAGCAATAAAGATTTTCTGGCTAAAAAATTAAATAAGCCTGATGAATAACGAACAATCAGTGCACTGTTCCGGATAGTCGTGCGTTGTCCAAATTTTGTTGTATATTGTTAGGAGTGCTCCAACCGCTGAATGGTGCATGCTTTTCAGCATCTTGTAGTGTATACCGGAACTTGTATTTTTGCATTGTGTGAGGGCGTTATAGACTTCCAATGCAGTGATTGGATCGTTGTATGGCACCTCGTCGTCTTCGCGACGGGTAGCAAAGTTGAATATTCCTCCAAAGACGAATTCTTGTCAGCCACAACAAACCAGAATAACGAGAAGCAAGGCTAGCGAGGCGGGAAACGTCCTGTTGTCCGACAGATAGCTGCAGACGTAAAACAATCTAACAACTGTCAAGCCGAAATACAAAACATTTCCCTTGCTCAACTTCAGATATGCGCTCTAGCCACTCCAGAAAATACTCGTGCTTATTTTATACCCCCCCCCAATCTTTTCCTAGCAATTGGACTCTTCAAATGTACAACTGACTCGGAGAATCAATGCAAACACGTACAGAGCATAACAAACAAGATAAATGAACTGCAAGCTATAGCAGCCACTCTTGCGTATTATGTTATCGCACTCAATGAAACATGGATCAACCTTTCAAACAAGAATCTGATCTGGAAGCAGAAGTTGCATTGAAAGGCTGCAAACTGTTCAATATAGACCGACCCACAGGAACTGGCCGGGGAGGGGGTTCAATCATATACGTATATCAAGGAACACCTTAATCCCCTCTGTAAAAGTTTTGCAGCAACTAAAGAATATGAATTTATCACTACCCATGCTCTACTCGACAGTCGTTAAATATTATGCTCGCCTATAGGAGCCCTCGCAGTTCCGCCGAAACTGATGCAGCACTTTACCACAAGATCGAAAATGCGCTGAATACTCCGAATATAACAATTCTTATGGGAGTTCAACCTCCCACAAATTGATTGGAGTACCTTGTGCAGCCCAGCTCCAGTCAGCAAACTGCTCGAACTCCTCAGCCACCACCACCTGACCCAGCACGTTAATGAACCTACGAGATACGGTAACATACTACATAGATCTGGTTCTCTCCACTGCTTAGTGTGAAATTGTTGACCTAGCCATCCTAGACCGGCTTGGAAACCACAACATGGTTGAATTTACGCTCCAAACTCACAATGAATTCACTACTAACGCGAGTCGTCTGAAGCTGCCAGACTATCGAAGAGTGAATTTTCAGGAAATGGCAACTGAATTAGGAACAACTGACTTTGAAACCACGATGTGATACGCCTGTGTTGAACAATGCTCAAACACTTTGAAGACGGGCATCTTGAGAGCAGCTGAACGATACATCCCAAACTAGAGCACTCTTAGAGCGCATACCTCCGGCAAGCGAGGCAACGGTAGCAAAAAATTCAAATTGGCTCTGAAACCATAACTTTATTTGTATACACTCCAAAATTTAATCAGTCGTGCTTGTTGATAGTAATAACAGTTTGTGCAATTTTCTTGAAGATCCGTTCTTAACTTTTTGAGTTATACTGCTAAAAAACGTTATGACAAACATGAATCAAACATACAAACGAACCAACTGATCTGCACTAAAATTTAACCATTTATGTCTTTTAACAATACTAACCACCCCTATAACTTTCATAAAGATCCATTCAATAATTTTCTAAGTTATTGTGCTAACAAGAACAAAATTAAAAACCGTGACAAATGAACGAACGAACAAACGGATCATTATCAAAATTTGTCCATTTACTCCTTGTTATATACCTAACAACTCATGTTGATTTCATTCAAATTCATCCATAACGTTTTGAGTTATGGCATTGAGAAAACTGAAACAGACAAACAAACAAGCGGATGGGCAATGGGGCATATCTTCACGAAAAATTAATCATCTGTCCCTTCTAACATACCCAACAGTCCCAGTAAATTTCGTCCAAATCGGTTCATAACTTTTTGAGTTATCTTTGTGATAGACAAAGAGACAGACAGAGAGGCAGACAAACACGACGAAAACATAACCTCCTTGGCGGAGGTAATAAACGCGTTAGTATCAGTAATGATCTCCTCTGGACGAATCGGACAGTCAAATGCTGCATTGTAAGGCGACAAGTGCGGTAAAGAGCTTGGAAGCATAATCCAACAGAGGAAAACAGGTCCAGTCACATAAGGGCATGTCGGGAAGTAAAAAAAATAGTTAGGACCACAAAAAGGGAAAAAGAAGTATCCGTAGCCACTATGGCAAAACGCAACCCAAAAGCATCCTATAAATCTGTAAATGAAAGAAGAATCAATAAAGAAACCATAGGCCCGCTCATAAAACCTGACGGTGCAATCACCAATGACCTAAAGACAAAGTCACAATCCTGAACGACTATTTCACCTCTGTATTTACCGTTGGAAATGTTACGAATATTCCTGAACCAGCACCGATGCAAGTTGCTTCCATAAACACAATTGTTTTCACGGAGATCGAGATCCTGCAAGAACTGACCCACCTAAATGTGTACAAATCCACTAGCCCAGATAATCTTACTCCCCGTGTACTATGAGAAATGGCTCCAGTCATCGTGAAGCCACTGCTCGAAATATTTAATCGGTTTCTGAGAACAGGAGATGTTCCGTCTAGTATGTATGCAACCACGTGGAGGTTTTTTAGTTTTTGGTGAGGCAACGGCCTTCATTGCCAGAGATTGTTATTCTGTCTGCAGGTCTGTCAGCAACGTAATTACCTCCGCCACGGAGGTTATGTTTTAATCGGGTTTGTCTCATTGTCTGTCACCAAGATAATTGAAAAACTTATGGACGGATTTTGACTAATTTACAGGAGATTGTTAGGTATGTTAGGAGAAACAGTTGATTAACTTTTTATTCATATTCGTCCATCCGTTTGTTTGTTTGTCTGCCTCCTTTTTCTCAATTCCACAACTCAAAAAGTTATTGACGGATTTTTATGAAATTTACATGAGTTGTTAGGTATATTATAAAGAGTAAATGACCAAATTTCTGTCATTATCTGTCTGTTCGTTCGTATGTTTGTTACTGTGTTTGATTTTATGTTTGTTAGCGCAATAACTCGAAAAGTTTAGAGTGAATCTTTATGAAACTTCCAGGAGTTGTTATTTAAGTTAAAAGGCAAAAATGGTTAAATTTTGGTACATATCGGTTGGTTTGCTTCTATGTTTGAGTTGTGCTTGCCATAATGTTTGTTACGTAATAACTCAAAAAGTTTTGAATGGTTCTTTGTGAAATTTACAGAGTTGTTATTAATGTTAGAATGCAAAAATGGTTAAATTTTGGCGCAGATCGGCTGATTCGTTTCATTGTTTAAGTTATGTTTGTCATAATGTTTGTTACGCAATAACTCAAAAAGTTTTGGGTGGATCTGTTATAAAATTTGCAGGGGTTGTTAGTTATGTTAAAAGATATAAATGGTTAAATTTTAGTGCGGACCGGCTGGCTCGCTTGTATGTTTAACTTATGTTTGTCATAATGTTTCTTAGCAGCATAACTCAAATAGCAATGAAAGGATCTTGGAAAAAGGCACAAATGATTAGATTTTGGAGTTGATGCAAAAGAAATCATGGTTATAGAGTCAATTCGAATTTTTCGTTACCGTTGCCAAACTTGGCGGAGGTATGCGCTCTCAGAGTGCTTTAGAATAAAAAAAGTTAATTACAGATCCTCTTGCAAGTTGCAGAAACTGTTTGCTATGCCAGGAGGTACAGATGACGACAGAAAACATCCTGGATTCCAGGCATTCTGAAAATTTCGTTAGCATTGTGTTGTTTGCTTGAAGATTTGGGGTTTCAGGATTAGAGCTCTATAGTTAGATAGTTAGCATTGTGTGGTTTGTCGAGGATTTGGGGTTCCAGGATAAGAGCTCTATAGTTAGATAGTTAGCATTGTGTTTGTCGAGATTTGGGGTTCCAGGATTATAGCTCTATAGTTAGATAGTTAGCATTGTGGGGTTTGTCGAGGATTTGGGGTTCCAGGATTATAGCTCTATAGTTAGATAGTTAGCATTGTGTTGCTTTTCGAGAATTTGGGGTTTCAGGATTAGAGCTCTATAGTAAGATAGTGGAAAAATTAGGCAAAGGTAGGTGACAGCGTGTCATTCAGAGAATAATTTTCTTTAGCTAATGCTTCAGGTGGAGATACCTATAGCGACACATTTTTCCGACTTATGAATGCGCTAAAGTTAACTCGTACGGGTCTGATATTTGCTCAAAAGTACACTAATTCTCTCATAATTAGGGCCAGGAAATGCTCCCTCAGCCTAAAAATTAGTATTTTAATATCCAGCATCCGTAGTGGCCCTGGCTACAAATGGTCTAACGTGTTTTTCACCAGCGAGTGAAGCGTAGAGCCGTGACAATATTTTCGTTGAAGATTTATGTATACATATTGATGTAGAATATATATATATATATATGTCTGTCCACCAAAAGAGGTACGGTGGAAGGATTTGGGCAATCTTCATAATTTTTTTTTGCAGGGAGTCTACTTAGTTTACCTACATGTGACCAATGCAAAAAAAAAAAAAACTAGAACTAGCTGACCGTCAAAAATGACGGCGATGATTTTTTTTTGTTTGTCTACCCAAAAAGAGGCAGAAGTAGTTGAGTCGGCAAAACTCTAGAGTAAGCTGACCATGAAAAACAAATACGGCATTGAATTTGCCTCCACCGCTGCTGATACTGGTACGCCACGAGGCGTTCTAGTCGTATCTACCATATACAGCAGCGCATACTGTTGCCAGAAGGAGGTAAAGCAATGCAGCGCCCAGTTGGAAATAATAGTTGTGGTTATAGTAGAACAACTATGATTATGATCGAGACTTTGGTTTTCTATTATCGAAATATCCTCCATATTCAACCATTTATGGGGTGCAGTATGGTAGAGATATGTCACAACCTTAGACCATATTGCCTACCATAATTCCCAACCATACATACCCAAATACAACCATAAAAGTTTTAGCTGCACAACCATGATCTACCATAGTGAACCGTAAGAAACACCATTCACGACCAAAATCAACTGTGTTCAGCGAATGATACAACTATTTTCTGCCAAGATAATTTTTTTTTAACTGTTGACATAATATGCAGTCGATGCCTGCTGTGTTTGCTGATGATTAGCTGCTTATTAAAAAATAGTTTAATTCATACGTGCGTGTTAGGCCTGCAGCTCAGATTGGTCAAAGGCTCTAAAATTCAGAACGATGCTAGAGCAGGAGCTTGAACCAGTCTGTACAGTTAACGCACGTTTATATGTATCTTCTTTAACTCTAAATTGGTATAGAGCTACACTACCTAGTTTAGAGGAAGTCACAACTCGATTGATAAGTTTTTGCCGTACCCGTTGTCAGGGTACGTAAGGCTAAATGTTTCATAAAACTTGACATCTTTTACATAAAGCTAATGAGAATAATTTCTTGATAAATCTCTGCAGATATAAATTGAATGAACATAAAATTAGATGGCAATATTTGATCAAAGATTGCAATACTATTTAGCAAAGGATACAACAAAAGAATTAAGATAATGAGTAACTACGCTAAAGTGGCTCAGCGTAAAAATAATCGGGAAACAATAGATAAAAATAACGTCAAGGCGGTTAGTGTCCATACATACCCTGCAATTTTTGCATTACATCGACAGGAAATAAAAAACTGAAAATATGCACATTTTTGCACTATAATATGAATTTTTAGATGGAAATCCGTTGATAAGCTACAATAGTTATGGCTTAGCTTATACTATACCATATTTAGTTTATAAGCATCCATTTACTACCATCTACTATATATAGTTGTCAAACATCCATGTACTACCATCGCTTTCGTTTCCTAACAACCCTTAAACAACCAATATCGCCTTCACCAATCTCGATCTAAATATACTAAAATCAACGTTATGTTATGGTCGACATATCTACCATATTGTTTCATCATCCATAATCGACCTTAATCTTTCATACGGCACTATATTCTACTATAATCACAACCATAATTTACGACTGGGCGTAACGCGGTTTAAAATGTAAGGCTACTGCAATATCTCATGTAATATCTGAATGTGCACTTAATGAAAAATACTGTATTTTTCTTACCAGCTGGAATTTGTGAAAATTCTACAAAAGAAAAGCAATGTTTTTCAGGGATATCTCAGACCAGACCTGTATCATCTTTATTTTGTCCTATCTAGTACTGAAAGAACCCGTGAAAATGCTACAGAGACAAAGCAGTGTTCTTCTATTACGATGCCCTCGGACCCGTGTCATACATACGAGGGTGAAAAATGATCTAACTCAGGCAGTGAATCTTCTACCTAAGATCTGCGAGTAGTGGCAGCTTAAATTTAAACTTGACCCTATTCACCTACTAATCCCTTCATAGGTCGTATCATGGATGCTTTCAGGAAGCCATAATTTTCCCCTTATTTAATAGGCCCTTATTTCCTCTATTCACGGTCGTATTAAGTAACTCTTTCGGAGATATATATACACTATCATATAGATATAAGCTTTGATGGCGTCTGAAATGCCTAGCTGTAAGTGATAGCATAGATATTAGTTTGCATTTCTTACCTACAGCTAACATTGCTTCTTTCTCTAAACTCATAAAGCTCACATTGAATAGACGCTAAAAGAAAGCAAAGGAAAAAGTTTTACTAAGAACAGAACAATGAGAAGAGTGAAGAAAATGGGGCTACACAAAGTAATTATTTTGCACCGTCATTTAATGAGGGTCTGCGCTATTATTGAGAGGGAATTACATCGTCATGTCATGCTTTAGTCTCTTGGGATGTGATTGTCATTCCCCTACGAAGAGCATAGCAATTGTGAGACCTTGGCTTTATCCTAAGTCCTAGCTATAAAGAGATCAGGTGTGTCACTGGTACCATACAGTAAGGTATTACATTCTTGCTTCCTTTGCTCTTTATATTTAGGACAGAAAAAGAAGACAAAATGTGATCAATATGCATTCAGCAGAAGCTCCTAATAGACCTACCTCTTACAAGATAAAACTCCAAGTAGACAAATAAATTTTTGAGACTTTACATGAAAAAAATACTCTTAAGAGACGCAATCTAATATTGGTAGTTAGTGAAATTTCGGATATAAGTATGAAAAGGATATTATTAACAATGTTTTTGGGGCTACGAACCAACCTTTTTGACTTATATACTATTACATTCGTTAAAGTCTCATTGCCAAAAAATTGTAAAACCGGGAAATGGTACCATATCGAAGTTTGAACCTACCGTACTCTATCCGATGAATGAGAGAAAACTTAAAAATGGTCTAAAATAAGATACTCTTTTTGTTTTTATTGTATAATGAATATGGAACGTCAATTAAGATGGCTGTTTATGATATTAGGTCTGGCAACATTCCGCAGGTTATTCTTACGAATCCATTATACGTGACATATAGTGAGGCTCGTTATTTAAATTTGAGCTCTATTTTTATTTCTACCCTCGCTTACACTTGATGCTAGAAAACTCGACGTGTAACACTGGCAAACAAACGTGGGTATAGACAGGAAAATATCTATTTAGGATATATTCAGCGAGGGTATGACGGCCTGTGATTGAAGTATGATAGCATAAAGTATTTTATTATTATTATTTTTCAAACTTCACGCTCGGCCGCCACGGACAGGCAGTACAAACCAAATGAAGCATAATGCATTTAATTTGTTCATGCAGTTTATTGCGACAAGAAAGAACAAAGAGAAAATGATTTTTTCCATAAGTTATGAACAAAATGTGTAAAAGAAATTTTTATGAAAAACAATTATTTGTCTAGCTTACCAGCGTTTCATAATTTATGGGTGAGCTCTTTGTAATAGAAATATGAAATGATAGCAGCATCTTTTTCACTATTACAGAAAACTGTTGCTCTCTCAAGACACAAAACCTTATAGTAGACAAGTCATGTCCGGAACGCAACCCTTGTCAATTAGCAGTATTTGCTCTGTTAACCTTTTAGGGTCTCAATTACGCATCACTTTTCGTAGGCATAACGCTGCATGTAATGTCTACTTTTGCATACAGCTGGCACTAAAGGGTCAAGTACCACAGTCCTTCTTCCCTTGCTTCCTAACTTTAAGATAGGAAATTACTATATAAATTTCGATAAATAATTTTCAATTGAAAGCCGTGCTGTATGGGTGACGCATCGGAGTTGTACTTGTGTGTCCGCAACTAGCAGGCAGTGCCTGTTCGGGGCTCAGTGCCTCTCACACTCCTGTCGTAGAGGTTGCGCTATGCTGCGAGTTGTGAGAGCCCGAGAGCATTCTAGTGCTCTTGTACCGGAGACGTATCCATGATACAGACTTTGAGATAAAGCTGCCAGCTATTTTGTAGAGTCCGTGCTCCAAAGTCATGCGCCCCAGACTTAGACGCCCAGATAAAAAAAAAAAAACAGCATTGATTGTCTCCTTGATATCAATGTAAGCTACGCCAATAGCTTCAACACGTCACGAGTGTGGGATTCCACTTAGTGAATTAATATTTTTTAAATCTAAGCCAGATACTCTCGAGTCGTCAAAAACTCAATTCTAGTTTGTAGGGCTGAAGTTTTCAACTATCCCGAGCTCAATCTGTTAACAAAGAACACCGGTAGTGGAGTCCAAAGGTGTTAATCCAGCGCTTGTAAATGACTGCCGGACTAGTTAAAGCTGATGAGATTAACTTATTTCGATTTGAACTCTCCATTCGATAATACTTCATGGATTTTTCGAGCAGTTTTTATGGAGTTTAGGCTAAAGATGTCACTGTAACGAGGAGCTATGAGTAAGAAACCATTTCAGTATACACTGTCTACACGGCAATGCATGCCTTTAAGTCTACAAACAATATACAACATGAATAATGAACGAAGAGAATGACATAGTTGTGGATTAAGATATTTTGTACAGCGTAAAATTATCGTTGAAGTTCCAGTACAATATGTATTAACGCGGAAATCGCATGTTCCCTACCAGTAGAGCAAGGATACTCTAGCGATAATACAAACTTAAAGCTTTACAAACAACGCCGTTCTTCCGCCAACTGATTAGATTACGGTCATTTTAACAAGTCTAGCTTCTGGCAGACACACAGCTGTGTGATAAAATGTTAGCCGCCACGTGAGCTTTCCATGATGAATTGCAATCCTATTTTTGATTTTTTTTCAGCATTTACTAATAACATTCCAGCTGTATCGTGAGTTTGTAGCAATTTACTCCTTAGGATAAAGATACATATTAGCTAATTTATTAGTAACTGTGATCCATTATGTCCCTGGCATAGCGTTACCAGACAGTACCAAACAATGAGCCACTCTACAGTGTAGTATGCAATGATAATTTTACCCGCCATTAATATTGGTATCTTAAGTAATTCTAGCGACAAGCTGTGCTTCATGCATCAGTGCCATGTCCCTATACGTGTCCCTAGTAGAGCTAATTGACTGTTTATATCGTTTAATACAAATTTATTATAGTGGGTTATGATTCAACACAGTAATAATCTAGACCGCCTATAGTAGCCCAAGTAGTGAGAGTGCGGAGTCAACAGTTTGGACATTTTTTCACACCTAGGTTAACGGGCTGTCCTCCTTTCAAAAGATTGTGATAATAGCTCAATTGCTCCTGGTAGTTTTTGGGTGGAAAGACATTTCAACATAGACAGATGCAGAACGAAGTCAATATCATATCTCACTTTGTTCGCTGGTGAAACAAAAAATATGTGTATTAGCATATCTCACGATACAGTAGAATTTATCGTACATACGCCCCGCGCGTGTAAAACGTAATGCTTTGCAACGTTTTATTATCATGAGATTATCCTCACGCTGTAGCCAGGAAAACGTTCAAGTGTAAACCACGGTTAATAGAGAAGAGGAAAGGCCAAGGCTGCTTGTCTCCTACGTGGAAGAGAAAGCTGTCAACACAGGGCGACTACTGAGGACAAGGAAATGCAAGGAACTGGCAACTCCGTCTATCCCATGCATGTAGTCACCAGTAGGCCCTGTGTGGCTGTTTCTCCAGCTCAAGACTGGTCGATCCGTGGCAGAACAAACATAAAATAATACGTGTATGTGACAGTCCCGTAACAATAATAAAGCCAATGAGCGCGAATGGATAACCTTACATTAGTTAAGGCTTGGGCCAGTGTGA
>LQNS02278087.1:12322619-12361810 GCA_001587735.2 Parhyale hawaiensis
AGCTCAAGACTGGTCGATCCGTGGCAGAACAAACATAAAATAATACGTGTATGTGACAGTCCCGTAACAATAATAAAGCCAATGAGCGCGAATGGATAACCTTACATTAGTTAAGGCTTGGGCCAGTGTGAGCAATTTTTCTCTTTTTTTTTGTAAATTGTCCGTTTCTGCGTCGTTTGACGAGCGGAAACAGCTACTTTTCGAGTTCAACGGTATTCACTGTAACAATGAAGGGAGAACATGAAATCTTCCCAGTGAGGTGTTTACTTAAGCCAACTAATTTTACCGCTAAGATTTTTACAAATCTGTTGGTGGACCCTGAGCAAAATTTTCAACTTCTCCACAAAACATCCTGACCAGCTGCTGAAAGAACGCGGTGAAACGACTGTCATGCAGACCCCGACCTCTGGTTCGTGTTCTAATATAAAAGACAGGAGGAGGAAACGTAGCTCAAATTAACTCTTCTCAAATACCTATATTAGGGTAATTGCCCAATTGTCGGAAACAGGGTTAGGGTAATTACCATAGATAAATTCATTACTTGAATAAAATATACATATGCACTGTAATTTTTATACTGTAAAGATCGTGAAAGGAACTCGACGTGTGATTAGATTGTGCAAGGCATATGGTATGAAAAACACAAACAAGGTTTTACTTTGGAAATGTATTTTTTTCTCTCGTGCATCATTTGAATTTTGTAAACAATGTGACAATTAAAAACCACTGTCTGATTTTCTAACCACAACTAACACAGCTAATGCATTTATCTTAACTTTCAGCCTTTTGAGGAACTGAAGGAATGTTAGCTTTTAGGATATGATAGTTAGGCCCCGTTCGGACATGTACCACACTGCACCACGGAACACGCTAGTGCTTTCTCCTTAAATTCAGCTTTATATCTGTACAGTATTTCTTTTGTTCAAACGCTCACTCAAGAATCCAATGTGATTTCAATAAACTTCAGTTTGTCATATTACATACAAAAGCACTGCTAATTACGAGGGATCCTTTCCGTTTCACTGCTCGCAAAATTATAAAACCAGAATACACGTTTCTATTGCAGTGATTTATGCTCTTTCCAAATATATAGATTTGTTTTATAGAGAAAATTAAAATGCTACGAGCATTAAAAGATTTATATTTCCTAGCAAAGTATTCGTTAAGAAATGCATTTTTCATTTTTTTCTCATATATTTTTCAGTTATTGCTAAATAAGGTCAATATGGCTAGCAAAGAATATGCTAATCTAACTTAATCTAACCGAACCTAGCCTAACCTAGCCTAACCTAATGTTTTCGATTCAAATATGTGCCCATGGAATATTAAACAATCCTATATATTTCTGAATAAATAATAATAACTGTCCAATTTTTTTCTCGAAAAAAATACAATTTTCGGAAAGAGAATGAAAATATTATACAAGTGAATTTTTGTTTTATTATTTTGCAGGCAATCAAACAGAAAACACCCATTACGAAAAATGGATTAAAAACCAGCAAGTTCCAGTCAGGACTTGTCAAACGCCTCCAGTTAGCACTCAAAATACGTTGTTCATATTATATATGTTCAATAGCAACAATACTAATCACTAATCAGTTGTATTAATGTATCAGAAAATATAACACTGAGCCAGATCTCTGTCTTGTTGCACCGTGTTGAGCCTTGTTGCAGCGTGTGTCGTGTCTTGTTTACAAGCCAACGTGTAAATTAAGCGG
Source organism: Parhyale hawaiensis (assembly GCA_001587735.2). Lineage (NCBI taxonomy): Eukaryota > Metazoa > Arthropoda > Malacostraca > Amphipoda > Hyalidae > Parhyale > Parhyale hawaiensis. The sequence goes on from LQNS02278087.1 coordinate 12,324,338, forward strand.
TGTTGCATCGTGTGGTGTGGGACACGTGCGAAGTAGCTGGAATGCAGTCTTTTATAAGATCTTGTACTATTCATACCCATTTAAAAATGCCAGATACGTACGTTATTAAACTTTTTTGCGAATCTGGAAAATTTATGCAAAAAGGAAGTACTTGCGACTCCGACCGTCATGAAATGATTACACAATATGATTGCTTCCGTGAAACCGCTGTTTTCTTCGGTTTCCTTGGTGGTTTTACTCTGAAGAATATCTTTAACCTTTCCTTCTCTGATTTACAAATATTTTTTTGCAGCAAGCGTTCACAGATAATAAAGGTTTACTGTGAGAAAAAAATGCAACTCTGCATCGATGCTGCGGCTAAGAGGTATTTCAGACGAGTGCAGTACTTACATTTACAATTTGGCAACGGAGTTTCTACCAGAGCTAAGTAGATTTTTCTTCCATCATTCTGATACAGGGACGGATTGTCTATCCAACAAACATGTCACCCAGCCATTCAACCAACCAATAAACACTTCACCACTGTATTGAGGAGAGGGTTGGTGTGAAGTAGAAGTTCCAACAACAAGTAAATCATTTCCCACTTCTTACAAACAACATTTAAGATTTTATTTGCTGCAGAGCTGCAGCTAACAGTAATGCAAATGATCTATTCAACTGCAGACCTTAATTTTAACTTGCTTGTTGTCCTTGAACTCGCAGCAGTTGCTTGTGAAGCGTTAGCACTTACGTTCGTGTCTCCACTACAAGCTGTATAGGGAACAGCGTGGCCGTGGCTGTAATATGAGTCTGTGTGTCCGCATCTGTACGTCTGAGTTAGCTAGCTGCGAGCGAGCAGTAGCAGTATGGACGAAAGTTTATCTCTTTGGTTATATGTCCTACAGGCCGTGCAGTGTGCACATCTGGGTTGAGCTCCCAGTGATAAATAATGGTTGTGATTAGCTATGGTGGAACAACTATGATTATGGTCGAGATCTTTGGTTGTTTATTATCGAATAACCTCCATGGCGGTATAGATATGTCACAACCTTCGACCATGTTGCCAACTATATTGCCCAACCATACATACCCAATTACAACCATTAAGGTTGTAGCTGCACAACCATGATCTACCATAGTGAACCGCAAAAAACACCATTAACGACCAAAATCGACTGTGTTCAGCAAATGATACAACTATATTCTACCAAGACAAACGTTTTCAACCGTTGACATTAATGCACTGGTTGCCTGCTTTGTTTGCTGAAGATTAGTTGCTCATAAAAAATAGTTTCATTCATACGTGCGTGTTAGGCCTGCAGCTCAGAATGGTCCAAAGCTCTAAACTTCAGAACGATGCTAGAGCAGGAGCTTGAACCAGTCTGTGCAGTGAACGCTCGTTTGTATGCAACTTCTTTAACTTCAAACCCGTATAGAGCTATACTACACAGTTTAGAAGAAGTCACAAAACAATTGATGAATTTTGACCATACCCGTTGTCAGGGTACGTAAGACTAAATGTGTCATGACACTTGACATCCTTTTACATAATGCTAATGGGAATAATTTTTTGATAAAACTTTACAGATATAAACTTAATGAACATAGATAAACATGGTAGTATTTGATCATAGATTGCAATACTATTTAACAAAGGATATAACAAACAAATAAGGGTAATGGGTGACTACGCTACAGTGGTTAAGCGCAAAAAAAAAAAAATCGGGAAACAATTGATAAAAATGACGTCAAGGCGGTTAGCGACGGTGCAATTGTTTTCAATTCATTGACAGGAAAGAAAAAACTGAAAATATGTACAATTTTGCACTATAATATGAATTTTTAGATATTTCGCATTGAAAGTTATAGTCATACAATATAATTTTGGTCGATTATGTTGGCATTCTAGCAATATTATTATAATCCATGTCAATCCAGGCATTTTCTTCACCAAATAATGGGAGGAATTCCCCTCATGATCGTACGCACAGAAAGCTGTTGATAACCTACCATGTTTATGCTCTAGCATATGCTCTACCATATATAGTCTTCAAACATCCATGCACTACCATCTACTATATATAATCTTCAAACATCCTTGTACTACCATCGACCTTCGTTTCCTGACCAACCTTAAACAACCAATATTGCCTCAACCAATATCGACTTAAAGAAAACTAAAATCAACATTATGTTATGGTCGACATATCTGCCATATTGTTTTATCAACCATAATCGACCTTAATCTCGTATATACCACAATATTCTACTATAATAACGACTATTATTTCCGACTGGGCTCTAGTATTTAATTTTTTCTCTAAATCGGTGCAAAACCTCATTTCTATTATCACTTCTGGGTATGCCTTCATTTTTAATTACCTATTACTGTCGAACAGAACTTTATTTCGCTAATATTCCAAATAGAACAGATTTTTCCTCATTATAGTCAGACCATTTTATAAAGGCAGTTAGGTGGTGGTCAAATTCCTCAATAGCGTTGCCATTTCTATGGGTATTTCTAAGATTTTGTTCGTGCCCCTATCTTAGCCCCGCCTAGTACCTGTATATAGAGAAATTTCATATATTCTTTCAGTTCATCAGACCTAGTATTCGATGTCATCCTAAGTATAGTGAATTTTTCCTCATTAATACTTTGAATCTATCAAGATAAAACGTTCCTATATTGCATATTACTTTTGTCCATCAAACCTTGAAGTCGATGTTACCTGAATATTAATTAATTTGTTTTCTCATTTGTATCTACAACAATTATATTAATGAGCGGTAACTGAGTGGCAAGAATCCTACTGGGACTCAGGTAGATTGTACAGCAGTTCTAGTCCATAAGAAACTCGACGCTGTAGCCTTCTCTCGCTAACGGAACAGTGACAGCGAAATGAAGGTCACGGCAGGGTATATGTTGCGCGCGTTTGGTGGATTTGCGCGATCGATCGCGCTGCGCGTTTGGTGGATGTTGTAGGTATTAGGCCGTAATTTCGGGTAAGTTGGACTATATTCGGGTTTAATGTCAGGTAGGTTAGGGAGGCAAGGACTGTTTTCTTTTTCATTTAAAAATTTGAACGATCCACTAAACGCGCACAACAAATATACGAACCTTAGCAGCTCCCCGTCGATTCTCTGGCAGTTACCTACACCCACAACATTCATAAGATACAACTTCTTAGTCGAAACACCTTCAAGGTGAACAGCTGATGCCCATAGGAGAGAGTATCGGATAAAATCAGCGGTTTGTCAAGGATTTTCAATCGAGCTTCTTTTAAACCGTTCACTGTAAACAGACTTTTGGTTATTCTCCGAAGTGTAGCTGTCAGACCAGGTGTTTGTTCCTCTATGCTATAAAAAAGGTGTGCTTCTTTTTGTTTGTACTACCTGTCCGTGGTGGTCCGAGCTCAGGTTTTAATAATAGTAATAAGCGATACTATCAAGTTAGGTTGTAAAATACGGCACAATTTGCTTTAACCTTGGTTTTAATAAGCGACAAAGTTGAAAATAGTGACAACAGCATCAAACATTTGATTACTGCAAATATTACAGATGAATTGTATATTTAAATTGTATACATATATTGTACACATAAATCAGCCTGTGTTGCTGAGGGTGCAGTCTAGCTATCATGGTAGCTACATGAGATCATGCCTTTTTAATATACGTGTACTATACGCATACAAGGTTAGAATAGGTAAGGTATGGTTGGGTAAAAGAAGCTAAAGCGAGGTTATGCAAGGTTAATGATGGGTTTCCTTTACCAAACAAAAACCACCGATTTCTCTGTATCTTCCCTGGCAACAACATACCACAGCTGCGCGGCCGATAATACGTACACGGACTCCAGTTGAGTCCAGCGCTGTGACGAACACATCGATACTGACGCTGAATGCAAAGCAATCAATCATTCGACTGGCCTTGCACTTGTGTTTTCGAAATTCTTGGCTTATTTTTCTGCTCGATGAAATTGATAACGCTGGACACGAAAATTCGAAATGTAAATAAACAAGAACACTTGGGATTTTCTGGTAGTGCTTCAATATTCTCAAGTTTCTACTGAAATGTGTGTGATACTCAAGAAAACAAAAATGAATAAACTAAAAAAATGATCAGCTTGAGCCATCGCGCTGAGTAAAAAAAATTGTTTTGTTAATTTGTATGTAATTTTGGGGCCCAGATTTAATGTTTTTCGACAAGATTCACTTTGTTTGTCGCTTTGAAGACAGATGTGGTGATTGCGTGTTTATAGGTGACGATCACTATACCATCAGTCAATGACTTACTCCACATACCACAAGGCGGATAATGGTTGCGCACCTCTCAAATTATGAAAACTAGCTGGACCCATGAAAAAATTCACCGTTTACTAACTTTATTTTAAGTGTTTGCAAAATTCCTGGTACCGGTATGCTTGTTACTGGGTTTTAATGTAGATAGTTGCACACCTAATTTTATCGTGTTCATTAGTGCAAATCGGTAGTTGCCCTCCTATAGTAGGTAGTTGTCCTCCTGTGGGTAGTTGAAACTTCCCAGGGGTAGTTGTCCTCCTAGGGGTAGTTGTTCTCCCAGTGAGTAGTTGTCCTTCCAGGGGGTAGATAACCTCTTATTATGGGGAAAGTTGTCCTCCTATTTAGGTATCTGTCCTCTACGGGACCCGTGGATATTCTTCCCTTACCATAGTTTAACCTGAGGTATACTTCTAACTTAACCCAACCCGTCTGAGCTGACGTCCGTCGCTTACTCCTGTCTTTCGTTACGCAGCCCGTCTACCTTACATCTCGCTTAACCTTTCATAGTATTTTTAATTCACCACTAAAATTAATCACGAACTTATTCTGTCAGCAAAGAATTCGCACTGGTGTCTTGAAAAATACAGAAACATGACGGTACTTCTTGTCTTGTTCCGCAACGTATTTGCACACCCTTTCCAAGCTCTGTTTCCGACAGTTTAGAGGTAATTTAGCTCTCTCTAATATTACGCATTTCAATTTTTTTTTGTCAGCGTATTCGATTTTTCTCACTATTTCTGCATCCGTGGATACTGATCAATAGCCCCTCATTTTCTTTTTTGTTGATGCCATAGCTATGCAATACAAGAAAGCCGATTCGGTTAATTTCTTCTCTCGCTGCAGGGTAATCTTCGGTTCTCGAGATGTCATTGTTTATCTCCGTGGCGGAATTCCCACGGTAACGGCAAACAGTGATACAGATTCTAACTCGCTGACAAAGAACAGCTCAGGTGCATAAAAATAATTATTAGAAAACCTTGCCCTGTTGCATCCGATTGATGATCCTCGCCGTACCATAGATGCCTACGTTGGCTTCAAAATGCTGCCTGACTCACTTTATTTTGAAGATTTTACTGACTTTCTTCCAAGCTATTTGACCGATGACAGCTGCTAAGCTTTAGAACTATGCGCTCCAATTTTCTTCCATCTATTACTGAAGAGCGTAACACACGAACGAGCGAAGAACAACGCTATTAATATCATAGATTTTTGCATGAATATTATGTGGCTTCATCCCGCCGAGTATCCGGTCGGATGTCTTCTTATTAACGTATCTATGTACGTGTCTGTCCTTCTATACGTCTTCTCGCTGCTGCTGCGGCCATTTCCGTAAGTTATCAGCCACTCGCGTGCGGTGTGCGAATGCATTGCAGATCATGCGCGCGCTTCAGACGTACTTGTGCTTTGTATGCCACAATCAGTCCGCTGAGGTGGGGGTGGTGGGTAGCGGGCTCAGAGGTCCCGACAGTTACATAACCTCGGTTCAACCCAATCGGAAATTTAAAGGCATTTATCCGATGCTGCTCACTATTTACTCTTGGACAAATGATAAACGTATTTAAGTCTCCAGTTAGGACGTCCTTGTGCAGCATTATTGGTAAGTTCATCAATGGCCTATTTGTTGCTGAGTTTTGTTAAATCAAAGTCCGTGTAGTCTTAACCCATTGCTTCTAGGCTTCAAATTCCGGCACAACTGATCTACTACTATAACCTCATGGATCTCTTTCTAGATCATTATCAATAATAAGCCATTTTCGCCTATCAGTGTCCTTACCCTGACGAGTAATTTCAGGCATAAGTGAAGTGCCCAGTGTTTATATTTGACCTCTGGATTGCCTATAGTTATTTTTGATTTTCTCTTCTTCATGCCGATTTGCAAGTCTTCGTTCCATTCCTTCCAATTATGATCACCCGCGAACGAAATGAGAGACGTGATAATGTTTTCGTTTAAGATTTAAGTATATTTATATGTAAATATATATGTGATTACATATGTCTGTCCACCCAAAAAGTGATCGGAGGAGTTGAGCAATGTTCATAATTTTTTGTGGTAAGTTTGGTGGGTTGTCCTAGATGTGATCCATGGCAAAAAATAGGTCTAGCTGGCCATAAATATGATGGCGTTGAATTTGCTCCACAGCGGAGAATTTACCTTCAGTGCGGCAGATCGTCTTACCCGACGAGGTGTTCTATTATTTTCCCATGTTATTATTGAAGATTTACTCAAGGATTGGGGCTGTACCTTAGACTCGTTCATCAAATATGACTTCAGTGAATTTGCCCCTACCGCGAGTGATGGTCTTACGCCACGAGGCTTTCTAGTTGTATATATATTTGTCTGTCTACCCAAACACAGGTAGTTACAATCGCTATTAACAAATTTCAGAAATTTACAAACCAACCCTTAAATCTTTGGTGTGAACAGTTCCTCTTGATCTCTCCAACTATACACTTTTTGAAAACAAAATGCTGTTCCGTATTCTAGATACATTGTATATAGCTATCATAACTCGCGGGTCTTGAAGTTTTTTGCCTTGAAAACGACTATCGTTGAGATGGTCGAAAGCTCGGCCAATTAAATAATAAAAATCCAGTGGAAGTTTTGAAAAAACCTTCAACAGGTAGTAGGAGTTGAGCAATATTTATAATTTTTTGTACGAAACTTGGTGAGTTGACCTAGATGTGACCCATGCCCAAACACTAATCCTAGTTGGCCATAAAAAATGGCGACGTTGAATTTTCCTCCACCGGGGCGAATTTGCCTCTACCGCGGCAGATCGTCTCACGCCACGAGGCCTCCCATTTTTTCCTATGTTATTATTAAGAGATCTGAACGGGGCGGTCAGCGCGGCGCCAGCCATGTTGGACACAGCATCCATATGAGAAACTAGGAATAACTAGCCATCAAAAATGACTTCGTTGAACTTGTCCTCACCACGGGTGATGGTCTTACCCCACGAGGCGATTTAGTTCTTTTCATAAATCTTGTTTCTGCAATATCTGTGTTGACTTATGGTGTTTGATCATCTTCGCTCCTTTTTTTTTCTTTGCTGGCTTTAGTGTAAAGGCTCTTGCTAGTAATAAGTTTGGCGCATCTTATCTCCTGTCTAAGGTACTCTTAGGATACACCAATGTTCATATGTCAGCAGGTGTGGCAGTCGAATTCCTGGTACAATACGATATGAAAAGTGCCTATAGAAAATACTATTTTCCAAAATATTGTTGCTTGTAGTCCTCCATGTCGAACAGGACGGCCAAAAAACATGCTATGATGCACCAGTCAAGTAATTGATTGTAGCTTCCCGCATCGAACACAACGATCAGATAATGAAAAATAATAATGGTGCGAGTCTGCCATTACGTGCCATTACTGGCGTCGCAGGGACGCTCAGAGAAACACGTTTTAAATATGCCATTGATGTGATATTTTCGTATATGTCATGGGTTCATTAGGTAATTAAGGTTACGCAAAAAAAAAAAATTGCAGGGTGTGTCTTATGGTACAAGACCTTCAGTTTAAACTACGCCCTTTGACGACGTGCATGATTGAAGGCGAGCCGTACAGTGGTGACTTAGCTAGAATATAAAAAATGTTTCGTGGTCTCTGTCGTTGTGCTACTGCCAGTAACGAATTGGCCCTCTCTATTGCGCGTGATTTTTCATCTACAAAAAGAATAATTAGAAATCTTCGATAAAAAGAGTATAAACCTTGCGAAAAATGCCAGCGTCAAGTTCATACATTGATAAAAACCTCATTCCCAGTGCTCACTCATATTCTAATTACTATGCCCGTATCACATGAATCGGTTTAACGTCACGATCTCCCGTATCTCCCAAGTAAGGATTACGGGCTTGGACGATGCCCAGGTAATGCCAGGACTTTTTCTGGAGCTTAGACCTTTTGTTCACCGGATGTCCTTCCTGCCGTAAACCAGTGACGCTTATAGCATTAGAACCCGACACCTGCTGATCCGGAGGTGGGAACGTCATCATTCTGCCACGGCGGCCCGTATCACGCGCACATATATACCTATATTTATAAATTAGGCTTCATATACATTTATGCAATCTATATATATCAGCAATCAGGTATTAAATGCAATGGGAAAAAAATTGAACTCTAAAGTAACAACTAACAAAGTCTCTTACTTTTCAAATTTAAAATATAAGTCTGAATTACGAGTTAGCGGTATCAGGGACACTGAACTTCACTTTCTTCCCTCATCAAGCTTTCTGAGGTCTGAACTCATGCAAAGAATACAAGTAGCCCGTAACAACATTATACCGCGCAATAAATAAATAATTGATCGAAACCCCAGGTATATTCATTCCTTTCATTGATTCAATAAAAGGAACGAATATATACCAGGGGTTTCGGTCAAGTATTTATTTATAGCGAGGTATGATGTTGTTGTGGGCTAGTTGAATCTTTGCATTTCTTACCAGTGCCCTGAATAATGCCGAGTTCACACGCACTTCAAATCAAAGCGTTAGTTCAAGCTCTTGCCGGAATGCATTACTGTGCCCTTGAAATAGCAGACAAGCACACTATTTTCTAAGTTTTATTTCACTCCCAATCGGGAACTTATAGGCATTTATCTGATACCGTTCATTATTTACTTATAGGCAGCCGATAAGTGTCGATAACTTTCCGTCACTTGCCCAGTGACATTTGCACATGAAGCTGATTAGACGGTTAACATTTTAATAACTTTTTGTGGCGTTCACAAAAGTGTGCACAATTAGGTGTGACGTGTGAACACGCCCTGACAGCAGCATGGCGTGAGATCTCTCATTCTTTTTCACCATGAAAGAGTCGCAGGAGTTTCATGCTGAAACTGGAAACTGTTTTGACACTGGAAACTACAGTTTAGGATTTAGAGAACTCCTGAGGCCGTTAATTAAGCGCGAAATGACCTAAAACTTACTATAAATAATACTGGAAATCACCAAAGGCCTGGTGCTGATGTGTGCGTGCTTCTTTCCAATGAATGCATGCATTGCGCCGCCATGAACAGTTCATTTTTTTGTTTGAGGTCGCTATCTTGATTGGACAGGATTTCAGCGAAGTTTTCTTAATTTCTCGTCTGGCCCACTTGGGTAGGCTGAATGTATCTATTTATTTTCATTGTACGTGGCCATCAATATTTGTGACTGGGCCTAATCACTAGGTTGAACTTTGGCTACTTTGTTTGTACTTGTGAGCTTGTAAGCGTATTTTGTGAACCCATTGTGTTCCTAATAAAAGTTATTTATTTATGTATTTATTTATTTATTTATTTATTTGGGAGAAGAAGTGGATAGTCGAATGTCGTGTGGTGTATGACGTGGGTACTTAAGAGCACCTTTCTTTTCCAGTTGCACATTGCAAGCATGAGCGCATTCTGTGGCACCCGCACCTCCCCTGCCAAAATGCTGACATGCACACGGCGCCAACCTGACGGCAACACTCCTGCGACTGCAGCAGAGGTAAGAATTTACTGCACTAGCTACGCAGAAGTCGCTAGGTCATGTAATGCATTAGCACATCATGATTACCCACTGCTGTTTCGGCTGAAGTGTGGCTGTATTGGGAGCACCCCGTGTGTATGCACAATATAATATGCTCGTATCTGCCTGCCTATAGGTGATGGTGCAGTTCCTAGCGGGCTTCCCGTGTCCAGACGGACTCAATGTACTGTTATCCGATTCAGAAGAGACACCCGAGGTCGATACCCAATTGGAGATGTTCCAACAAACAGCTGATTTGTCTGTAGGGGAGAGCGTTGAACTGTTCAGTAAAATATATTTTGGCACTATTTAGGTTGGCAAAATATATAGTGCCAGTATTTGGTAGGGCAAACGTTGTTTGGTGCTCTTTAAGTAGCCAAAAATATTTCGATTGTGAACCAAATACTATTAACTGCGGGGTATTATTGGGCATATTGTGAGCAATAACTCAGGTGTCCATAACTAGGCTGCTCCATGTTATGACCACCTGGAGCCCATTTGGGGCTTCCCACCATCGACAAATTGTAGTATTCTCTGTATGGGTAAAAGATGGGCATCCCAGCTATAGCCTGCATTCTGAATATTGTGGGTCTTCCCACATTAGATCCATATGGGCTCCTGAGGGTTTTCCATTCTGGGCGACGTATTGTGACCCCCACATGGGTAACAAATGGGCTTCCCAGCTATATCCTACATTACCAGTATAGTGAGTTTTTCCACACCACACCTATATTGGAAAATATAGGTTTTCCTAATGTGGTTACCGTGTGGTGATTCCTAGTTGCGTAAACCTAGCTAAATCTCGCTTTGGAATTTAGTGGGGTGTTCCCAAGTCAGACACATATAGGTTCATGCAGGTTTTCCTAATAAGGGCAAGGAAGGGTGCTTCCCACTTGGGTAACACATTAGCTACCCGGCTATAACCTTTTTAGTCTAGTATATCGGATCTTACAATAGGACACCATTTTGTCATTAAAATTCCCGTTATCTCTCTAAGTTACAACGTAATTTAAGACATACATAACATGAGTAATAATTGAGCTTTAGCAGCGATCGAACCTGCCATGTACTGGGTACTGTAGGTAGGTCATCCTGGCTGAATGGGTTACGGCGTCAAGTGTAGGCTCCAGGTTCGATCCCAGGCTAAGCAAAGGAGGATTTAGTGGGCATTTCATTATTATTATTATAAAATCACACCAGACTGGCGACGTGGGAACGAAGAAACTCCATGAAGTTCACAGCCCCACGCAACCAGCCAAACGAGTGAAGATAAAAGAGAGAATATGAGATCACAGAATAGCTCTGCGTACAGATCATTTAAAGCTGCCAATACCCGCACAAGCAAAGACAGAGCCAACAAGACCATGCCAAACATCCACACACGGTGGATAAACGAACGAGAATACTAGCCCGTATGGGATCATAACGGTTTCCAGGCAAACTCATGAAGAGCATCAGTACGCCGAGTATACCTCACCCAAACAACTGGCTCCGGAAGAAAATCAGATTGTGGATGACTAGGGCAATTATAAATGTTATACAAAAAGCAGACCCCACCAACTCTGCGACGATGAGCCAATCGCAAGGCACAACACCATCCAGCATGAACGCAGATTGACGAAACCCTTTGTCAAGCAAACACAGATGACAAACACCCTCCAAGCACGTCTCATAAGACCAATTTTCTGTGATGCACGTGAGGCAATCGAACGAATGTGGGGCTCAAACGTGAACTTTGGATCAAAATTGACACCCAAGATTACCAAGTCATCAACCATAGGAAGTGATACACCATCCAGAATGAGTGCAGGGAAAGGAGGTCTCACTGTACGTGACCTGGACACGAGCATGGACTTAGACTTGCCCGCAATTAGCCTCATCCCCCACCTTGAACACCAGGCATTAATCACCTCCAAATCACATTGAATGGATTTCGAAACCTACAACCTATTGTTAGGCTTATCACAGACAACCAGCAAAGTAATGTTATCAGCGTAACCAACAAGTAAACTATTAACAAGATCAAACAGGTCCGCTGTTTATACGATGAATAACAAAGAGCCCAGAACACTACCCTGTGGGACACCAGAAACATCGTTCAAAAACTCATTCCTCTTCCCATCAACAACTACACATTGGCTTCCGTCAGATAAAAACTTATTAATTACCGCGAAAACAGAACCACCAATACCCACCAATCTCAGCTTATGGAGCAGCCCAAGGTGATTCACGCTATCATAAGCAGCACTGAAGCCATGGTGTACTTCTGGGAAATGAGTGGGCAGTTTTTGGGTTTTCCACAAAATACCGATCCAAAAATTTTGAACAAGTGTCTGGGTGGCTGATGGACAACCCACGTGCTCCCCGCGAGGTTGTAAATGCGTAAATGATGGGGAAGTAATGGGATCTACTTTCCAGAGACCTGTAGGGGCCGCACTAATTGGGACTTGCGTGGGCAAGGTGCATGGTTTCTCATGTTGGATCGTGCTGGGTTTCCCCCCGAGGCATCCATCCCAAATTTTGCAAAAAAAAAGAAACATGCCTAGGTCCCATACGAGCATTCCTAATGAGCACCATTGAGCTATGAATATGTAGGTAAATGCCAGGAAATAAATGGGTTTGCTTCCTTGGGACTCAGTTGGGATGCACCAAGTGGGGCCACATCAGGGGTGTGGGTTTACTGGATTTCCCATGCGCAATCCACTCAATATACATTGCAAAACGACTACCTTGGCCCCATATGGGCGTCCCCACATGGTGGACATGCCACCTGGGCCCCACGTGGCGCCCAGCTCAATTGTGTCTTAAGAAATTCGTCAGTTCGTTCACATCCCGTTTGCTTATTTTATTATCTATTACTCATAGTCTTCTTTCCTCGATTCTGGATGACGTCAACGCGGGTCAAGTTCCAGACACGTGCCAGTCGCTAGCTACGGCTCCTTAGTGATTAAATTTCAGCCATGCGTTACCGCTCAATGTTTTGCTGTATTTTTCGAAGACACTGGAATGTTATGCTCCAGCTAATTTGCTCCAGGATGGTGAAGACGGCGTTTTGTTCAGTGTTCACCTCCCTCATTCTTTTGGATAATTAGAAGGAGAAGCAAGTTGGCACGTGCACACATCCATCATAGCAGAACCAATACCACATAACTCAATATAGAATGAGGTAAATGCGTCTTCGGTGCCGTCATTTCTGAAGGCTGAACATCCTACTCTGAAGAATATGAACGGCCAACTTCATAGGCTCTTTAACCCCCGATAGAGGCGGTTTCACATGATAGTTAAATCAGCATATTTTTTTCAGCCCGGCACCCCATCATTCACTTGCATATTTGTAAGCACAACTGTGTATCAACTGTGTCTATGAGTGGTTGTCGTAACAAAGCTTGGATAACTCTTGAAATTTGCTGTGAACTAAATCTCCGACATCTTTGTTACTTTCCTTTAAAAGATACAGCAACACATTCGAGCGGGGGGCTGTAAAACCTCATTCATTTAAATAAAATGCGAGTTTTCTCCAACAGTGATGTACTTTTACTCCTAGGATAAGCTGTTCGCTTCACTACACTTAATTAGCATTAGCCCCCATATTATTTTGTTACACAATAACCTCTAAATGGGCAAGGTATCTTCCTAAGTAATAACTTTTTGTACGGTAAAAACTAGCTCCAGAACTCGTTTTAAGAGGGTTTCTGACTTTATTTTTTGCATAAGATCGCAGCACAAAGACAAAAAAGGCGAGCTAGACACTCGCGGGCAACACGCCCAGACATTACATTTAGAAAAAGAGTTCGAGAACAGCAAGAAAACTCGATATTGCGTTTTTGTCTTTTTCTATCTCATGAGAAACTCAAAGGCATTTTTGTTAATTGGCAGAGTAATGCGTTTTAGTACCGTAATTTGTAGGAAAGAAAGCAAAACTTATTTAGGAGCTTTTAATATGTTTTATCTATTTTTTATTTATTTATTTGCTTAGCCTTCGTTTCATGGTCATAGGCATGAGCAAATATTGCGAAGAAGAGCTAAGTTCACTTGCGCAGAGTTTCGCTAGGGATACGTTCCTTCAGCTACCAGGGTCTCCGAAGTCGAAGACCTCTGTTAGTTAGGCTAGTGAGCACATGTTTCGCTATAATGATAGGGATTCAAGATCAGTTTCTGGTACGACGAATGGCTTAAGAAAATGAAAGTCAACAATGTAAATTAATCTAGTATGCATATCGCATGTTATTTCACTGAACCAAATGTTTTGTGCTTTATGTAAATTCTCAAACATCTATGCTATATGTAAATTCTCAAACATCTATGCTATATATATATTCTCAAACATCTATGCTATATGTAAATTCTCAAACATCTATACTATATGTATATTCTCAAACATCTATGCTATATGTAAATTCTCAAACATCTGATTCACAAGCCTACATATTAGGACTTTGACGGAGCCAAATAACAGCAACAATGTCGATTGCTCGTCACAGCCACGAATAGATCAAAATTAAAAGTGAAGATGTGAAGAAACGACGTGGCATGGATACATTCGATCAATGGCAGACATCAACGATTCTGTAGACATTGGTTTATGTTCTCGCCTCTTTTATTCAATAAGATTTATTCCATTCATGGTGTACTGTCTAATTACCTCCGCCAAGGAGGTTATGTTTCCGTCGGGTTTGTCTGTCTCTCTATCGGTTGTTCTCTTTGTCTCTCTGTCTACTTGTTAGCACAATAACTCAAGCAGTTATAAATGAATCGTTATGAAAATTACAGGAGCTGTTAGTAATGTTAAAAGACGTACATAAATGATCAAATTTTGGTGATAATAGGTTGGTCCGTTTGTGTGTTTGACTTATGTTTGTCAATTTTAGTAGTAACTCAAAAAATTACGAACGGATCTTCAAGAAAATTACTGAAACTGGTAATACTGTTAAAAGGCGCAAATGATTAGATTTTGGTGTTGATACAAATAAAATTGTGGTTTCAGAACCAATTTGAATTTTTCATTGCCTTTGCCTTGCTTGGCGGAGGTATGCACTCTCAGAGTGCTCTAGTTTGCGTATTAGAACATCTTCTCCATTTATATTGATAATTTGCTGTACTGACCAGCTTGTGCTTACTCCCTTGTCGATACTATACCTTAACTTTCCATTTCAAGCTAAGACGGATAACCCTGGTTATAGTCTGACCATTTTATCAAGGCAGTTCGGCCGTGGTCAAATTCCTCTATAGATTTGTCAATTCTATGAGTTTTTGGGGGATTTTGTTCGGACCATATCTTGGCCCCGCCCACGACCTGTATGTAGGAAAATCTCAGAAATACTCACAGAATTTCACTGTCATCAGTAGAGGAATTTGACCACGACCGAACTGCCTTGTTAAAGCGGTCAGACTATAGTTAATCTAGTAGTAGAGAAGTTAGGTCGGAAAACCCAAATTCAATCAATCCAGACTCTAGCTATGTATAACTTTGGCTTTGCAACGTTGAATCGTGCTACAAGTATGAAAAGCAAACCGATAACGCTGAGCCAGCTGAAAGCTGTAGGCCTATAGTATTTTAAAGTCGGCACTAAGTCTCTAGAAGTCGTAAACGCTACCGGTTCAGGGTCAATACGTGAACCTCACTTCAGCGAATCGAAGTTATAACTAGAGACCGGATTTAAGGGTATAATTTTGAAAGTGCATCAAAGGCATAAGAGGTATTAAAAGAATATGGATAATGGCATAAAAATATGCCTTTATGGATAAGGGCGTAAAAATGTGCCTTTAAACAATAGCTGCATAAAGGCATACGCGTAGATGAACAATGACTGCACACTTTGGTTCCTTGTTCGTTTCGCCCCAGATCTTAATACGTCTCCTTGCTATTAACAACTTCCCTTATCTTCAGTAAAACTACTACCTAACTATGCCTAGGAAAGTGCAAACTGCCAAAGAAGTGGTTGGTCCTTGCGTTACCGATACTGGAGGAGTTTTTGTTAATGTTGGTGACAAACTAAAGATTACTTCCGGAAACAAGTTTGTGACGGTGAATTCAAGACACAGAAGGTAAGGAATATGCGCATATACCCAATTATAGAAGAGCACCCAATCGATAATATTTTGTTTTCCATAAATAGTGCACCGGTTATGGAAAAAATATAGGTTGAACAGACGCATCGAGTCTTCTTATGAAAATTTCATTAAGGTGATCCGTGAAGCAATCAAAGGGAAGAGAATCTGGGTATCCATCGATGAAACCACAGATACCAAGGGCATGCTATTGCCAACCTATGATAATTGTTGGAGTGCTCAGGTAGACGTAGCAAGGGAATTTTTTACTTTTAACCTCGGCAGTCGTTGAGCATAGTGAGGGCACTACGATTGTCCAACTCATCAATTTTTCGATGCAACCCAGCTAACAAGTTGACGTTGATGCAACGTAGATATCAGGGCGTTTGAGATTTGAGACATCGTGCTGACAACGTTGTGACAACTTCCATATCAACTTGACAATGTCAATTCAGAGCAGATAACGTTGTTAGCACGTCGTATCACAACGTACTAAGGGACCGTCCAGCGCGAGGTGCTACGGACGTTCCCAGCACGTTGTTAGCACGTTGTGATACGACGTGCTAACAACATTATCTGGAGTCCACAAATCAACGTGCATAGCACATCGAGCCACGGCTCACCACGTTCATCTTACGTCGTTTGTTAGCGGGGAATTAGCATGGCCCCATGAACTCTGGTACGACTGCCCTGCTCATCACAATAGATGCAACTCCGTACATGGAGAAGGCTGGACGGTCCCTGAGGGTTCTGTATCCCAATATGATACATGTAACCTGTTTGGCCAATGGACTCCACAGAATTTCCGAGGAGGTCAAGCGTCTTTTTCCGACAGTGAATCGTCGCATTGCGAATGGGAAGAAATTTTCCTGAGGGCTCCTGCGCGGACTATCCTTTTGAAAGAGCTCAAGCCGAACGCTCTTCCTCCTCAGCCAATTCTGACTCGTTGGGGAACTTGGATATCTGCTGCTCTCTATTATACAGACAACTACGAGGACTTCAATCTAGTGGTATCTCTTATGGACCCCAATGAAGCCAAAGCCATTCAGATTGTACAGGAAATTGCGGGAAGTGATGAAGTCAAAACTACCTGGCCTATGTGAAAGCTCACTTTGCTCGTGTCATCAACAGTATTCTAATTCTAGAATTGAAAATGAATGGGGGCATTGAACGAGTTTGACTCTGTTCTTCGTCATTTAAATTCTACCTATGGAACTACTGGGGCTACTGTCAAATCGATGTGTAAACGAGCTGATGCTGGCAACGAAGGACTCGTCGAACTCCGTCAGATTCGAGGCATTGTTGAGAGAAAATCCGGAAACTAACAGAGTCGTTACAGCCCGACAGAATTAACAGCTTTTTTGTATGCCCCTCCAACTTCCGAAGAAGTTAAACACAGTTTTTCTGCTTTTCGAAAAATTTCAACTGATAAAAACGCTTAAATCTTACCCCTGACAATTTGAAGCAACTATTAGTTATTGGCTCATACGAATGTAACAACCCCAAATAAATTATTAAAACTTTGCCGTCTTTGGGCTTCATTCTCTAAAGTTCGAAGCATAATAGCGGCTGCATTATTTAGGCAGTGCTTAATGGCCAACATGGTTGGGTGGAAGTGGGTTTTTACATCGTTGGATCATTATCTGCTTTTTTAAAACCATCATTATTAATTGTGATTTTTTTTCTCATAGAGTTTTTTCGTTCTTTATTTGTACCGATACACATTTTCCTTATGCGAATTATTATTTCTTAGGACCTACCGGTTAGGTAGGCCTTCTCCTTACGTGTCTCTTTTCTTCTTCTATCCTACTGTCACTTTTTTTTTTCTGGCCTTCCTCATCACTTCGGTGTTCAGCGGTCATCCTAAACACCGAAATAGATCAAAATCCAACGAAATCTGCCGAAATCGACCGAAATCGGATGAAATAAACTGAATTAAACCTAAAATATATTTGTTATTTACATTCATACGCTAGAAATAAAAAGGGGAAAAAATTAATGATTTAGCTTTCTTGTTTTTTATATATTTTATATTTTTCTAATGTGAACTGATGCACTAATTCTTCATAGTTCTTCTCCAGTGTGCTAAAGATATTACTTATAAAATAAGTCTTTTCATGCTTTCCTCTTGCTTAAAATTTTTAATACACAGTGAAAAATCACAAACTAAGGCAATTGCAAAAAAAAAAAAATAAAGTAGCTACAAAATCTAGTGTAGTAAATGACGGAGGGATAATTAGCTATAAGATATGCAATTCTTTAGAAAATAATGGTGAAATAGCTTTAGGCTTGGAAATAACTCAGTAAAATATACATGCAGGTAGGTAAATGATTTTTACTGTTGACTAACCAAATTTGTCCATGAGTGGGGAACAAGTTCAAATTGCTTGATTGACCAAAAAATCCAAAAAGAAAGCAAACCTAACTAGAGCACTCTGAGAGCGCATACCTCCGCCAAGTGCGGCACCGGTAGCAAAAATTCAAATTGGCTCTGAAACCATTATTTTATTTGTATAAACTCAAAAATCTAATAATTTGTGCCTTTTAATAGTAATAACAGCTTGTGCAATTTTCTTGAACATCTGTTGATAATTTTTTGATTTATAGTGCTAACAACGTTTAAGAGAAACATGAGTCAAACATACAAAGGAACCGACCGATCTGCACCGAAACTTAATCATTTATATCTTTTAACATTACTAATAACTCCTATAAATTTCATAAAGATCCATTCATTATTTTTTGAGTTATTGTGCTAACAAGCTTAAAATTAGATACAGTGACTAACGAACGAACCAACAGATCACTTAAAAAATTTCGTCATTTACTCTTCGTCATATACCTAACAACTCATGTAAATTTCATCAAAATGCGTCAATAACTTTTTGAGTTATAGCATTGAGAAAAATGAGGCAGACAAACAAACAAGCGGATGGACATATCTTCACCAAAAGTTAATAATCTGTTCCTCCTAAAATGCCTAACAATCCCTGTAAATTTTATCCAAATAGGTTTATAACTTTTTGAGTAATCTTGGTGACAGACAAACAAACAAACAGACAGACTAACATACAAACAAACAGACAGACAAACAGACAGATAGACAAACACGACGAAAGCATATCCTTCTTGGTGGAGGTAATTAAACATGAGACAACACCACCAATCATTAATGAAACATAGTTAAAAGTTTTATACGTGTGGATCTAATAAGGGCGAACTGAAATGAGGAATTTTTAGCGCATAGGACTGTATGCGCTATTCAATGATACCTCATTCCTTGGACCAAAGATAAAACTTCAAGCACTAGCAGAAAATAAAGTAACGGGGCGCTAGAAAATGCTGTAAATTAATTTTCATCTTTATTTACACTTCAAACGAAATGGCACGAGTGAATATATTAAAGGATATCGTATCGCCTTTTCATGCAGTGAACTGATGCTGGAAAACAAGCTTCGAGTGGAAATACGTATTGACATTATAGGTGCGATCTGATTCTTGGTTTGAAGAATCAAATTCTTCAGAAGTATCTTCCGTAGCCAGAATACAGAATTCAATCCCATAAGCAGTTCCGACGATGCGTGCTGAACCTGCAAAATCGACAATCAAATCGCCCATGTAATAGTGTCCTAACTACTGACGGCGCTATAGATAGAAGAGCATCAAAATCCTACACAGTATAATGCTTGATAACTTCATAGCTCCTTCTTAATATGTTTTTAGTTTGCATTTTGTGGTAGAACTTACATAGGACCACGCCCCTCCAGAGAAGTACGGAATTATTCAATAAAATTAACAATACAATTCAAAACGATGAAACAAACGTACACAAGTAACGCTATGAAATCCAGTTAAAAATTCTCAATTGTATAACTTCACAGATACTTAAAATTATGAATAAATTTTCTAACGTGATATCTTGGGACATAAAATCAAAATAGCAAGCATAAAGACATAATAGCTACTGATAAGTTCATAACATCCATATTTTTAGGGCAGAAGGCATATTTTTTAAGGCATAAAGGCTTACTTTTAGGGCATAACTGGCATATTTTTAAGGCATGAAAGGCATATTTTTGAGGGCATAAAAGGCATATTTTTGCGGGCATAAAATCCGGTCTCTAGTTATATCACATGCCTGAAGTTTCGAACAAGTAAATTAAGCCTCAAAGGCTTAAATTGAGCAATATCTACTTACCAAAATTGACAAGGGAATAATTGGTAGAGTCACATAACAATTTCAGTTTGAGTTATCAATGTAATAAGTGCCAAAACGCCATTTAACAATGAATCCTTTACGGGAAACTCACGTCATTTCGATAATTTATTTAGCATAAAATTCCAATTTTCAAAAGAGATTGGCTCAAACATGCAGAAGTAGTAACAGAATATCAGGAATAAAGGAGCAGAACTGCAGCTCTAAATAAAGCATAGACCAGGGCCCAGATTCACTAACATTCACACTATTGCAAAACTTGCAATGTTGTACCTGAGGCTTAGAACGACGATACAAGGCAGTGTTCTATCTGCCTTGTGATTGGAAGTTACAGCTCACTACTACAGCCAATAAACGGTCGCTTTACGTCTTCCTTTAAGGTTACCAATGGTGTAGGTTTGCATCATCAATTCAACGAACAACCAATCCGCAGGACGATTATATCAGCGTTTTGTTTTATTTTGCACGTTGAGACTCAAGTGCTGTAGCCACTTACAAGTTTCCCAAGGTCTCGCAAAGATATAACATACTTTACAAGATTCTCTAGCTTTTCTCCTATATTTTTCTCGGGAAAAGGTTTTTCTACAACCGCGTAGTAGGTTGAGGTACAACATAAATGAGTTACAACACGCCAGTAGCTTGATAAATCTAGCCGGAGTTACAATACAGTAGGTTGAAATACGTAGTTACAAGCTAAACTAACGATTTACAACATTTTAGGTAGCTTGAGAAATCGGAGCCCTGGTAGAAGTGAGCCTAAAGAAGAATGTGAATGGTAACACTGTTGTGCCATTGCTAGGAGAAACACGAATGGTAAGGTATCGAAGACCTATGTACTTATGGTATAACTACCTAAAGGTAGCCCCACGCTCATCTCCGACTCTGTGCTTTCTAGCCAGCTATGACGTCATCTGTAGTATCTATTTAAGAGTCTACAAAATTCATTGTTTATCGTACATTTGAACGTAGCTGCAAAATGCATCGCTTTACCGTATATTTTAACGCAGCGCTTGAGAAAACATATAGGGACAGCAGACATTTTATGGAGCGTGAAAAAATCTATAAATTTGCACAGGGACTAGTAGTTATTCAATATGATGTTTTATTTATCAAAAATAATTACAGACATGCATTACTATATTATATCAAAAAAGGAAGAGACAGTTGAAACACTTTTTCGGTAGAAACGCGGAAATAAAGTCGATCTGTCAATTTAATTGGATACTTCAAAACGTTTCTCATTTTATTTTTTATGAATGAGGGATACTACGTTAAACTTCATGTCCGATTTCGTATGTATCATGCCCATGATGCAGTAGCTCACAGATAAAGCGTTAGATAAGCTTGGTGGTGTAAAAAGGTTAGTTCTATAATTGTAAGTAACAATGCCATTTCATGCATAACTTGAGGACTCTGAGAGCGCATACCTACACCAAGCAAGGCAACGGTTACGAAAAATTCCAATTGGCTTTGAGACCATGATTTTCTTTGTCTCAACGCCAAAATTTAATCATTTGTGTCCTTCAACAGTGTTTACTGCCTCAGTAATTTTTTTTTTTTGAAGATCCGTTCATAATTTCTTGAGTAGTGCTGCTAACAAACATTCTGGCAAACATTACTCAAACTCACAAACGGACTAACCCAGGAAACATAGAGCGTAAAGGGAGGACTCACGAGAAATTAGCACCAAAAAGTGACATCATCATCGACGAATCTGGTATGGCTGAGCAGCCTTGGAGTATTTTAACTAATTTAACCAGTAAATCGTCTTAAATTGTGAAATTCATCTCTAGCTTATAAATCAATGAAGATAATTTATAATAATTTAACAATTATCTATAGAAAATTGTAGTGCATGCTGGTGGAAACTTTCACAAAACTAGCGCAAAATTTGTTCCCTTTCGGCGATCAGATTTAATTTCTTTTTCTTGATTAAAACCTTATTTACACTTCATATTCAGTTCACAGTGCTCCTCACCGATCATATTTATTCCTTACCAACATATATAAGCACTATTATAGCCAATTCTGTACACGAGAGAAACCACAGTAACAGTTAGCCTGTTGCTCGAACTTTCTGTACTCGGCGACAACATTTTTCGATATTTTGCAGCTCAAGTAGCTTGCCAGTCATGAGCGGGAGATTGAATGAAATAAATCGAAAAAAATACGGTGATATGCTAAAGAAAACAACACATGAAGGCCTGAGATCCCACACTCAAACACTTCGACTCGTCGATATGATGTAAATTTGCTCCGTGCGGCCACGGCTAAGTTTTATTTCAGTCCTGTTGAGTCCTCCCGTTGCATTCTTTGCTTCCTGGACCAACCTATCATCACCAAAATTTAACCATTTATGTCTTTTAGCATTACTAACATCTATAAATTTCATAAAGATCCATTCATCATTTTTGAGTTATTGTGTTTTTGCTAAAGAGCATAAAATTGAAAACAGTGACATATTAACGAACGAACCAACAGATCATTACAAAAATTTGATAATTTACTCTTCGTGATATACCCAACAACTCAAGTAAATTTCATAAAAATCCGTCCACAATTTTTTGAGTTATGGCATTGAGAAAAATGAGGCAGACAAACAAACAAACGGATGGATGAATCTTAAGCAAAAGTTAATCATCTGTTCCTCCTAACATACCTAACGATCCCTGTAAATTTCATCAAAGTCTGTCCATAGCATTTTGAGTTATCTTGGTGACAGACATAATAACAGACAAACCCGACAAAAACATAACCTAATTGGTGGAGATATAATAAAGGAGTTATAGCAAACCAGTGGCATGCTAGCTATAGATGCTTCAATTCAGGAAAGTTAAACTAGTAAACAGATACCTCACGTTGCGCCCACGTTCTATAACTATACAATCGTGTGCAGATGCTATGGCACAAAGATATTAATCGGAATATACTCGGATATAGCCCCAGAAGTTAAACTTTTAATATGTTGCAACCTTTTCCTAACTAGCAATAGACGATGCACATCCTTACCACACTACTCGCGAAGAAACGTCTAGGGCAGATGCAGTCTATTTACTTCGATAACTTGCCGATTTATTATATTTTCGCATAAATTTCCATCTTCGAAGATATATCCCAGGAGAGCCCATTGCCGCTTCCTCATTATCTTTTGCGCAATAACTGCCTTTTTGTTCATACTTTAATAAGCTCACGCACAAGAACAGCATTAGCCGAGCTTGAGATCTCCAGATGAAGTTTTGAAGCGAGATGCGCAGAACTGTCGCAAACTGATGGAGCGATGGGGCTACCTTTACGTAGTTATACCATGAACCTACGACGGGCCGCTTCAAAAGACAAGGGCGTTCAGTAAATCGGACGGTAATATTGCTCATAATTTTTATCTCCGCTAAGGAGGTTCTGTTTTTGCCGTATTTGTCTGTCCCTTTGTCTGTCACCAAGATAACTCAAAAAGTTGTGGATGGATCTTTACGAAATTTACAGGGATTTTTAGGCATGTTAACAGTAACAGATGAGAAACTTTTGATAAAAATCTGTTGATCTGTCTATCTATTTGTCTGTCTGCCTATTTTGTCTTAGAGCCATAACTCAACAAGTAATGGGCGGATTTTCATGAAATTAATATTAGTTGTTAGGTATACTACGAAGAGCAAATGATCAAATTTTTGGCATAATCTGTTAATTTGTTCTTTAGTTTGTCTCTATATTTGTTTTTATGTTTGTTAGAAAAATAACTCAGAAAGTAATGAATGGATCTAGTTGAAATTTACAGGAGTTGTTACTAATGTTAACATACATGAATAATTAAATATTGGTGATGATCGGTTGGTCCGCTTGTGTGTTTGACTTATGTATGTCATAATGATTGTTAGCAGCATAACTGAAAAAATTATAAACGGATCTCATAGGAAATTACAGGAATTGTTAATGCTATTAAAGGCACAAAAGAAAAGATTTCGGTCTTGATACGAAAAAATCATAGTTTCAGAACCAATTTGAATTTTCCGTTCCCGTTGCCTTGCTTGGCGGAGGTATGCGCGCTCAGAGTACTCCCTAGTTCCAGTGTGTACTGGGTCTCTTAAGGGCTGTTCTTCACCACAAATTGATAGACAATCATTGAAGAGTTTTGAAACACCTTTTAAACGCAGCGGAGATAAAAAATATCAGCTCATTACCACGGCAAAGATTTTTTTTTCCTGTGAGCGCATGGTGCACAATTTCAGTAGAAGCTAGGCAAAAAACAAAGGGAAAGATGTTCTTCAGAGAAAAACCACGAAGAAACGTAATGAACAATAGCGTTTCAATGAACAATAGCGTGCTTTTTCTCATTTCATTAACTGCAGATCTCCAGTTTTTCATAAAAACGAATGCTTATTAAGCTTGCAAAGTTTAGAGTCCTTGCGCTCTCGTTATGCACACTTTAGAAGAAAGACCTATTTTCTCAATGCTGTATGCTTGGCGAGCTCGAAGTCGAAGCGCCCTAGCTGCCTCGCTACGACCGAAGTCCACTTTCTGGCCACAGCAAAACATACCCAGGCACAGCTGGTTTTGCTACCCTGAATAGAGTACACGTGAGAAGCACGTGTTTTCAGTACTCGTTAAAACCTATATCTACAAGTACCAAGTATTTTTATTTTCCAAGCTATGATATTCATACAAAAACCTTACATTTTTTGTTAGCTTTTAAATTGCAGTAGACAACGGCTGCCATTTTATGTAAAATTGCCCCTAGTATCCACGAAGCCGCAAAAAGCCTCTTGAAATCCCTTATAGATAAAGTAACAAAAAATTCCTATTGGCTGATTACTTTGGCTATTACATCGCGCGATCCAGCTCAGCCACTCAGAGCCTCCTTTTCATGCCAGTCTCTGGGCCTCGATCGGGCCAAGGCCAATCTAGACTGGACGTCCCTGCCTTATCTAAGATCCCTCACCGTCTGCATCGCCTTGGGGAGAAACTCGACGCGTTTGCAGGTCTGCGCTGATCGATGCCTCAACGCTAAAACTCTTGGGGGTTTGTATTGGAGCAGGCACAGGAGCGCACAATGGATGCCAAGAAATTTTGAATAGCACATCTGGGGATACTTTTTTTGTTTGCTTGTTTATTTTGTTGGGAATGGTACTGATGTGCGCGTTTGGTGGTTGTTGTAGGTATTAGACCGTGATTGCGGGTAAGTTGGACTATGTTCGGGTTTAATGTCGGCTAGGTTGGGGGAGGCAAGAACTGTTTTTTTTTTTCATTTTAAAATTTGAACGATCCACCAAACGCGCAGCGCGATCGATCGATCGCGCAAATCCACCAAACGCGCACAACATTACTACATAAGGCAGCTGAGATGTAGCCAGCGTTCTTTGGAACCCGACGTGATATAAGCTCTGCGCTAATGCCTTGCCCTTAGAGGGATAGAATGTGAAGTATTTTCTTCAGTTATGTGAAATTCAATTACGTGGAAAATGGATGTATGAAGATTATTTTATAGTAAAAAGTTTGAATATTAGAATTTTACATTATGAAAGTGTAGATATTTTCAGCTAAATTTGAAAATTCGAACGAACAGATGCATGCGAATGCTTGACATGTAATAATATACCTAGTAAAGGCATCGCGGAATAAAGCCAGCAAATAACACTTCTCATTGCAGCAAAAATTAGATATTACGAGTATTTAAGATCCGAGAAAGATTGTTATCAGATTACTGTAACTGTAATCAGCTGGCTTCTACTTTTACTAGACCACCAGTAACTCTTTATTGAAATTAGTCATAAAAATATATACTTTAATAGATCTTACGATCCTATCAAAACCACTCGTAATTTTACAAAATCCAACAAGACCACCAAGTTCACTAAGTCTACCAAGTCCACCAAGTGCACAAAGGCCACCAAGTCTACAAAGTCCCGAGCCAGGCCTATAGTCTTTATATTAAGTAGCGGGACACTTGGAAATTCCACGGTTGATGAATATTTTTATTTTCTCGAACATACCACTCCTAAGCTACGCAATTACTACTTTTCTTAGTTCGCCCTAATCTAGATCTGCAAACGTAACCCACTCACTCAAAACTAAATCACGTCACATAACCCATGGCGAACTATGTCTAACTTATCGTAGTCCGTAAAACTTTACCCATATCGACTAAAATAAAGTCATTCGTGAATTCAAAGGCTGGATATTTATTAAGAAGTAAATAGTATAGCCACACGTTTGTCATTTAATATAACGCACTTCATATAACATAATGCTTTTCATCTTATCTACCTTGTCGCATCTAACCTAAAGTTAATCAACTAATCAACGCTTGTGATATAACCTAACAAACTTTACGCTCTTCATTCGACACCGTTCTAACTAACCTTATGCTCCTTATTCAACCAACCGCACCTCATCTGGCCTAACTTTTCTCATGTATCCTAACGTCCCGCTTATAGCCCAACGCTCCACGTATAGCATTACTCTCCTCAATTAACTATACGATCCTCATCTAATCTATCGCTTCTCATTTAAAACCTATCGCAGCTTATCTAACTTCATGCTTTATGTGTTACTGATACATTCCATCTAACGAAGCCTAGCGCTCAAAATGTAACCTATCATCTATTTCAACGCTGCTCATCTGACCTAAATCTCTTCACCTAACCTCACCTGGTGATTCTAATGTGGCCTAAGGCTTCTTCTATAACCTAAGACTTCTCATCTAACCTAATGCTTATATTCTTGTCTAATGCACGGCTCTAGAGTTCCTAATCCAAACTAAAACTATTAATCTATTTTAACACTTTTTATCTAACCCAACATTCAGTCTTACCTTATGATTTCTCATCTAGCCTAACGCTCAACCTGATAAAACGCTCCAAATCTAACCTAACGCTTAGAAGAACCCTTAGTAATTCCTGGGTTATCTATGTTATACTGTAACTACAGTATAACACATCATCTTGGCTTAGGTCAAACGCACCTTGTGTGACCTAACACCTTGATACTTCTTGTCCACTTCAACATGTCTCATCTACTTTAACCCACAAGATCTACCCTCATGCACCCTGCCTATTTGCGATGACACATTTCGTCTATACCAGCACACACTTCGCCTACCGTAATTTATGCACTTCGTCTATAATATTGCAATTCATGTGTTCGAAAAAACTTTGTCTGCCTTAACGCACCTAGCCTGCAATAACTTACGCGGTTCGTTTGTTCAAACACAGTTCAGCAGATGCATTTCAACACACCTTATTTAACATACCGCATTGTGTTTATCCCAACCCACAAGTCGAGTATTACGTAATCATTCTATGAGCTCACACTATTCGTCTTACCTTAAGCAAGCACCATATAAGCATCCGTATAAAACCAAATGATCCAATCATTGTTATTATCGTTTCTACAGAAAAACCCTATTATTTTGATCTAATGCGCCTCCCGTAAGCGTATAATGCGCCTTGTCTAAGCCACTACACCTCGTCTAGCCTAACGAGTTTCACCAAGCCTTCTGCACTCCATATCTAATCCACTGCGATTTAACGTATATACTACTGCATACAGATTGGAGCAAATTAACACAGAACTGAATACTTTAAATCTCAAAAGTGATACTTGTTACAAAATACATGGCGTTTTATTTCTTTATTTTTTCTCGGAGATGAATAGCTACCAAAACTCAATTTCCTTGCTAGACACCTTAGTATTGCTCATTTATTTCCATACCTCGGACACTACAATGGAACTATGGAAATATGCTGTGTGGGCAGAAATCTCCGACAGGAATTATCTATCATTATGCAATGACAGAACACGATTTTTTTTTAGAAGACATCTTGCGTCGTCGCACGGACGCCATGATTGTTTGTTCACGTTCTGTCTGGTTCCAATAATGCAGCTACACTCTCATTTATTTAGATGATGTGATATTAAATTTATTAAAGCGCAATAAGATACATAATTGGGGCATTTTTTTGAGGTGTTCCTTAACTTTTTCACAGGGACAAAATATCCTTATTTGTTTATTGTTGAATTATTCTTCAGTAAGGGAGTAAAAGCTCTCGAATATTGCATTAATAATGTAGAGTAGTTGAATGAGTGCGTATGCGTATTCTACTTCTTTCATATTAAGCGATTTTCTGAAACTCTTTTCACTGTTTCTTAACCTTTGCAAGCCATTGCATACTGTGCATTTATATTGAAGAATTAGATGAGATATAAGACATTCAATTTAAATTTGGAAAGTAACTATTATGGAGTCTACCATGCAGATATGCCACACACTGCGCCCCATACAGGCTGTGAACTAACGCTTTGGGTATTTCTGTGTGTCTGTACTTAGTGCAGTAGCTGAAGTGAACAGGATGGACCGTAGTCTAAAAAACGAAATAAAACATCTATATAACAAACAATGTCAACAGTAGTTGAGACTGTTCTATAAAAATAATTACTTTATCTCGTCGGAAATAGTGGTGTATAGTACCTTCCAAGTTGTCGGATATACTTGGTGCAGCCAATTATCAACTTCAATAAGATCGATGTTTTTTAAAGAAAAGACTGGGTAATTCATTTTTTTTTGCGCTGCTATATGCATGTGTTTCACATCAGCATCATCTTGATTTTCCATATATATTAAGTCACTGCGGCTAGCATAGAGAAAACATTGAAAGAAATCTGAAATAGAAACAGGCATGGTCGTATTTAGCAGTAGTTTTGTTCATTTTAGGGTGTAATTCTTAGTTCAGTACACTTTAAATACTCTGTGTTATTGAACAATTGTTGAAAAAACTGTTTTGTGGCATTGCACCAACCGAAGGGCAACCTCATTATATGCAGTACTATAGAACCATGACCACAAGCATGAACACTCACGAAATGCCGATTCAGATTCTCTGACGTCATTTTGATGGACTGTTTCGCAAGTTATTATGTAACATCCTAGACTGACAGGGCTACGGAGCTCCTATTCGAAGCCCAACATCAAATCCCTTAGCGCAGTCCGGGAGTTAACAGCGCATTAGAACAAAAAACAAAGCAACGTTTTTTTTCTGGAAGATTCTCAAAGATGGTATTACCCTCCAAGACTGCCTATTACTGGCGACTGGATAAAAACGATCATATCATGTGATCTCTGGTACCGCAAAATCGATGATTTTGCGAAGTAGTCAAAACTGGAAAACCAGAGAACAGTCACTGGTGACGGACTAGAGGGCTGTGATGCGTAATTACTTTAGCAAAGCTATTCATTTCCAAGTTAAAAACATTGAAAGATATCAATCTATTGAAACATAAAAAAATACTTATGGTAATACGGGTTCCCTTCATTAGCTCCGTCCTTGGCGTGTGGAGGTTAGGCAATGCCTTGGGATAAAGTCTAGGTCCGGCAGAGTTGTCCAAGCACTTCTGTCTATTGTACCCTTTATTTATTACCTTCTACTGTTACGTAATACCCCACCCACTCTCGCTTATCACCTCACCATTGCTGATCAAACTTTGTTTTATCTAGGGCAATCATGAAAACATAGGATGTTGATTACGAAGAGAATGCATTACAGGCTTGTTGCCTAATAAATTAAAAAAATATATATATTATGGAAATAAAAATGATGATTCAATAACAAAATGCTGAAAATTACTTACACAACTTAATGTGAAAAATTG
The DNA here is from genome assembly GCA_001587735.2 of Parhyale hawaiensis. Lineage (NCBI taxonomy): Eukaryota > Metazoa > Arthropoda > Malacostraca > Amphipoda > Hyalidae > Parhyale > Parhyale hawaiensis. Next base: position 12,354,005 of record LQNS02278087.1, read on the forward strand.
GGCTGATGTTCACGTAGCTACTACCCTCATGAACTATGCTGCGTATCCCCAGGTGTACTACGCAGACTCCAATTTGGACAACACTGGAGGGTGTACGTCATCGAAGACTAGATAAAAAGGCGTAACACTGAAAAATACTATATATATATGAGCAATTTAAAACTTTGAGTGTGTATGCACAAGTAAAACAATAGACTACATCAAAATGGATGCCTACTTATTGTATAATAAGTCGTAATTCTAATTGCATAAGTTTCTCTAACATGTTGGCTGATTAATATAAGAACCTCAGGAAATATTGTTAAAAATATATGTAAAGACGAAAAGATACCTATGCTATCCAGAAGAAATTCATCACCATTGGTAACCTATACAATACCGTAATAATTATGATCATTTTTAGGCCATTTTGCGGCCTCGAAAGTTAACCATTGTCAGATGACCTACCTCGACGAATTTGGGGTTCTTGTGTCTGATTTTTGTGTTACCTAACAAACGCTTTATCAAGGGTCAAACGATCAGCCGCATGGATATATTAATAATTTCGAGTGAACAATGGCCATATTGTCGTCTCTGAGGAAAACAAAAGATTTTGTCCATATAATTAAAAAGTTCGATTTTTAAAGTTATATCCCTGAAGCCAACGCCTCTTTGACCCTTTGCTTGCACACACTTTGATGTGCGACCTGATGCTTGCTGGACTATGCAATGTTCTTAGATGAATTCGATTGAATGAAAAAAGTTAAATCAGGCTTTCAGAGCGATGAAGTGCGAGAAATTTTTGTGTTTTCCTGGAAATGTATGCAGATACACTCAGAAGCGGAAGGCAATTCTTTCTTCTGTCAACAAAGCCGCAATCTAATAAGAAGCCGAAAAGAAAAATATCAGTAGATTATGCGATTTCCTATATCTACATACTTCGGGGTAAGCCATAATAAAAATTATACAAAAATAACAATCGCGTTTATCTTGCATTTACTTCTGTGCATCATGCAATTGAAATTATAATATTTTTAAGAGTAATTGTACGCAGGCCCACCGTTAAATATCCGCATGAGAAGATCATCACCCCTCGACATTTTTCAAGTGAAGATTTCGACTTGAATCAAATTAATACCCTCCCAACAGATCTATATTTTCTTTCTAGAGTAGGTTTGTTTTCCCAAAAACACGTAACATAAGACGAAGCGCATGTGTCTGGTTAGGCAAGATGCAGTGGATTAAACGGCATAAACTAGTTTAAACGAGAGGCATTTAGGTATAACAGGATAGGTTGCGATAGAGTAGATTTCGTTAAAGTTTGGCTGCACAGTCTTTCGGATAGTTCATATAAATAGCTGGAACCTGTGAAGATTCCACAGTATGCGTTATTTTTTATCATACACTTGGACCCGTACCATGTATGTAAGGTAAGAAAATATAAATGTACTAGTGGAAAAAATTCACGCAATAATCGATATGTTTGCTCTCTTTTTTGACTTGCCGTTTCCATATTTTCTAGCTCACGCTTATTAGCAACTCGTAATTACTTCTTTAATCTTTCTGCTTCTAGTCGTTCTTGTCACTGTGTGGCATAGGCGCTTCATCTCTCTCTCCTTTGGTGTAGCCCATCTTCCGTCTTCTTTCTTGAGACTGTAGTAGTCTCGTTCTTCTTATACGTTTCCTCTCCCTTTTCTTAATTAAACGTGCGTTTTCCAAAGTGAAATCTTGAGTAATACACAGCAATAAACTTAAATGCGACATCAGTCAGCTTATATGCATCAGTCAGCTTATATGCATTAAAGCTTATAGTCATACAATATTATTTTTGTCGATAATGTTGGAAATTCTAGCCATATTATTAAAATCCATAGCAATCCATACATATTCTGCCCCATCTAATGGGAGGAATTCCCCTCATGATTTTACGTACGGAAATCCATTGATAAGCAACCATAGTTATACTCTAACATATGCTCTACCATATATAGTCTTTAAACATCCTTCTACAACCATCTACCATATACAGTCGTCAAACATCCATGTACGACCATAGACCTTCGTTTCTAGACAAACCATAAACAACCAATATCGCCTCCACCAATATCGACCTAAATATACTAAAATCAACGTTATCTTATGGTCGACATATCTACCATATTGTTTCATCATCCATAACCGACTTTAATCTCTCATACACCACTATATTCTACTATAATCACAACCATAATTTCCGACTGGGTCTCTGTCTCTCTGTCTATATTAAGATTCTTTGCCAAGTACAGGGCTTTGTAATGTTATCGGAAGACTTTAGTAAAAATCCTTAAGCTAGTGAAGCAATCATACAGCACAGATTCCCGTCATACCAAGCAATACTAACCAAAAATTCAAATTTGTTCTGAATCAAAGCTATCTCTCTCATCATCCCCAAAATTTAATAATCGATTCGTCGGAACATTCCAGGCAGTTCTTACGAATTCATGAAGATCCGTTCGCAACTTTTTGACTTATGTTGACAAAAAAAAAAAAAGAGTAGATAAACAAACCACTGGTTGAATGGCTCGTCACCAAACTTAATCACCTATTCTTCCTGACACATCGAAATGTTCTGGTAAGTTTGATGGAGATCTGTTTGTAACGTTTTGAGTTATCTTCGTCACAGATAAAGTGACAGGCCGAATATCAAACAGAAAGACTCCAACTAATATTCATATCCTCCTTGGCGGAATTAATAATATCGGGAATTTATAAATTATGGAGAATTTTGGGAATGTACTGAAATTGGATAATTTTGGTAACTTTCGCCAGAGAATCACGGGAAACAATGCAAAAACATTAATAAACTAGAACACTCTGAGAGCGCATAAATCCACCAAGTAAGGCAACGGTAACGAAAATTCAAATTGGCTCTGAAACCATGATTTATTTTGTATCAACTCCAAAATCTAATCATTTGTGCCTTTTAATAGTATTAACAGTTTCTGCAACTTTTTTGAAGTTCCTTTGGTAACTGTTTGAGTTATGCTGCTAGCAAACATTATGACAAACATAAGTCAAACATACAAACAAAAGAACCGATCTGTACCAAAATTTAATCATTTATACCTTTGGACATTAATAACAACTCCTACAAATTTCATAAAGATCCATTCAAAAGTTTTTGAGTTATTGCATAGTAAACATTATGACAAACACAACTCAAACATAGAAACGAATAAACTGATCTGCACAAAAAATTTAACCCTTTTGCCTTTTAACATTATTAACAACTCCTGTAAACATAATAAAGATCCATTCAAAACTTTTTGAGTTATTGCGTAACAAACGTTACGACAAACACAACTCAAATATAGAAACGAACTGGAGCACTCTGAGAGCGCATACCTCCGCCAAGCGAGGCAACGGTAGTAAAAAATTGAAATTGGCTATAAAACAATGATATTTATTGTGTCAACTCCAAAATCTAATCATATTTTGTGCCTTTTGATAGTGATTACAGTTTGTGCAATTTTCTTGAATATCCGCTAATAACTTTTTGAGTTATGCGGCTAACAAACGTTATGACAAACATGAGTCAAACGTACAAACGAACGAACCGATCTGCATCAAAGTAAATTTAATCATTTATGTATTTTAACATTACTAACAACCCCAATAAATTTCATAATAATCCATTCATCATATTTTGATTTATTGTGCTAAAAAACATAAAATTAAAAACAGTAACAAACCAACGGATCATTACCAAAATTTGGTCATTTATTCTTCGTTTTATACTTAACAACTCCTGTGAAGTTCATGAAAATCCGTCCATAACTTTTTGAGTAATGGTATTTAGAAAAATGAGACAGACAAACAACCAATCTGATGGACTGATCTTCACCAAAAGTTAATCATCTGTTCCTCCAAACATGCCTAAGAATTCCTGCAATTTTTACTCAAATAGGTTCATAATATTTTGATTTACCTTGGTGACAGACAGAGAGACAAACACACAAAGAGACAGAGAGACAAACACGACGGAAACATATCCTCCTTGGCGTAGGTAATCAGCCGATCTGCATCAAAATGTAATCATTTATGTCTTTTAACATTACTAATAACTCCTGTATGTGTCATAAAGATTCACTCAAGACTTTTTGAGTTATTGCGCTAGCAAACATAAAATGAAACACAGCAACAAACATACGAACGAACAATTAGATAATCACAAAAATTATGTCATTTACTCTTTATGATATACCTAACAACTCGTGTAAATTTCAAAATAATCTGTCCCTAACTTCTTGAGTTATGGCATTGAGAAAAATGAGGCAGACAAACAAACAAACGGATGGACGGATCTTCACCAAAACTTTATCATCTGTTCCTCCTAACATATCTAACAATCCCTGTAAATTTCGTCAAAATCCGTGTCTAACTTTTTGAGCTTTCTTGGTAACAGACAGAGAGACAAAAAGGCAGACAAACCCGACGATACCATGACTTCCTTGGTGGGGGTAAATATACATACTGTACATTATTGTGCATTGCAATGATTTTGTTACCTCCGCCAAGGAGGTTATGTAGTCGTCGTGTTTCTCTGTCTGTCTGTCACCAAGCTAACTTAAAAAGTTCTGAACCGATTTGGACGAAATATACAGGGAATGTTAGGTATGTTACGGGAAACAGATGATTAACTTTTGATAAAGATCCGTCCATCCATTTGTTTGTTTCCCTCATTTTTCTCAATGCTATAACTCAAAAAGTTATTTATGTTTTTTTTTCTAAATGAGAAAGAGTAAATGACCAAATTTTGGTCATGATCCGTTTGTTCGTTCGTTCGTTTGTCACTGTTTTTAATTCTATGCTTGTTAGCACAATAATTCATAAAATAATAAATGGATTTTTATGAAATTTATAGGGGTGGTTAGTAATGTTGGAAGGCATAAATGATTAAATTTTAGTGCAGATCGGTTTGTTCGTTTGTATATGTGACTCACGTTTGTCATAACGTTTGTTAGCAGTTATGAACAGATCTTCAAGAAAATTGCACAAGCTGTTATTACTATCGAAAGACACAAATGATTAGATTTTGGAGTTCATACAAAGAAAATTATGGTTTCAGAGCCAATTTGAATTTTTTGCTACCGTTGCTTTGCTTGGCGGAGGTATGCGCTCCTGTTATGTAACATAATCATGTAATGTGATGCAATTGGCGTGAAGCGAAAAAATTCATCCCATACGATATCCTAGCGTATCTATGATACCGAGTCGAAATTAACGTTCTGAGTGAAAATTGATTGCGTGCGTAAAGCAATGAATTTTTCTCCACGTTAGAGAAAGCAGGTGTGGAGCCAAAAACACTCATTTTTTTCTATTTTTCTAAGTGTGGCAATGGAAGAAAACCAAGAATTCTTCATTTTTGACAACCACAGGTGCACAGGTATATTTTACAAATTTGTGTGTATTTTCCGTTTATGGCAAAAGTAGTAGATTACGCAGCGCTGTCGGTTAAAGATGCTATTATAAAGACACTACTTTTGTAACTCGATCACTTCGGAGTTTTTGCTTCCATTTAAATCATTGCAGCCTCAGAAGTTCATTTGAATGAAGGCTACATAATCGCCTATCGGTGGGACAAAAGTTTCTAATGCACCTGTGAATTGCCAGCTCAGTCCCGGGAGTAAGTATTAGGTTGAGACGACATTTCAGCCATAAACATAATTTTTCTTGTACGAGCTGGCTGATGCATAGCACATGCTAGCTAAAATGGCTTACTGTGCGCCCTCTATGTTAGCATAGATCGCTACTATAACGCAGCGGCTGGGACGTGCTCCAGCAGATGCAAAAGAAAGTGGTGTACTGCATGGCTGATATTACGCTGCTCCTTACTCCAAGATTGCAGCTTAGGATGGAAAATATATTTAGCGCGACAGAGAATCGCTCTGACAACAGATAAATGCTCTTTATGGAAGTGTTTTATAATAACGTCTAGAAAGTCTCAATGGATTGGTTTTCCCGGGCTGAAATGCTGAGATAAGCGATTTTTATAGTACCTCCATACTCGCTCAACAGTATCTTGGATACGCCCAGCGTGTAGACGCAGTTGCTGGCCAGTTGCAAGGCTGATTCAAGTATCATCGGGGTAGTTAAATGCGCTGCTCTGCCTCAGGGAATAAATATTATCGGCAATCATCTGTTCTGATGATTACAATCAGGGGTAGTAGCTGACGGACGCACTTTAGCCGCTGCGGTAGAACGCCGGGCAAAAAAAAAAAAAAAAAAAAAAAAAAAAATTACGAGCCGTCACTACCACCTACTGCAGTTTCAACTCAGACAGCCTTGGATGCGGTGTACCCTAGTAATCATTTTAACGCTGGAGGAATATACCTGCTTTGTACATAAAAAAAGAGAGAGCGGGGAGCAGATGCTAGGAAAATGAACACGTCAACCTGAAGTTTTCTGACTTTTTGGACACTCCCCCATGCAGTAGATTCTCCCCGCTATGGCTTCGCTCCTTTGGATGCTTGTAATCACTAAGCAGGTACGCCCCTACTTGCTAAGACTCATGGCATGGATCCGGCTCTGTATTTAATACATGCGGTAGAGTAAGAAGTTGTTTGCAGTCCTCAAACTTCATTATTCAGCGCCTAAAATTCTCTATTTCAACAATATTTTTCATGTGTAGCAGAGCAATCCGATAGAGCTTTGTAATTTATATCTATTTACTGTATAAAAAATAAATCGTCTGTAAGACAATGAAAGGCATTTAACTAACTTCACAGGGGCACTGAAAAGCTCGCTAAATCATAACTGGAAACAGTTGATGTTGAGTAACCACAAGTGTCGAAAATTGTTAATGCCATGTCCATACAGAACATTTAAAGTTATTTCCACCGAATTATTAACTTAGTAGGTTTCAAATATTATCCGCATGCTTAATTATGCACAGAAGAATAAATCTCTATTCACGGGTTCTATGAAGCACGGATTACAGAATCTATTATGCAGCGCACATGTACTGCATTGTTGCGTATTCCATTTATGAAAATACTCAAATATTTTTCACTTTCTCTATTAAGCACTCATTACATGAAATGCATTAGCTTAGATTAGATAGGCGGCAGTAGACGAACCAACAGGCCCATTCGCAAAGAGACACCGAAACTTACGCTCGGCCCTCTATGAGCTAATGCCATTATGTTACTAGGATAGAAAAGACCGGGGAAAAGAGAAAAAAGAGGCAGAAGAGTCTCAGCTAAGGAGACGATCACGAATACATGAAATTATGATCAATAGCCGCTGATAAGCGGAGTTAAAGATATCAGACAGTGTAGGTGGAGCGGAATAGAGAAGAAAACAGATTTAGGAAGCCCCTGAGGCTTTAGCCGTTAAGAGTGTGCGACTCCTGGAGGAGGAATCCTTAGCTGAAGGGGATGTCTCTCCCAATGTAAGTCAAGATGATTTTTAAACGCGTTGACTGATTCCACACTAACAACGTTGGAAGGGAGTCTATTCCAAATGCTGACTATGAAATACGGAAAGAACTGCTGACTTAAGGTCGTGCTTCGAGCTTTGTGCTTGAGTTTTTGACCATTGTTTCGCAAGTGATCATTTAGATCTCTTTCAAAGAGTGCCGTTGTAGATACGTCGTTGAAGCCATTCAAATACTTGAATGTTTCTTTTAATTGCCTTATGAGTCGTCTTTGCTCGAGAGAGATTACACCCAGTTCCTTTAGGCGACATTCATACGGCTTGTTTCGCAGCTGAGGTATCAATTTCGTTGCTCTGCGTTGGACTCTTTCCATGTTATCGATATCTTTGCACAGATGTGGCGACCAGAAT
>LQNS02278087.1:12381533-12402278 GCA_001587735.2 Parhyale hawaiensis
TTTGGACAACTTCTTCATCAGACAGACCAAGAGACCATTTTTAAAGTTAGAATGTATGAAAAACTCAATAAAGATATCTTAACTAAAACGTATGGCGTTATTTTTAATCAAACGAGTATATATATATATATATATATATATATATATATATATATATATATATCAGCTACTATACGCTACGCGCGGTATAGCAATATATATAAGTGTTACGTCCGACTCGAGCTAACTTGTGAAAAATACCTAACCCGTTCCGCACATCTAAACTGCCTTGCGGAACAAGGTCGTTGAAATTGGAGAATGATAAATCCAGAATTTTTTCTCCTGACACTGTAGTTTTTACGATTAGGAGAGAACTGGATCTGTTAACGACGGCACAGCTTAGGTGCATACTGTATTTTACAAACTGTCCCGGAGGCACTGGCACCAACCTCGCCGCGCTGTGTACGTGCATCGATGTGAGTGCGTTCAAGTAAGCTTTCTTGCCGCGTCTCCACTACCATAAGCACTACCGAACCTAACCTATCCTAATCTGGGATACAGCGACTTGTGTCAATGGCACACATCACACGTACCTTGAACGCAGCACGCACGCACAGCAATGCACGTACACACAATAGTCGCGAACGTACAAAGCGTTTGGCGAGCTTGGAGCCTGTGCGTCCGAGCATGTGCCTGTTACGGGAAAACAACCTAAATAATCATAAAGTATTACGACAGTTAGGCCAACAGAATCACATTGAACATTGCTATTTCTAAACTAACTGTGGTAGTCATAATTCACAGCTGAATTATGGTAGACAATTGTTAGTCTTCAACTGAGCTACGATCGAATATTCTCTTGTAACGTCACCGCTTCCACCGTACACATCATACGTCCGCCGCCCACGGCAGTGCGCTAACCTGTTCTGTCTCATCATCCTCCAGTTAACTTAGACAAATGCTTCACCAAACTCATTTGGTTGCAAGGATCAAAAGAAGTTAGCTTTAACTAGTAAGTAGAGTAGACATTCTAGATCTGTTACTCATGAGACACAAATAGTTTCAAGTTGAACTACTTCGTATCTTAACTGGGAGTTCCTTGTGCGTGCTACAATTAATACAATAACAACGAAGATTATGTATCTTCTCTAGTCGTCACAAGCAAATGTGTTTGGTTAAAGATGCAGTTCTACTAACCTGAGATTTCTCTGTGTGTAGGTACTGACTACTGTATTTTCGACTTTCAGGCACAACGGGACGAGGAACTTACCAAGAACGTGATGCAGAAAGTAGTAGGGCAGCTGTACGACAGCCCCGTGGACGCCTGCCACACTGCCCGCGCTTTCGGCCACATCGCCAGTGACAACCCTAAGATACAGGATGTCGCCAGAACTTTCGTCGAGTGAGTTGCTCTCTGGTTCAAAAAGTAAAAACTACCGCAGTAGATTGTTCTTATTAGGTACAGTTGTAACGGCATAGTTATCCTAATATAAATGTATAAAAATTTGGGGCACATGAGTTGACCGTATTTTCGTTACCCAAATATCTGAGCCTTAATTAATGTTGCGTATTAAGCCTACTATTGTGCTACGTACATACATATATTGCTCATTGCACTGTAGTTGGACACTGTAAGTGAGGCTATCGTTCCAATAAATTGCGTTGAAAATTGTAATATCCTTAAATTCTTAAATGAACTACCACCTACCTCTGGATACAAACGGTGCGGCACACAATTCAAAGACGTACCATTTGATCACTTCATTAGACCTCGTAAACTTGAAACAATCTTGGATTCCAATAACTTTTGCATGTTTTTTAAAGTTTGCTATGTGATGTTTTATACTAATTAAGGTACCTGGCCGCTAAAATGCGGGCACCTAGCGAAGGTTGGCCTCATTTGTCTGCCAAATAATAAGAAAAGCAACTTCTGGAAGTGACAGAAATTTAATCGCCATGGTATCATAGCTGTAGAGAATTAATGGTGGTAAAAGCAAAGGCAAAGTCAACTTGACCGCACACTCAACAGGGAAACACACTCACACACTGGTTTGTGCTGTGGATATAGGTCCACTGGCCCCAGAAGAGAAAGTGCGGCTGCAGCCGACTACGGGTCAACATCAAGAACTATGGTGCCAGTTTGACGGCAGGTTCAATGCCCCAATCGTCTCTGATGAGAGTAAGTGCCCCCACAGCTGCTCCGCACGCGTACCACTGCCGACTCAGTACACCCAGATCAGCAAAGAACTCGTATGCCTTGGTTGGTCTCGAACCTACGATACAAGAGGTGGAAACTCAGCACATAAGCGTGCTGCTACCGTGGGTATATCAGCCCCATTAATGTTATAAAAAAATCTTACTTTTAATTCTAGAATACCCTTGTTGGACAACATCATCTTCAACTAAGACATTTAAATCGAAGAAAACGATTTAGGAGAACGGATAAGAAAAGAACCCAAATAAAGTAATGCCTTTGCTACCGTGGGTAAAAACGTACAGCTAGTTTAGAACATGTGAAGAATTGGTAGTTGCATGAAATTTGCAGTAGAGAAGCCTTTCATTTGTCAAGAAGAAGACGTCAAGAAGTACCTATAGTCCGAGTACATTAAAATAACTTATTTGCTGATAACACGGAGTTCTAATTTCTTCGTATTGTCTCCCCTTTCAACATATCATATCCTTCAAATTGGAATGGAAAGATCAACCAACCAGGCAGGAAAGAACGCACCGTGTATTTTTATATAGTGGTTGTAATAGTATTTAATTGCAGGTGGGTACTGAAGGTGCGGCATGAGACCATGACGCGCCATCTCATCGCTGCGGCGGACCTAATGCACCAGAGCCCCGTAAAGGTAAACTCCCTCTACATCTTCTCAACCTCGGATCCCATGAGCCCCTACAGCATCAACCACAGCATTGCAGAGAAGTGGAGAGCTCAAGGCTTGTCGGTAAGAGTTTGGTAAATTAATTTCCCTATTATTTTTGGAGTTTCAACTCATTAACATTTGTGATAAGCTTTTATTTACGAGGGGCATTATATATACCGCCCAGAAATAAGAAAAGTATACGTTAATGAGTTAATATGTAGATATGAAGGAAGAAGAGAATCGCATGATGCAGCTTGTAATTGTTTAGTTGAGAAATTTTATAGCTGAATCTTTTAAGTCCTAACTGTATGGGGACCAAATAAAACCTCTGTTTCTGATAGGACTAGCATAATTTGAAACTGCATGTAACAATTACAGAACAGTGTTCGTTACAAGGTAAATACTTAAATAGCTACTATATCCAGTTAGTGCTCAGTCAATTGAACTTTTGATTAGTTTTGAAGTCCTTGTTTTTTTTCTACTGTGCCAGGAAATTCACCGCTGGGCGGGTTGGGACCAAATGTTGTCAGCGAAGAACCCACAGTGTCCGAATAACTACATTTGTAACCAGAACTGCACTCGGAGAGCGTGGCAATCCTTGCAGTTCATTATAATCCCTTCATAACGTTTTGAGTCGTATGGCTCACAGACAGAAAGACAGGCAAAAGTTATAAACCCAGAGGAAATAATTCGGTTTCTCCCCAGAAAACTATTCTTTAAAACGCCTTTTGTGGAGAACGCTGGGCGTTATTGAATTGTATAACTTTTTGCCGTCTACATTAGACATCAGTTTACGTCGGTAGAGCTGAGCTTGACCATTGTCCTTGCGATTCACTTTGTCACGAAAGGATAAGATGTTGGACTAGCATTTATAGGTCCTGGTAGATCTCCAAGACTGCGCAAGTTAAATAATGATATTCCTGAGCTCCTAGACGCCACGATGACTTGCATTACAGAGATGTGAGTTTATGGGAATTTCCAGACATCTCCTAAGAGTTGCATGACCAGTTTTTTCGTTCCATTTCGAGTCCAGAATCAAATCACTTTACTTTTACATACCACTAAGATGCAACCTAAGTTCAAGTTTAAGGAAAAAGCTCTTGAACTAATATACACTTCGGTTATCATGTCAGGCTTAAGTCTAGTTAAGATCAAGATCATTGAAATTGTAAAAATGTAAGGTTAAGACTTGACGAAATGTAAGCTTTACTTTGTTGGCAGGAAGTTAGGTTCACAGTGAGCGACGCATTTGAGCTATTATCTCAAATACCGGGTCAATCAAGATTGCATCTTAGCTCACAAATAGTTAGAGTTGTCAATTGCAAATGCGACTAAGATTTAGGTCGTTACAGATACTACATTTTCTCAAGCTTATAGGTAGGAGCTCATGGGAGAGTTAGATTTCAGCTAGTCAGGATATACTTTCTTTTGATACACGCGATGGGGTCAGTGAATGACCGACTAATAAATATTTATCACCCTCGAACAAGGTAAGAGGAGTGATAATGCATTCGTTGAAGATTTAAGTATATATATTTGCATATGAGTATATAATCGATGAAAATAAAGGACATCCAGGTCGTCCATAAGAAGTATTATTTTACGTTAATTAAATATGTGTATATATTTGTATATATGTCTATCCACCCAATAAGTGGTCGAAGGAGTTGAGCAATGTTCACAATTTTTTACAGGGAGTCTGGCGGGTTGCCTTCGATGTGACCCATGCCAAAAATTGGGAATAGCTGGCCATAAAAACTGACTGCCATAAAATTTGTTCTCCACTCAAAAACAGGTAGAAGGAGTTGAGGTATGTCTATGATTTTTGCAGGGAGTCTAGTGGGCTGTCCTCAATGTCACCCATGCAAAAAAGAACTACAAATAGAATTAGCTGGCCACAAAAAATGACGGCGATGAAATTTGCTCCCTACCCGAAAGCAGGTAGAAGGAGTTGAGCTACCTTCATGACTTTTTGCAGGGAGTCTGGTGGGCTGTCCTCGATGTGACGGGGCCGCCACTAGTCGGAAAGTCTGGACTGCCAGATTGAGCTTGACGAGGTACAAAACTAAACAGCCACGGATCCTGGGGTGGACCGGCGGCGGACCAGTGGAAGGACATCTTACTGTTACTTTATACGGGCTTTCTTACTTTGTCTTTGGATGGATGAAAACATGAACCCACGGGTTCAATATCTGGCAGTATTATGTGACTTCGTCTATTTAGGTCTTTCATCATTAGAAGGGTATAATGCACTAACGTATACCTCCCATCAAAGATAGACAGCTATTTTTATTGCTAGAACAGGAAATGACATATGTTTTTAATATAAACGTTAGTGTACAGCGTAGCACTGTTGAAGTTATTAACAGTTACAGGAAGTCCTCGTTATAACCTATAAGTCATATGTCAGTGCAAGAATGAGACGATATATGGCGAGTCCAAGTGGCTTCTACTGAAACAAGTTCAGTAAAAAAAAAAGAATAGTTGAGTGTTTGATCATAACAAAATAGAAGAGTGTTGCCTTAAACCGTGCTTTGTGATGCTCTGGAAGGAAAACGAAGAGGTGTGTAGCAATACTAACATATTAAAATAATTTTAAGTGAGTCGCACACAGTTAAATAGAACACAAAAACGTTATATGTAAATTCACCTTGCATGATATCATCACTGACAGTGTTTAATTGGCGTAAGCTTGATAAATTGGGTTGCAAAAAAAAAAAAAAAAAAAGAAGAACACGCGAGCGTAGTACACTTTTTGAAAGTAAACAATAAGGTTGCCGAGATGAAGGTTCTAATCGCAACCAAGGTACTTACGTCAAATGCCCGGAATATATAATATTGGACCTATATCGAATCCTACTTGAAATACAGCCAAAATATAGTAAGCACAACCTGTGCACCCTTTTTCCTTAATGTCATTAATAGATTTGCAGTTAATTTTGTATGCACGTAAAAGTATATAGAGTATTTTATAAAACTAATTATTTGTGCATTATCGTTATTTCATTTCAAACTTCTGGCATTTTGAAGGTCAAAAAAAGTAAATCTAATTTTTCGATGTTCTTTGTTGGCGTTTAAGTTGAACGCCTCAAGTGAAATTCAGGCATTACCACTTAATTCTCAAAACCCACGATAAGTGTTGATATCAAGGACGTATTCGATTGGGACATAAAGTCAAGTTGCTTAACCTAAATCGAGAGGGAAGCTAATTTAGACCGTTCTGTATGCCACTTTGACTTGAGTTTGAAGCCTCAAGCGGGACCGGCTTGGGCCTACAACTGAATCCTGCTCCGGAAGTAGTTTGAAATTTTTAGGCGCAAAGCACTTGACTTCACCCTAATGTAAACAAAAACAATGGTGGCATGGAAGCAAACTTTTTCGCTTCTGTGAATTAAGATTAAAATAAAAGAATGAATTTTTGCAATTTAACCTTCTAAAACAACGATTTAAAAAGTATATTTATTTATTTATTTATTAGTTCGTCACAAAAGAACAGAAGAAAACTTATTTCAAGGTTAAATTAAGTATATTGCTCAGGTATCATATTACAATCGTTGCTTCCTCATTCATACCATGGATTGGTAAAATAGTAAAAACATAACATAACTCGCGCAGACCAGTGTTGTGTTCTGCTTAGGTAGTATCATCACTGTTGTGTACGTCTGACACATCATGAATTACTAGTAAAAAAATTAGCATAGCCAGCTCCATATCTCTAACCTGTCTTAGGGAACGAAATTGTTGCAGCTTACGAGTAAAAATCCATGAGATTTACTTCCAAGGATGCTTAACTCTAAAATGTTAGGAACGTAGGACAGGTTTTGCCAGTGACATCAAAGCTTAGGTTAATATTTTACAGCTCAAGTCACTTGGGACACTTAAATCGGTCCGAAGAGTCAAGTCAAGTGCACTTAAATATTGCACAGCGTTGTCATAATCGAATACGGCCTAAGATGGTAAATTTGAGCTACGGTTTAGGACCCTAGAATGTTGAGTTCAGGTTTGAAGTTCAACTACAGTGAGATATGGCACCGTTATTATGCTGAGAAGTACATCGGTTAGGATACCAGGATTATATATTGTACATCCAAAATCTAAGCACCCAAGGCTCATCCACACTATGAATCTCTTGAGCTGAGTTTGGGTGTTTCTTTTGCCAGCGAACACGAAACCACCCTCATCTCCAGCAAGTTTCAACCTGTTTGTGTCTCCTTTCCAAACTATTGAAAAACCTTTAACACAACTAGTCATCGAAGAGCAAACAGTCGCCAAACATTTTGCTTGTTTGTAATGCCAATAGCTTTTTTCGATAATTTCTCCAATAACTCATAAATTTTTATCGAATCATATGGCTGCAGGAAATTCTTCGGTATTGGTGACATCCAATATAGTGTCGTTTCAAGTTCGAATAGCGCTTGGCAGTTTTTGGTTGCCAATAAGTAATTAACTCTGTTTCAATCCATTTATTATTGCTATATGATCTTACCACCTTGCACATTTCTAGAGATTAAATAAACAAAAATGTTGATTTCAGACCCCAAAAAAAGAAAATCCAAATTTTGGTAGAAGTGAATGGAATGGTAGGCATTAATGAAATTGGAAAGAGGAACTTAGCGAGCTGTTCAGATGCACAGCGAAATTACTTTTTCTATTGTTCATGTTTTCTGTTGTAACCGATAGTGTGGACCCGGTTTAACCTTTCCGGTTGCGGTACAGGTGCGGTTTCACCAGTTCCAGCACAAGGACTCCGGCCACTGCCTCAACTATCCACGCTACCCACAGGAGTACAGGCAGGAGGTTTACAAATTCATGGTGGAAGTCGGGATGGTGGAGCAGCAGCTGGTGGATGAAGTCATGTCCTCCTCCTGAGGGATCGAAAGATGTTGTTGAGGCCACTTAGAGATGTTTTTTCTCCAGTAGCAGTGTACTGCAATAGTGTTTAAGGGGCGGAATATCCGTGGAACACGGTCGAGCAAGGTGATTCTTCATCGGCGCTCGGTCGGCTGTCGCCGTTTTCCTAAATATGCGCCGCTTAGTTTCTCGGCCATGTGCGTACTTTGAGCCACCACAGTAGCGTTGAAATTTTTTAACTGTGCTGTAAGGACCATAAACGTCAACTGAACTGAGACTTCGATTCCCTTAAAACATTTCTTTTTTAAGCTCTAACCCAAATCTGCTCGTTGTCTTTGTAGTACAGGACGCCTAATAAATTTTTATTTCTACGAGAACGTAACATTGAAATGGACAGTTTAGGGCATGTCAGTGTAAGCTTAGAAACCCAAATGGAACTTTTCAGAGGAGTGAGGGTGGCATATGTACGGTACCCTCGCAGTCGTTGAACGAGGAGGCACATCAGAGGATTAATGTACGGCACTATTCGGTCGCCATGGGCGTTTCTAGGTTGGCATCGATGACCTCGTGCCGAAGAAAATACACCCGAACATTGCATGGCGAGCAGCGCGCGCTTGTTCCCGCGGTGTTCCATAGATATTGTGCGCCATGGGGAGAGTACATTGCTACTTCAGTATTAAGCATCCCAAAGCAATGAAGTCCTGGCACGCTGCTATAGTGTAACTTGTGTGTAGTTTGTATATTTACAGAGGGTAAAACTGTGTATTTTGTGTTAATTGCAAGGCGTAACTTATTAACGAACAGACAGCGTTTTTAAGAGAGTAAATCCTTACTTTAGTGTTTGAAGTAAGACTTGCATGGTGAGAATGTAAGAATATATAAATATGCAGTACAAACAAAAGCGCAATATTCGCAGTTACTGGAATGTGCTAACACGTGTGCCATGTCCTTTAATAGCGTCGCCAAGTGCTATGAAATAACAAATGAATATATATGTTGATGTCTTACTAGTCTTTCGCTGGAACAATACGATGCGAAAATGTCCAGCTCCCATGTTGTTCATACTGACCATTTGAAAATATCAAAAATAGCAACATTTTAGTGATAAATGCATAAACTCTTTCGACTAAGAATCAGTAATTCCTAAAGGGAAAAGGTGAGAAAGACGAAAAATGCCTGTTGTACTGCTTGATTAAGAAATGTACATTTTTTGTCAAATAATGAGTTTTTCAGTTAATCAAAATGATAAGACCAGGGTAATTAATGTTTCATTCTAGGGTAATTTCCCGCGCTTCGAATCAGTTACAGGCTTGCACTGATAGTGTGAAGGTGTCACTATGCCCAAAGCAAGTAACTCTCCGAATTAGAACGTGGTCGAATTGCGGAAGTGCATTACGTTAAGCAAAGTTTGTTGCAGTGTGCAACCGCAGCTGAGAGTCACCGCAGTAAAACTGAGATTTGCAACTTCCTAAAGGACACTTAGAGTTAGGGAACAGCATGAGCTAATGGTACATCGACAAGAATTTCCCCTACATTGAGTAGGAGAATTAAACGGGCTGTTTCTGAAGACAGAGGACAGTCTTCCAGGAAAATCAAGGTACTACTGACAGATGCTGATTGCAGTTCAATAACCATCAAGCAACACTTACGACAAAAGAGCATGAAGAACAAAAAGCGTCTGAAACGTCTTAGGCTGATTCCACGTCACAAAGTGGCCTTTTGCAGATTGCTCGAGAGCACCAATTTAAACATGGGACATTGAAAAGTGATCTAAAGTTTTGTTTCCTGACGAAAAAGTTCGAGCTGGATGACACTGATGCCTTCCAACGGGACTGGCATAACAAAGAGATCCCTCCTGAAATATTTTCCAAGGGTCACAGCGGCAGAGGCTCGGTATGGTCTGGAGTGCCTTTTCCTACAGGGGAGCAGTGAAGCTTCAGGAGGTGTAATGTCGTCAAACAGCTGCTGGTTATGTCGGCATGTTACAAAGATAGTCTTTGTCGACGGAAGGCCCTCGTTTGTGTGATAATGAATAGTTTTCCAGCAGGATAACGCAGCAGTCAACACTGCCCGCCAGACTATGGCCTTGTTTCAAGAAAATGTGGACCCTGTTTTATGTCATCCAGCCTGTAAGCCCAATTGAAAATTTTTTCAAGATGGACGACGAGAGATGTTTACGGAAATAGTAAACAATTTCTGACAGTAAACGAACTTCGTGATACCATCTCTTGGAGCTGGGACAACATTCCTCCAGCCCTCATGGAAACCCTCATTTCTCGTATGCCACAAAGAATTTTTGAGGTTATGAACAAGAATGGAGGCAGTACTAATATCTAAATTAAAACTTTGCTCACCTCAAAGTTCTTGTCGATGGGTTACATATACGATTTCTAGTGGTGGTCTTATAATTTTGATCGACTGAAAAAAACATAATATGACAAAAATGTACACGTACAAAAAAGTACATCTATTTATCACTAAAACTTTGTTATATTTTTGGATTTTCATGTGGCCTTAATGTATATCAGGACGACGACCGCTCTGCTCATCCTCGCTTCCAATTGTTCGCGATAATACACAGGTGGCCTCGGCATTGCAGATTCAGATTCAAAAGCTTGTATTTCTCTCAATGGGACGGTTTTTATCAATTGAAACCATCCCAGTACGAGATTAGTAACTAAGTCCAATTCAATACCAGTGAAACGTGAATAAACCCTTAGATACATAATTAATGTAGAGTACTTACAAATGCTTTTTTCATGGAGCAGATATTTCGCAAACTACGAAAAATGAATAGTAGCACTTCTTCAGTAAAACTCGTATCTAGAATAGCAGCAGGGATTTCGTATCTAGGTATGACTTTCCCCTTTTGTAAGTTCTTGGGAATTCAAATAAACGTACACAAAACTATATAAAAAAGCGAAAGTAACTATGGCGAACATAGACTCTCCCCAGAAGTTATCGATGCGGAGTCTTCATAAGCATTAGGAGCTACATCCTCCACAGTTACGGACTCCTCCTTAGGGAGTCCGAACTCGTAACGGCCAATGATTCTAAGTAACCTTAATGCACTTTTTCTTATTCCCCAACTTACTTAATGTCCCCGAGCTTCGCGTATCTGCAAAAACTGATTGTGCTTATTCGATCAAATCTTCGGCTGAGTTAATTTGCTTCATCTTCTCCGTTACTTCTCCAGATATTTGTATGATTCTGATGTCATGGCACTAGCTCATGGAGGGCCGGGGCGTAAGTTCCGGTGTCTCCTTGGGAATGGGCAAATTGGTTTGTCTACTGCAGCCTATCTAATCTTATCTAGCCGTTCTGTTATTAAAATTCAAATGTTATCCCGCTAGTTCGACGGAGCTTTACCTGAAAGCAACGTTGTCCCTCTACGGAGGGTATGAAAATAATACGTAAATAGAAAAATAAGAAAAATACATGTACATAAGACATATGAGTCTTTGTCATAGCTTTCATCATGTGCTCCTATAGTACTTGTAGGCTGCTAATTCTAAAATTCGGAATTAGGGCAGTGATGCAAGGATGACACAAATATCAGGGTATTTACGTTATTATTAGTGTTGCCACTCCAGTATTAACAGAAATATGTATATTTTGTCAAACTTACAGTTTTATGAAATAGTTGTGTTTCTTTAACCTATTGAAAAGTATGTAGTACGTCCTTCATGTGTATGTCAGTATTTCAGCCAATTTTGTCCGTGCACGATATAAATAATTTGGGGTGATCATCTTATACGTGCTGCCAAATTACATATACCTGCACGAGATCATGGTACAAGTGCTCAAAAGTGATGATATAAAGAAACTAGACTTAATCTCTTTACAATACCGTAACTACAATAGTTTTCCACTAACGTGCAGAGGTTTAATGATGACAGGAGCCAAAGCTTTGAGTGTGCGTCCCAATGTCTCAAAAGCAAACTTATCATTATGCACTTTAAGATAAGTGCTTGCTAACTAAGATAGTAGGCTCTCTTGCTTCAAGTGATCGCTCTCCTACATTTTTATGGCTCAAGATCACCTGCCCTTCGACGCGGGGAGGGGGTAGGGATGCTTTCTGCATACCATTCGTTTCTTTAACAGTTTGAATGTTCCAAATTTATTTTATAGAAGTAAAGTTTATTGAAAGCATCGACGGATCATTTACACGAAAAGGAAATCACCTTCTAGACTTACGCAAATTGCGTGTTCTGGCAAATCTTTCACACCCTTTGTTTATTGGTGGTGTTTGATTCCTGATAAAAACAGCTGATCAATGGAAATCCGATCCCCTGGGTCAGGGAGCTTTTAGTATTATCGTGTTCTCTCCTAAAACTTTTTGCTTGATAGCTTTCCTCCATATGAAGTTTCTAACCTATACCAAATAAATGGGATGTGAGCCATCTAAATACACAGAGGAGTAGTAGACCAGGGTCCACTTTGTTCTTGGAAGAAGTTCACTCTCTTCTCTCACTCACAAGAATATGTAGGCTGCATTTGGTCATCTATAGGTTGTCGTTTCTAAATGAAAAGCTATTTATCATAGCTGGGGTTTTCTCTTTTCAGTTTATAATACGCATTAAGTAAAGTCTATGATGTGCTCTAATCATAAGTTGAACAGATATTTAAAAACAGGAGAAGAATCTATCAAATAAAGTGTTATAATAAAACCTTTTGAAATTCAACCCAATCATCAGTTTAGTACTTTCGTAATACATAAAATGATATAAGAAATGAAACAATATTTTAAACACATGGGTAAATATATTAAAACATATATAATGGTAATATGTAATTAAACTATTGTCTATCTAGTTACTACAAGATACAAACTCGCAGTATTGTTAAGAAGGGACTGTTCAATATGAATTTACAGAGATTCCAAAATTTTCAACTTGAGCTGGTTTAACATTTTTGAAAACCGTCAATCAATTTGGGCATTATATTACCACACTGCTCCTTAGGGAATCTTACGACTGATTTTCAAGGGTGGGCAACGATTAATTAACCGATGGGTAAACTGCTGGGATGCTCAGCTCGTCTGATAATCATGTTTCGTGAAGTCAGTCTGCCGTGCGGAGATGCACAAAGCGCACAATACCAGAAAGCACTGCAAGCTCTGAGTGACGCCGTCCTCATAATAGAACGAGATGCCTGTTTTAAAATTGTTAGCTAATGCGGTACGTAATTTATAATAAGGAAAAAAAAACGGAATAAAACGAAGTGAGTTCACCGAACAGTTTTCCAGATAATGGGACAGAAATTAAAAAAAGAAACAATATTATCATTGAAAATATCGCCAGCAACAGTATACTTTATAAGTAATTTCCATTTTTGTCAATTTCAAGAAGATTTCGATTGCTAGCAAAAGCATAAAGAACTACAAATACTGTAGATTTGAAACACTGTATGAAGATCAATGTAAGTGAAATCCAGACGATATACTGTGTTGACTAAGGCGGGAATGATATTCATTTGAACTTGTAGAAATGTGAACTGATGAAGTCACTGCTAATACTTGTGAATGCGAGTTTCCAGTAAACTGAAGCCATGCAATTATTATTATTTCTCGTAACACGACGGTGCAGAGTTGAGAGGCTTCCGTTACTGTCCATCTCAAATTTAAATTTTACGGTTTTGTCTACTGTTGAAGCGCTCTAGGAATAATGTAAGGCATCTAAGATCACTGGATAAAGAAACTATGTCGTCAACATAACACTGCTACGAATATTATTAAAAATTGTACGAATAGCAATTACCCAAAAATTCTTAGTAGAATTTTACTCTATAACGACGGGTGGATGATACGGTCCACTTTCAAAGAGTGGTGTTATTGCTACGAAAATTGATACTTCAAAGTGCAAAGGATTAAATTTCCGAGGAATAACCCTTAAGCGCCCAATGTAAATATTTGACTGCTTCAAATACTGAGCTGAATTATGTTAATTTACTAGATTTTTTCGAGTTTTTATGATTAAATCTTGTACTGTCGATTTGCTCAGGAATTAGGTGTGCTAGGCAAAAAAAAAAAAAAAAAAAAAAAATAGTATTTAAATAGACTTACACTTGCAAAAAAAAAAACTTAGATTTTAATGAATTAACATGGATACAGCCGGCGGGAAAGGGTTAAATGTTGCAGTTTATTGATGAAATGCTCTTGTTCGACCAAAAATATTTGAGTCGTCACATTTATGTGTATTTTAAGCGTTTCGGTGCTAAATTAGTACTGGACACATAAGCGCGTATTCTTTGGGAGCACTTCATTTGAAAATAAAATGCATTCTGTAGGTTTCCTCACCATTAGACCGCTATATATAGCTAACGACATAATCAGTACTTCTATTCCTAGTAGAAATGAACGTCTAGAACGAACATTACGCAGTTAAACAGGAAACACCTACTAAAACGCTTCAACAGTCTTACTTGACATAATTAGCGTTGGTCTACAATAATGATAGATATTTCCGTCATATCTAAGAGCTTTTTCATTTCGTCATCTGCTCCTACGGTTTCACTTGTCTCGGTCACTTTAGTAAATAGAAAGTGAATATAAAATTTATTCTTGATTATAAAAATTCATATCTCGGGTGCTATGAAATATTTAAGTTTGTCATTGTTTCAACATTCAATAATTTGGAGCATAAAGTTATTTTTTGCTGCTTTATATGTTGATATTGGCATTGCCATTGTTTCCTCTGCCCTAATTAAGAGAAAGCTGTGAGATAAATAATTATTGGCGTTGCCTTCTCTCTGACAGGTGGGCCATTGGAGCTTTCTCTTTTGGCGAATCCACCATTACAGCAGAAGCCAATTCAAGACTTGGTGAACTTCTTGAGTACACCTATACGTCTCGACACATATTAATAGTATGCCGAAAACAATTATTGTTCACAATAAGTTTATGAAACGTGTAACTATCGAAGTCTTTGGATATTTCATAGACAGACATATGTATCCGAACCTGCACTTTAGTAGATACGAAGGGAGAAAATGTAGTCCAAACGAGACAGCAAATCTATACGACCCGTGAAGTGTAGCTGCCCAAAGCCAATATCCCTATTCTACAGCTCTTGTTTTTTTTTTCTTTTTTAGGTGAACCCTGAATGGTGTCTCTACGTCAAAAATTGACGAAAGGGATTGCCTTCGAGCCCTCAAACACCTAAGTTTTCAGGAGAGCCAATAATAGCAAGATTGATTGTTTTTGTGGGCCAGCTTAATTAGGAGGACCGTCTCGCCGAAAACCATTAAATTGTCGAGATCCGTTTTTTTCTACTAAACAGAAGCTATGCATCAGATGGACGCGAAGGCAAAACTTGAGCAGCCAGTGCAAGGCCTAGTTTGGGAACTAGGGGGCTGGGAAAGGGGCAGGCCTCTCCCAGAAGTTTATTTTTCGACTTAAAAAAGATTTTTATTATGGAGCCGATCTTCATGAAACTTGGTATAGATACGTAAAATCGAGAAAATGTGGGTTAGATTCGTGCACTGTTCACTTTGCCCATAGAAAACGAATACTCTTTTTTTTTCATTTTCTTTGAAAAATTCGTTTTCTGGGGGAAGATAGGAAAAAATACATGAGACGGCTACTGATCAGTAGCCCATAATTTTTCTGTTTGCTTAATAAGATGGCGATACAAGCAAATACAATTGACTCCGTAAATTCTTCAGTCGCAGGAGCGTAATCTTCTGTTCCCAAGAAGTCACCGTAGTTCTTCCGACATCGCACTGTAGTGGCGGATGCTCTCCCAGCAGCACATTCGTTTCAAAAAATAATTTAGAGCCGAGATGTCCAACACTACTCGTTCTGTTTTGCCGTAGCGTATCCTTGCTACGCATCTGCCTCTATTATAGGAATGTCATCCGCTACTAGCAAAGAGAGTATGATGTTGTGAAAAAAATTGATAAGCTGTAGATGAGATACGGGTAAAATGATTCACATTTAATGTCATATCTCTAATTCCCTTCTATCTATAGTGAAGAGCACGACACACGCACACACACTGACGTAGATACCAGCACATCAATATATAGATAATCTGGACTTGAGCAGTCTGATGAATTAGGATAACGCTCAAAACCTATTTTCATAGAAGTAAGCTGTAAATAACGTTAAGTTGGAATGGATAGCCTTTCAAGATATTAAGAAGAGGGTTAGCGCAAGTGGAAGAATCTCGACACATCCTAATTTGATGAAGGCTAATTTGGTCCAGTTCAGGGTTGTATCATACTTTAGGACATGATTATCTCCACATCTGCTTAAAAATAAAAGATATGCAGTTTTTTTCATGATTCACTCTTTAAACACCAGTCACGCTGAGGCACCCAATAATCTGTCGACCGCTTTCTTGTCGACGAGACCGACTTCGACGAAGAAATTGTAGATTTCCCTTTTGTACTCCTCAGGGTAGGTGACGTAATTGAGACAGTGGCCCGTGCTCTCGTGGTGGAACTTGCGACCTCGTAACTGCAAAAAAGTAATAAATAATAATAGATAAATAAAAATAAATACATACATACAGTAATAATTGCACAACGGAACTCTTGGCACGGTGGCAGGCATATTATCTCAGCTTGGAGACGGCCAGTTCTACAGTATAATAATTTATTATTGCTTTCCCTACCTTAGTAAAATATTTCTTTTGGCTAACACCACATGAAATCGAGAAGCTGTATAGTTGAATAGAGTACGAAGTTTGCTGGCCACTCGATATGGCGTTGGTTGTTGCTAAAATTCACGGAAGATGGCGCTCTGTACAATCTTTCTTCCTGGAGTGTTCTCAGTTTTGAGGTGTCACTTTCTGCAGTTTTCTTTGTTTCCGCCCATAAGAGACAGCAGTGGTTAAACCAAGAGAATACTGCTATTGCTGCTATCATTATTTGCTCAGTTTGATAAGTTTCTGTTTAAGGAATTCTAGTTATCATTGATTCCAGGATAAATCAAGAAGCGAACAAAAAGCTTAACGGGAGGACTCAAGCGGAACCAGCATCGAACAGTGACGCCATCAATGACGTCACATCGACGAACGGTTCAGCTGAGCAGCTTATGATCATTTGATTGATATAATATCGTCAAAAAATGGTAAATAGCAAATGCCAAGCCCTGAAATACATATATAAATAATTGAAGAGAACATACAGTACACTTGCGGAACAGAAAGTAAAATTTGCACAACATATATGGATAGAAACTTACGTACTGCCGTAACAAAATTTCACACACACCTTTACCACCGCCTATTGGCCCAAGGTTGCACCCAAACTGTCTTTTCTGATAATTCTTAATGTTAACAATATTGCAGGGGCTTCTGATAGTTGCAAGTACACTCTGCAATAGCAATCAATTTTCGTTGCAAAATCTTTGGTTATTTAGGAATTACTTTGCAAAGAACGTTCTACGAAGTAGCAACAGACCGTTCACATGCACAGTTAAGTGTGATCTTCAACTATAGTTCGTCATCAACATTTTACAGTATGACTAGCAGGCTCCAGCTAGCACAATATCTCTAGTGTATATCCACCTATAGGGATAGGTCCTTCATTTCAGAAAGCTCTTAATAGCATAGCATTACCAAGTAATTACGATGTGTGTTCATTAAAGATTTCCCCTAACCCTCTTAGGATTATTATGTCTAACTGAAATGAAGCCTGTGTATTCTTACAACGCGTATAGATCAGGTCACTTTATAATTTGCAGCACTGAACTCACGTTGCTTTCTCTTTTACAGGTGTTCGATTGAAGTAAGGTGTGACTATGCAAGACAATGCTCCAGCCCACAGGATACAACACGCATATCGCGCTGACAGAAGAGCACTCTAGTGGCTGACAGAAGAGCACTCTAGTGGCTGACAGAAGAGCACTCTAGTGGCTGACAGAAGAGCACTCTAGTGGCTGTGAAAAAATTCTTCCGCATCCCATTATTCTCCTGACTTAGCACCATCTATCTGACTTTCACCTGTTATCAACCATGAAATAATTTTTGACAGAAACACGTTTTTCAGATAATGAAACACCGATTTTCAATATGGAGTCATGATTTGAAGCTCCGCCAACCGACTTTCACAAGCAAGGTCTCTAGATTTGCATAAAGCGATGGGAAAAGTGCATAACCCTGGCTGGTGCCCAGGTAGAGAAAGACTAACAACAGTTACTGTTCCAAGTTTGGTCTGTCTGTTGGAAGTGGCATTTAAGGGAAATCTTTAATGAACGCCCCTTATATCCCTACCAAAGTCTTACCGACAGTCCTCTCTTCTTCCACAGCGCCGCTATTCCTTCATTGACATACTCAGGACTCATGGGGTCGTTGTCGGAGTAGAGGTAGAGACATGGCGCCTCTACGGGGCTACGATACATCTGCTGGGCTGCGTTCTCGTAGTGCTGAGTGACACTCTCGTAGCGGGCCTTCAGGAACCAGCTGCAGAGATTACGTCTCATTAAATATTAGAAAAGGATAGAGTGAGAGGCTCATTCTTAAAAAGGAGGCACAGCCTAGCTTCCATCCCCTCTCAGCAGCTGCCATCACAGGCCAGGTGAGAAAACAAATAAAGAAATTTGTAATAAATTTGCAAGAAAAAGACAGTGAGCGTTGAACAAAGTAAGTTCGACCGCTGCAAGCAGAAGAAATGAAGTGGTAACGATATTCTTCTTTAACTGAAACAATGCTGATGTTATTCTAGGCTCATGTTTCTACAACATCGTGCAACGTAGTAGATTTAGCCTTATCCAGCTTACGATTCGCAAATAATACCCACGGCATATTTCACACCATGTAACCCTATATCGTGTTTTCTAATATCTCACTAATCTATATGATGCTATCTTATAATTATATTACTAAGCGAGCATAACTATATAGTACCCTACAGTAAATAATACTATCCTATAAAACACTTATCGATTCACCAATGTCCTAAGCAATATGATCCAATATACTACCCTCAGTTGTGATACCCTTTTATATAATATTATCATATAAGTTATACTCTACCATGTTAAACACCGCTGTCCTCTATACTGCTATTTTTTCGACGGCTTTCCTTTAAAATTCTTTCTCCTACACTTCGGTTCACCCTGTACTATCACCATAGGCAGCTGTAGGTGTTGCGCCTAGACTGGTGTGCCCTTCTCCTCTCCTGAGACGCTTGGAATGTCATAGCAGGATACTGCCCTGACCTGAGCTTCACCTGTCACGGCACGGTGTCCAAATTGGAATTTGGAACGGCAACCGATTTAGGTTTTTTACCTAGCAGTTATACTTTCCCAAATTACACATAAAGAACACCAGATTTTGGATTTGGTTTGCTAATCCATTTGGGTTTCAACACTCCACAAAGACCTGCATGGAGTATAGCAGTATGGCCTCACTCAACATATGTTGTGATGAGCTTCTGCAAGTAGGTGTAAGATGTGATGCTGTGGGCGATGCCTACGCTGACGCCGCGTAAATCCACGGGGCTGTCGTAAATTTGCCCTACCATCTTGTCGAACACGGCGCTTTTAAGCTCTGGTTCTTGATGCACCTGAAAATGTAAAATAACATCAATCTCATTTATTTAGAATTTTAACAAATGAGACTTAGCTTGACCACTGGATCTTGATGGACCTGAAAATTATTTAAATAAGAAAAAATGATTAAAACATCTGCGTACCGTTTTGTCGAAAACCGAGATTAAATGTTGACACACTATGCTACTACGTCACTTAATTAAAGTTGATCTCTTTTAGCTCTCATTTTTAATAAATCTAGAAATGAATCTAAAAATTATTTTCTGTTGAGACAATCTCTAGCAGTTCAAAAGGATGCTTCCAACTCACGTCCATACAATCTCAGAGGAAGACCGTAATTTATCCAGTGTTATTTTGATATTATATATATCCTGGATACATAACTTTTTTTTTTTTTGAGGGGGGGGGCAGGTTCTGGATAAGTTTATCAATATCTATCAAAATAACTTGTTCATGCCTTTGGGAATTTTCAGTCGCGATTTTCCCTGAAGACGACTTTTTAGTCGAACGCGCCAGAATTCAACAAAGAAATATAGTAAAGCATAATATCTTTAACTAACCTGCCAATCGACGTCTACCCAAAAATTCAGATAAATCAAAACTCTTTCTCAGAAAAAGCTGAAAGTAGAACTAGCTATCGGTTTAAATAAAACCTGTCTAAGTATAATTATATAATAAATGCTTATGCCATAGACCGCAACAGTACTTGACTCTTAGGTCCAAGTGGCCTCTGACGTTGGAGGCCAAAATGGGTAAAATGGAATTTTCTCAAGAACTATTATGAACATGTCCAGACACGGTCATGCAGGCAAGCGCCCAAGTGCTTCCCCGCCGTATCCAAGATACCTTCTCCGCAAGAAAAATGTTGGGTACCTTGGAATTTTTTTCTTCTCTAATAAAATGGGGGGGGGGAAGAATAGCTCTTGAGAAAATCTCATTTTTCCGTGGCTGACCTTTGGCCAACAGCGTCAGACCTAAGAGTCAAGTACTGTTGCGGGCTATGTTTACGCCATTACGCCATACGGCGGCCAAGAACTTTGACCAAAACCATCTCAGTTAAGTCTGCTTCTCAACAGACCTTAGATTGTGGATGTATTGTACATTCAAGCTATGTGCTTACACTTTCATAAAATTATTGAGACATAATTCACCGCTGATTGTAGATGATCTCGATCGTAGAACTAAGACCATACTATTGGCTCAGAAAATCTGATTACTACCTAATGAACTTAGTATCAAAAGAAAAACAAAAAATAGTCCAACCGCTTCTTCTCGTCTTTCAATCCTAAGTGTATTTCGTGATCTAACAACATTCTACTGGACGTATTAATAATAATAATATGCTTTATTAGGTATACATAGGGAATGGTACACAGGAGACAGTTTAATACTAAAGTTACATTAGATACTAAGATCAGGTAATACTATCATTACAAACTACACTGCATTGCAGCCCATTGTTTGGCCCCTGCTTGGAAATAGTATGCGCTGCCATCGGCTATACATGTTAGATAGTTTGTAGCCAGGCCCGTTACGGATCACCTTGAG
>LQNS02278087.1:12402677-12425703 GCA_001587735.2 Parhyale hawaiensis
GTACATACAAACAGTTTTAACAGTATTATATTCAATACACAGTTTGCTGGCTTCGCTCTCGTAAATAGAGACCAATTTTTGCAGCCCACTAGAATGGGGAGAAGCAAGGACCATATCATCAGCATAACTGAGCGCATTTGTTGCGTGACCATTAATGTGGCACCCCACTCCAGCTGCGTTCAGATGGGTGTGGATGCTGTCAATGAAGATGTTAAAGAGAATTTGAGAGAGTAAGCCCCCTTGTCGTATGCCATTAGTCATGCCGAACGCTGATGACATTGTCGCTCCCCATTTCACATAGCATTTCTGAGTTTGAAACCAGTATTTTAGTGTCTTAACAATATAAGGAGGTATTTGTCTCTTAAGCTTACATTTAAATAGAGAATAATGGTGAACTCGGTCAAACGCAGCCTTAGCGTCGAGAAAGCCCAGGTATGCGGGAGATCCACTGTCAATGAAATGATTTATGACCTTTTTAAGTGTGAATATAGCCATTTCTGTTTCGTGTTCGGCTTTAAAGCCAAATTGATTCTCTCAAGCACTAGTACTACCACTTTTGAGAGAGACGTTGCCACTGCGATAGGGCGATAGTTGCTCTTGTCGTTCACACATTTTGCTTTGTTTTTTACAATTGGTGTTATTATGATGCTCATCAAGTTCTCTGGGAGGAATCCCACAGTAAAACACCCTGTGAGCAGAATTGCAAGGAGTGTTACTAGTCTAGGGGGGCTATATTTGAAGGCCTCAGCTGGGATACAGTCAGCGCCAGATGCTGTGTTATTCTTCAATCTTTTCAGCGCCTGACAAACCTCATCTTCAGATTCGGTGCATTGTTCGTTAAAGGAAGCCAGATTATCAAGAATGCCATCAACGTAACCTTTATGTTTATCATCGGCAAAGCAGTTCATAATTCCAGCATAATGAGCTTTCCAAAGTTGCGCAATATTACATTCCCCAGTGACTCCATTCACTGACTGCGAAACGGTGTGAACTTTAGGTTTAAGACTTTTTATTTCTTTCCAAAAATCAATGGATCTATTTTGCGCCAGCTTGCTAGACAGCTTTTGCGCTCTAATCTCATTTTCACGTCTACGCACTTGCTTGAGCGCAATACGACACAGATTGTGCAGCCTATTTTTTTCCTGTGATATATGACCTGAGCGTATTCTCCTGCTGCTTTTCTACATGCAAGTTACTTCGTTAGAATGAGGCGCATGACCTTCTTGGGGGTTACGGCCTCTACGCTGCTTCTACGTAACATCAAATTACAATATGAAATGACGAGAAGAATGGGTCAAAATTATCATAGCAAAAATTAAACCAAATAATTTACTTTACTCAGGTATATTGAAGCTATCATATGACTATAAAATTAAGTAACTATCAACTGCCTACAATGAAAATCTACCCGCTAAACTGCAGTCTATGCTGCCATGGATAGCTTAGCTGCTGCAAGGTTCAAAACAATGAGGAGAAAAAAAAAGTTCACATCTCTGTGAAAGAAAAGTACTGAGTTTTCGATTCGACTGCAGTATGCATTATCTAGAAATTCGTGAGTCTGTACGGTACTCGGAGTTGAACAAAGCGCCAAATTCAAACATCAAATCCTACGCATGTGAGCTTATAAAACTAATAGTAACTAAAGACGACGGTTGTCTTTTGTTTCTTTTCTGAGGGAGTTAAATTAGAATTTAAATAATAAGAATCATAACTTTCTTTGTGCTCGTCACGCCTAAGATACGGTAGCATGAACGCCGTGCAAGCTACGTATCCTTGCATAAAGTTGTGTGTGCCAACACATATTTAGTGCGGCCCCGACTTCTGTCAAACCAGTTTTGGAACGCAACCTTGGCCTATGTCGAGGTTCTCCACTGTACTGTATGTAAGGCTCACCACTTTTTGCTCACCCCTCCTATATTCGCCAATAATAATAATTATTATTATTGTAAAAGCATGCTTGCCACCCAGTGTACACAGTTACCCATGCAGTGAAGCTTCCGATGTAGATCAAGAGGTTTCGAAACCACGTTCCAAGAAACTCCTCATAAAATCAATATATGTATTCATTGCCGTATTAGTTTAATAAATATATAAGGTGCGTTATAGCACCTTGCATTGCAATTTTCGATTAATTAAATGTTTCAATAGCATGTGATAAGAAAATAGTCAATTCTAACTTTTAAAAACTATACCAACGACAGAAAGACTATTCATTGCATGCAGAAACTACGATAAATATACAATAATTATACCGGAGTCACTGATGGTAAATACCGAGGCTCGTTAAGCAAATTGTTTGTGAAATTGAATCCAAAAAATGTAAAAATATGATATCTGTGTAACGACTGCCTCTCCAATAACGACAATGGTAGAGTAACTGCCGAACAGTGTGCCAAACCGAGACCAACGAGAAGGAGCTCTATCTCGACGGCCTCTCCAATAACGACAATGGTAGAGTAACTGGTGAACAGCGTCCAAACCGAGACCATCGAGAAGGAGCTCTATCTCGACGGCCTCGGCCAAACACGCATGGTGAAGATTGTAGCTGAGGTACAGACTATACCATCCATGACAGTCCGTTCAGATTGCCAAGTAGGTCCCATCTCTGATAGATGAAACATCACTAAAGCATTTTTAAAATAACGTTAGAGACCTCAAGCAACAAGTAAACTGTCTGTGGCGATGCCAGGAATGAGTTTATTAGTAACAAAAATCACGAATTCGTAGCTAGTGGCTAACGGTGGGTGGCAGTCATGCATTGACTTTTTGGACATCAAAACGACCTAAAATTGATTGACATAAATTTTGCTTTTTTCAGAGCCAGTGCTCAAAAATGTGTATTTCTTGCCTATAAGTTCATTGCTTGCGTCATCTTGAATAGTTTATTGTTGTTTGTTTGAGGTCGTTGTGTTGACCAGATAAGAGTTAATCGAAGTTCTATCATTTAGTTAGCTGAACGTAGCCCTTAGTAGGAGCGATCATCCGCCGAGTACAGAGTAGTCTATGGCTAAGCTTATTCGTTAAATATGCTATGTTAACACAGAGTTTAATTGTTAATTGCAAGTATTAAGTTTTGGTTATAACTTCCGAAAACTGCTTCAGACTTGGCTTCATATTGTTGGAGGCGAACTCCTAGTAACTAAACAAAGTGGTTAGAGCGATGTGTTCGTTGTCACAAAAGTTCAAGGTTCGCTTCTAGCCAACGAGGTGTCTTACTATGTCCTGGATTGCAGCCTCAGCCTGCTGCGAGGGCACTGACCTAACCAGTAATAGGTTAAGCCTTGAGGTCGCATATGCCGTCTGAGCTTTCCGCCTAAGACGACATAACTCTAACAGTATTGGTCGACTGCAGCTGTACATTCCACTGGGCCTACCCTGTATTAAAAATATGTCCTATGTTGTTTTTTCAGTTGGATTGTGCAGTGACAGTTCCATAGTCTACGCAGTGCCTGATTGTTTTTTTTTTTTATGCCTAAGTAAACATAAAAGTGCGCATAAAAAAATCACTACAACGACTGCCTTCCTTTCAGTGGCCCGCAGTAGCGGCAGACTATAGCGTCTGATTTCGACTCTCAAGGTCGCTGGTTCGTGCCCAGTTCCCAGCTGGGTATTTTCTTAGCGTACTTGATGTGATCAGTCAGCATCCGGTCTGCATACCGCTGCGGGTTACTGACCTTCCCCAGCAATGGGGAGGGTTGGGGGTTCGCAGATATTGTCGCATGGAGTCTTCCGCTACTGGCGCCATAGCTCTAGACATCTGTGGTCGACTGCAGCCGTATACTCCTCTGGGGCTTGTTGGTCTATATCTGCAGCACAAACCAGTGCATGCGGGTTTCCCAGTCGGGATTACGGTCAAGTTGACTTTACCTTTTCCTTTACCTTGACATATCACTATACTCTGTCCATTTTATCTAGGCAGTTTGGGTGGAATCAAATTCCTCTACAGCGTTGCCAATTCAATGGGCATTTCTAAGATTTTGTTCGGCCCATATCTTAGCCCCACCCACTTCTGCATATAGAGAAATCTCAGAAATACCCATAGAATTAGTAACGCTGTAAAGGAATTTGACCACGCCCCTTCAGGCTTAAAACGAATTGGAACTCGAGCAAGCTATGCACTTTTCTCCTGACATAGTAACACATTCGGATGCCGAGTTTACGGAACACGTTCTTTGAACGTGATTTGACCCCTTGAAGTGATAAGTAGATACGGTCCGAGGTAAGAAATGGAACAAGTTTTTCGTTGCTACAACGTTCTTCATCAGTTAAAACAAACTGAGGGAATTGCGTATATCAGTTATCGTATGTATCTTTTATTAGTTATTGATCTCCAATGCAGATCCTCCTATATCGGGCGGAAGGTTAGAATATACAGTGTGTGTAGTGAATCCTTGTATAAAAGTTACCTAACTTTTCGTATTCAAGTAACTTTTTTCCAATAGGCCTAACCCAGGATACCCGATTTTTTGAATTGGAGAAAAAGTCAAAAAAATTAAAAATCGGGCTTCTATGTATATTTCCATGAACAACGTAAGTAGGTTGTATGGGGAGGAGTGCAGCCTCTCTATTTACCCTACGGGTAAACTGTCAAGTAAACATTTCCCTTGAACTGGCTTGAGTGGCGTTTCCGATAGGAGAGGGCATTGCCTCACGGAGCCCGTACAGAAAGGAGTTCAGAGTTTTATAGAACCATCGACGAAATTTCGAGCGGATGGAGCTAGTAGATGAAACTTGTATCCTGTACACCAACTTATGACGAAAGTAAGATTGTGAGCACTGTGATATAAATCTTCAGACACAATTTTCTTGCAAAAATATTGAAGAATTGCCTGTCTGTGTCTTCCTTAATTATATGTGCTGACCACGGCCAGCTTAGGGGTCATAAACCCCAGCTTCTGTCACGTGATTCAGCCTTGTGTGCACTCAGTGACGTGCTTTCTTCCCATTGCAAACTCCTTGGAAGAACGTGAGAGCTGTACATCCTCGCATCCAGTTGTGCATGCGATTGTATTGTATGGCTGTAACTTTAGTAAACCAGTTATGCTTGGAATGTAATGTTGGCCAAGTAGGAGGTTCTATTCTATCTTTTAAAACACTGTCGATACATTATCATTACTTCCAAGTAGATGATTTCTAAATTGAGCCAAAATTATTGCTTAGTTATACGCGCATTAGCTAAGCGCATTTTATTTGATATTTTTATCCATCCTTATTGCGAATCATGTTGTTGTCTTGCTTTATTGTTAACTTTTATTTCTAAGTTTTTGTGATCTCATCTATCTATATTATACCAGAACTCTGCGAACTTTATTTATTTACCTGTGCCATATTTATTTGCCTGTATCTTGTTTGACACAACTTCTTCGCTTTTAGACGTGAAGAAAATGCGAAGGATGAAGATTTAATTAGCTCAGATACCTAGGCGGCAGTAGACTGACTGCATCCTCCGTTCATTTACTACAGATAGTTATGTCAGGCAATAGAGTGGCAGCACCTGCAACTGCAGCAGAGCTAGTGATGCCACGAAAAGGTGTCAGCCAATAGAGTCACTCCTTTTGCAGCTGGCCATCCTGGGTAATTTCCAATACGGCGTCGTGTGTGCGAGAGGTTAAGTGTGTGTCGCGATTGGTTATTACATAAACGTTAGTAAAATTGTTCAGTTGCAGTTTATTGTGCTTTTCATGTGTGTATAACATTCTACTTTTTAACTTGTACTAATGCAGAGTTTGGTGAACGAAAATCGTCTAATTTTGTCTTTTTAAACTCATACAAATCATTCTATTCCACGCCAAGCATTCGCATCAAATTAGGCAAACTTGTAGAGATGATTTTCTCAGTTCTTTTTATGGCGCTGACAATGAAGATGCAATACAATACATCAAATTTATGATCTATTATTTTCCTTTACTTATGTAATTAAGTGTATAGCCAGTATGGGTGGTTCCAATTTAAGGTAATAAATTAAAAACAATTGGCGGGAAAGCCTTTCTGGTATACTGCAGTATAAGGAGCCGCCGCTCACGGCCTCATTTGTTTACACCAGCAGAGTGACGTGGCAGTCGCCCATTGGCTGAAATTGACGCCAATCATGGCGGTCGCTGATTGGCTGAGAGGGTGTCACGGCGAGTCACTGATTGGCTGAGATTGGGCGAAAGGGTGTTTCCTTAGGGCTAACTTAACTATCTGTAGTTAAATGAACTGTGCTGTATCTGTGATACGGAATTTAAACTTGATCTCGCTTGCAAAAACGGGCACACTGGAAATATAACTGAAATACGTAACATAAAAATTGACTTTGCTTACAACCTGGGTGTTGAATATTCGTTAGAGAAGCAAAGAATCTGTTGAGAGTGAGCCGTATATGGGCAGCTCCTTGACGGGCAGGAGAGGACGGCGGAATAGCGGATAGTCTATGCCCAGCTAAATAACAGCTGATTGTTTTTGCGAAAGCGAAGACGATCGTAATGACGACCAACGGGTCATGAGCCGTCTAGTATGTACTAAACAAATATGAACTAAACATAAAAATTCTTGACATCAATTAATTATTTTATCGGACAATTAGATGAAGTTTCTTTATTCAATTCGCTTAGGTAAAGCAACTTGAATGAATTATGAAGCCAATCACCAATGTACGCTGCGAACAACACACATGGAGCGAGCGAGATCGAACTTGTTGCTAGAGAAAGTTGTTTGTAGCGCATCCAGTCTACTGAAGCACCTGGAGGTCCTTGAGGCGTGGTTGCTATAGGGCAAAATAAGGCTCTTCGCGTGGTTTACGGGGAAGCTGTCACGTGCGAGTTTATTTACCGTTATTGTTATCACCCGATTTTAGTAGATTTGTATATCTATTTGTCTCTCAACCCAAAAAGAGGGAGAAGGAGCTGACCAATGTTCAGAATATTTTTTCTTAATCGCAGTTTTTATATTGCCTGGCATTGATTATACAACTGTTTGGATTTTTTTGTAGATCTAATCTTAGCCTTAATTGAAGAAACCTTCATCTCTAAGTCTCCAACGTTTAAGGCAGTGGCGATGAGGCACGCAGGTTCCTCTTGAGCTCATCCCATAAATTCTCAGTGGGGACCCACAAAGCAGTTCACTAGGCTGCTCTTCATAAGATCACTTCTTAGTTTGAGTTTCTGTAACTTTTATCTAAGAAAATACTAGCTAGACGGTATACGCGACCGCTCTCAGGCGTGATTTTTTTTTATTAAAAGATAATTTTTTTTTATATTTTCACTACACTAGCACTTTCGAGTGCAAAATTTATTTTGCTCACGAAAAAAAAAAAAAACACATGTGTACACCAGATGGTACACGAAGAATATATCGTATGATTTCAAAGTGGCTCTCGATCAAAAAAAAAAAAAAAAACTTCAAGTCATCTGCTTACTTCAGGAACGAGCGTTGTACAACAACAAAGGCCTGAATTAAAAAAAAAAAGAACTAAAGGGACTGGCTTCACTTCACATAACAAGTTTCACCCATTACAGTTACTGGTAAGACAGCAAATTTATTGCGCCACAGGAACATAATGATGGAGTAACGAAACCTGATTTATTGATAAAGGCAAAGGTTGAAGTTACGCAATGTCCTTTCACTGACTCCTATAGAGCGCAAACCTGTTTCTCATGGGAAGAAGCCGCTCAGCGATATTTAGCGCTACAGGAACTGTTCGCTTCTTAGAAACTGCACTTTATCACGGTGTCTTTCGTAACCTAACCAGACATTAACAGATGTACAGATAATAAACTAACCATTTGCTAAATAAAACTTGAATCTTGCAAGAGTTGTTGAAAAATCTCGACGATAAATAATCGTACAGCGTATGATATTGCATCCAAATACCTACTAAAGACGATATATGAATACAATAGAGCAAACTTTTTAAAAATGATATCGGAAATCCTGCTTACTAATTACAATAGCCAATTTTTGGTCAAGCTAAAAAATTGATAACCAGTTTCCTTATTGTAAGAGTGTAGATACTTCCACTTCTGGAAAAAAATCGTCTCATAGCGATGACAGTTGAATTGACGAAGTAAAAAAAAAAATATCAAAAAACAATAATCTGCAACACGAAATTATTCTGAATATTCTCATGCTGCGGCTTAGAAAGTAGTACGGTTATTACCCAACTAGATGGCTGTTGTAAGCCTAAAAAAACAAAATTAATGGCTCTACCGATACATTCTGAGCGAGAAGTGGAAGGCGAATAACGAATGGTTTGATGTATGGAAAGGTGGTACGACGGAAACCCCGTTCATAATGCTATTTTTGCAATGACACAACACCATGCAGCATCCTAAGGCGCAAGATAGTCATTTGTTAAGATGTGCTGCAAGGTACCATTTTGTCTCTCTTCAGACAATTTCCACTAGTAGTTTAAACTAGGTCACAGTCATTGGTTGTGAACCTTCACGATTCCAATTTTGTACCATTCACATGCATCACTTTGACCGAATAGGTGATATCTTTACGGTTGTTACACTGGTCGCCTTAGAACTTCACTTTTAACTGTAAACTCAGGGCTACAAATAAAAATAATAAATTCAGAAACTTGCTGGACATAGGGTCCTGAATAAACCATCTGTCCGCAGTTACGTGCACTGCGGAGATAACTTGCTATCGGCTCCCTCACTGGTCACAAGCTGCCGTTCTACAGCAAACAGCTACATTGGGACAGCCACACACGTCGGGTGGCGAGCAAACAACCGCCTGGATCTCAAAAGTAAGTTTTTCTATGCAATGTCCAGCTCAACTCTATCTATGTCAGTGATTTCTCACTTGTAGCTTTCCCTGTCCTATGTTTCTTTTATAGATTCCACGGCCGGTCATTCTGACCCATGATAGTGGTAGGCTTTTACAGTCATCGGCCTTGCGGCCATCAGCCCTGCGGCCATCAGCCCTGCGGCCACTTTTCTGTAGCTAACAATGACATAATTTAGTTCAGCTACGGTGCAGGTCGCAAATTCAGTTCAACGTTTTTCAACCTTTTCTTTCAGTAGTTAATTTTCTTTCTCGTAAAGTTACACTACATATGTATATGAAATGCAACACACTACGACATGATGAATCAAAAAATTATTAATTGATAAGGTGGTTTTACCCAAACGGGTACAGGTGACAGCTGAAGCTTTTCGTCCTTGGTTCGGCCAAAAGGCCTTCCCTCCGGTTGCAGAGAATCCAAAACAACATTTCAGTGAAACCCCAGAAACAGCTTGGCGTCATTAAGCGGCTCTTATACCAATCAATACACCAACTTACCTTAAGTGCCACCTCGCAGAACAGGTACGCTCCTCCGCTGCAGCCAAAAACAAAATATTTCTCGTAAATTTGTCGTCTCCGCAGAAAATTGCACACTTGGTCGGCCACCACCTGAAACCGAGGAAAACAACATCTTTGGCTGTGTCTTGTAATATTAAAGTTCACTCGTACACTTACAGCCTACTGCTAAAGATAGCACTGACAGACAAACCTGGCCTGCAGCACAGCACAACCCGCCACTACAACGATCGGATGCGCAGTGAGCACACTGGGCAAACAGTTTGCTCTCGGACACACAGAATAACATTCGAGACTCATATTGCTAGCTTCCTTTACACTGCGTCACTCTACTGTAAGTATAGTCCAGCTGTCTCTCTGGTCTTATAGATATTGGAATATATACAGCGTGTCTGTCTTACAGCATGTACATCTTTCGGCTGGTAGCTTGAGTGTTGAAATAACGCAAATAATCAT
This sequence comes from Parhyale hawaiensis, assembly GCA_001587735.2. NCBI lineage: Eukaryota > Metazoa > Arthropoda > Malacostraca > Amphipoda > Hyalidae > Parhyale > Parhyale hawaiensis. The sequence goes on from LQNS02278087.1 coordinate 12,412,422, forward strand.
TGTGTAGTTGCTATATATTATTTTAATGCTGTAGTTCATACTTAAATGGCAATGCTACGAAATGGGCTTAAGAAAAGTGAAGTATTGTAAGAATCGCATAATGTAATCCGCTATGAGTACGAGTAATCGTATCCTGTTATATTTTAAGCAGGTATTTCGTTTCTTATCGAAACATTATAATTAGTATTATTGTTATTATTAGAGGGTATTTTTTCATCAAAACTGCAGACAATTCGCAAAATTCTGTTTTTCACCTATAAACAATTTTAGTCGACTTTGATGAGTCTAGGAAGCTCCAATACATTCATTCGAGCTTATTTTTTTCAAATCAAGTTGTAGAAGTTACTAAATTCTTCAATATTATATATATTGCCACAACAATTGTAAAGCCGGGATGCACTAAGTTTTGCGACTCGCTGTTGAATGCAGACTTAGATGGTTACACCGGTTTCTATTGAACAATGTTGCTAGCAAACGTAGCGAACCGTGGGAAATATCACTTGCTCTTTCAACTGCATCTGTCAAGTATGTAATCACGATGACCACACTCTTCTCTTATTTTTAATAATGTATTGCGGCTTTCTTCACAGAATTTTTACAAGACCTGTCATAAATAACGACAGAGGACAGGAATCTTGAAGGAACGGAGAAAGACTAAGAATAATATCACTCTATAAAAACGTTAAAAAATGTAAGGATTTAAACAACTTACGTGTACGAATCTAGAAGTTAAAGTTAGCGATGACTAAAACATTAAGTTATGGAGTCTTTTCTTTTATGGATTCGGGTCTTTCTTATTGTTAACTAGAGTACTCTGAGAGCGCATACCTCCGCCAAGTGAGGCAACGGTAGCAAAAATTTCAAATTGGTTCTGAAACCATAATTTTCGTTGTATAAACTCCAAAATATAATCATTTGTGCCTTTTTATATTAATAACAGCTTGTTTAATGTTTTCGAATATCCGTTCATGACTTTTTGAGTTAGAGTGTTAACAAATGTTATAACAAAGAGACTGACAGACAAACACAACGAAAACATAACCTCCTTGGCGGAGGTAACTAAACACTTCAAAAGTTACGATTTTTCCGGTCGAACTCTGATACTTTCTTTTTAATTTTTTCTCTTTTTTTTGTAGCTTGAACTGTAATGCGGCTTATGGCTCTGCTTCAGCGCGAGCTGCCAGACGCTCAACTTAACCTAAGCTGCCTACGCTACCCTAACTGTACAACCCCCTCCTGCAACTCTCTATATCCTTAATTGTTTAAATACATATTGCGTACAGCTAAAGTTTGATGTTCTTTGATTCTGCAGATGAATGAAGTTGTGTTCGTTTTGATGAGTTTACTCGGAAAATAGTATGTCCGGTGATGCATAAACCCGCTAAAGAATTTACCAGCTGTATCGATGGATTTCCCATGCGATGAATTCATGTGTAATGAGTTTACCGCCCATGACTTTACTTTCAACAAAATAACAGTGAACCCTTTTTGTTCCCCCTTAATTCTATCCTCCAGGGCATAAGAGTCACATACGGATGACCATACTTCCCACGGTCTGCACAACATCGTTAATTGTGTGTTTCTGGTAAAGACACGCGTGCTTTTGATTAACACTGATTCCATCCTTAGTGCACTGGAAACACAAGGGGAAGTATAACTCTAGTGTTTCCAGTGTACCTACTGATGGTGGATGAAATATAATAAGAAAAAATTGAAAAAATGGTTTTAATTATGACGTTGGTTTTACTTTGTATTCTTCGAGTGATATTCCCGAGAAATCATCCTATATCAATTAGACATGCTTGTCAGATGGAGGTACTAGAATAGGTGAGACAAGCTTATCAGATGGAGGTACTAGAATAGGTGATATAAATACAACTTTCTCCTCTGTTCGTAAATTCTAGGTTCAATCATCCCAACAACATCACAAAATAAAACAAAAGGCATTAGAACCTGCAAATATTGTACTTTGAAATAGAAATAATAGCAGACTGCAAGGACAATTATTTTATTTATCCCACAAAGATCTGTGTGAACCTCAGTGCGCCTTATTCATCTCTTATAATCCCAGTATCACCACAAGTAACTCAACAACTGAAAAGCGATACACCAGCCTACCTGATAAGGAGAAGCTCCCGTTGAACCCGAAGGTCACAGCCCACTAAACTAACTGGTTCACTAGGTGTTCAACTAAGTTGTCCAGGAGAGGATCCAGCCTTTCAGTTTCGTTGCCTTCGATTCGATGCTTGGAGTAGTCACTAGCCTGACAATTTTTAAGAAGGCAGTTCGGTTGAGGTCAAATTCCTCTATAGCGGTGCCAACTCTGTGTGTATATCTGAAATTTCTCTATATAAGATAGGGGGAGGAGCTAAGATATGGGCCGAGCAAAATCTCAGAAATAACCATAGAATTGACAAATCTGTAGTGGAATGTGACCACGGCCGGACTTGCTTGATAAAATTATGTATTCAGCAGATACAACTATAGGTACTATAGCCCTCACCTGTGTACCAGTCACTGGATACATGGCATCCAGCGGCAACAGCCTCACCACCAGCATGTCCAGGCCCAGGTCTGACATGAGCTTAGCGAACTTCTTCAGATGACGAGGTTTGGCCGTCAGCCAAGCGAAGAACAGCACCAATCTCCTCTGACCTTTATTATCCAGCAGTGGCTGTTGGAGTCATCGAAATATTGCAATCTCATTTTGGTGTACTTAACGATTAAATATGCGTGTATATAGTGTATATACAATTTTTACGTATGTATTTTGAACTTAGCGACCTTGCGGATAGAGAGTTTCGGCTGAAAGTCATGCGAAGTAACGTTACCAGTTGCTTTTGACGGTTCTGATGGCCATCTTTGGCTTTTCGATTTTATGAGGTAGGCGTAATAATTAGGTGCTTGGTGAATCCACAACCAGAGAATTAAATTCAAGTTGCTCCGCAAATTCAAACAAACGGTGGTATTTTTTGTTCATACCAATGACTTTTTTAGCGTCATCATATTGTTGTGGCCGAAAATTGATCAAATTTAAGCAAGGTAATAATAATGGTTCAAAATTCCATTGAAATAATAGGCTGCAGCAGGCCCTCAGGCTCGCAGGTCTTCTCTAGGGTTCATCATATCAGAATCGTAAGTGTATTTGCATGTGTACTTAAATTTACACAGCTGCCTCATGAGTTTAGCGAGCTAATATTGAAAAACATCACTAGTATCTGCAATTGGAGTTCCAAGATTGAATGGTTGAAGAAACGTAAAATATACCGAGAGCATTCTAACTGTATTGATATTCAGCTCACTACATAAATGAAATTCTCAACAGTCGACAATGCCATTTACCTAACATGCCGATTTACTGCGAAAACTTCAGCAAATATATAAATTGTTTGAATAGTGGCTCATGAACGTGCAGAACGAATTATTGCTGAAATTAAACGTTATCCAGAGTATTTTCTTTAATGACGTTGGTTGCTCCTATGATAATACAGCCACTGGTTTAACCACACACAGCTAGTCATCGTCAGCTGTTCGGTGAAAGTGACTGATATGCAGCAATCTGGAGTTCACCTTACGAGTTTAATTCCACTGCTAGGGTAGTTATCGTCGTCATCATCATCATTGATCAATTTACTTCTTTAATTGTGGAGGTAAGTAAACATATTTTTTACTTAGCACTCTTTCTAAACTTGGCTTTCGGAAAAGTATGCTTAAATGAAAGCTGTATTTTCACTACATGATTTCAAAAACAAAGCGAGCACAAACATAACAAGCCATTTGTTTACGTATGTATAATAACAAATAATGTATAATTTAGTAGAGTAAAATACACATAAATAGTAAATGACAAGAAAAAGCCAATGCAGGGGAACAAGAAATCGTCATAAAAGTACTAATCTAATTATATTATTTACGAATTTAAAACGCTTCTCCAACAGGAGAGGTTCGGTATGAAGTGGGTATATAGTCCAGGCTCTAGGCGGGTGTCTGTGTACATTTCTCTTTCACGGCTCTACTATGTATTTTCCTATTCCATATGATGAGGACATTAAATAAAAGTCGGGTAGAACTTTCGCAAATGGTACATTTTTGAGGGGGGGGGCATGGGCGGCACAACATTGTCAATTGTTGACTGATTGTTTTAAAACTGGCTCACAATATGTATTTTTGAAAAAGAAACACATTTTGCTTCCACAACATTTTCGATTTAGGCCTTAGTTTTTGAGATAATAGGGTTATATATAAATATAAAAATATATTTTGAAAATTTAAAACGAATAGAACTCGATGAGTTTCCATGCTAGAATAAAAATAATGACAGTTTTGAAGTCCTTGAAATATTCTTAAGAAAAATATGCAGTGTATTGTCCATTTTTGCCCTCATAATATTTTTTTTTTTATCACAGCGCAAAAACTAGTCCTTAAATTGTTTTTTTCCCTATGTTTTAGTGAATGATAGCAACGAAATAGAAAATGGGGAATCCAGCTGTGACATAAAAATATTATGAAGGCAACAATAAAGAATACAACTCCATAGTTTTGTTAGGAATGTTTCAAGGATTCCAAAACTGTCGTTGTTTTTATTCTAGCATGAAAACTCATTGAGTTCTATTTATTTGAATTTTCCAAAACATACATCTGTATTCATATATAAACCCCATTATCCCAAAAACTAAGGCTTAAATTGAAAAAGTTGTGGGAACAAAATGCGTTTTTTTTTATCAAAAATACATATTCTGAGCAAGTTTCAGAACAATCAGTCCACAATTGATAATTTTGTGCCCCCCATGCCCTCCCCCCTCAGAAATGTACCATTTGCGAAAGTTCTACCCGACTTTTCTTTAATATCCTCATCATATGGAATAGGAAAATACACGGTAGAGCCGTGAAAGAGAAATGTACACAGACACCCGCCTAGAGCCTGGACTAGTATAAGCATTCCTAAGATTTTAGGGCTGAGCGTGCGCTGCTTAACCTAATTAGTTTCCGTGTTATATAGTTACAGCATTGAATCCAGTAACGTTAACTGGTGCAAATTATGTTATTAAAGTCGAAAGAGAAACCAGTCTTGGGTACCAGGGAAAACTTGAGTTTTAGAGAAGTAATCCTTTTATTACACATTCAATGTGTGATTAAGTATGATAAAATATACACATACATGTATATATTTTTTCTTGAGATGGCATAAATGTAGATGTCGATTAGAAGCAGTTGAAGAAATTTTGATACCCACGACGCGCGTTTCGCTGTTCTCCAGCTCATCAGGAAAATTTGCGACTGAACGTGTAACGTCTTTTTTTTTGAGAGAGGTTAATGTAGAATATAACTGCTTAATTAAAAGTTAGAAGGATATTCAACGAAAACAGTTTTTCCTTTTTTACCAACTATATGGTATAAAATTGTACTATAATAATATTTTTCATGGAACACACTTTACTCGTGTTTGAAGGCATCAGCAGTTTCTTTTTACTTTTCTTGTACAACATGAAAAAGTTATTTAGCATATCCACAGAAGTTTGTATTGTAAATGCTAGCATAAGGTTATAGCTCACGCTAATACAGAGGTAAACTTCAGCATTAAAGTAATCACCTAACTATTTACGAATTTAATTAAGTAAAAATACATAAATAGCTAATAAATAACAAGAAAAAAACAATGCAGGTGAAACAGAACAGTTACAGGGCAAGTTACTACATACGATTACTTTCATAATGCTATTTGGTAAATTTATACGAAACTATTGGTAGAAGGTCAAGTTACCTACTACAATAACGTACAACACCAAGTAAGTGTTGAGCAATGTGTTGCGTAAGTTCCTCTTTAGACTGAAAGGGATCATTTATGTATCTAGCTATTGCATAAAATAATAAACAACATTCCCTATATTTTTTACCTTGTTTCAGACGGAAAGATCGAGCGAAGTGGTAAGAATCTTCATCGTACAGTTTTTCTCTCACGTCATATTTAGGTAACACAACTCATATTAGTTTCTATTAGATATTACCTAGCGCAGTTTCAATTACGGCCTCGAAATAGCTTCTATTTAGTGTTTTATGTTTCAGTTTCTACCCTATATCATAATACTAAGTAATGTTTTATGACATTAATAATGCTACAAAATTTAACTTTCGTCTAGATGCTACTGGAGTTGCACAACTCCAGAGAAGTGCTCAGCATCCCATGCTACAATCGCCAGCTTATATGATAATGCTAACCGACATCTCGAGACGAAAGAAACATTTACGACAATATTTGAGCACTTACCTTACGGCACGTGTACATTTCGAGGCAGGTACTAAGTTTCTCCGTCGTAAAGCCAAGATCTTCCGTAACTTCAGGTCGCATTGTCACACTCTGCAGACATGGGGCCATATTCCAAGTTATTAATCAAGGAGGTTTTTTTGAAAGTCTTCTGGATTTTTATTTATTATAAAATAATATATAGCCCGTCTTCAGGGGAACGAAACTCCAAATTCCATCAGCAGAACTAAGTTGCAAAGTATACAATAAAAACAAAGAAAATTTTCAAAAAACTCCATTATGAATACACCTGGGTGTCAACGTATATACCGTATAGCAAGAAGTTATCAGTACTATATAATAATTCACGTCGTGTTTTTATTTATTCATTTATTTATAACTATATTTATATCTTTCCTGTCACGCTCTATGGGAATACGATAGCAGAAAATTCAGGTACCGAAGATGGTATCTTGGATACGGGGGTCGCACTTGGGCGTTCCAGCTGAGGGACCTGAGCTTGCCTGCATGATCGTGTCTGGACATGTTCATTGTTGCTACGGGAGATGTCACTTACTTACGCCTCATAATATCTATCCAATTTTTTAGGCGGATTCTGAATTTTCATTAAAGAAGCCTTTTGAACAGTAATGAGCACAGTGGGGGTTTTCCTGAGGTGCTAATTTTGTACCGTCATTTATAATGACGGCCCGGGCCACAAGTTAATATAATAATTTCACTCTACAGCACACCTGCCAATTACAAAATGAAGAGCTCTTTAAGGGATAAGGAAATAAACTACACTGGTGGAAGCCTGTGAAAATTCCACGAAACAGAAGTGTTGTTTTGCATTCATGTCTACGCTCTTAACTCGGTAACAAAGTAAGAAAGTATATTCCAAGTCAGCCAGCACATTTATCTATGTATGACCGGCGGGCAGCAGCAACAGCAGCTTAAACTTGCAGTTGTTTTCTCCTGAAGCGGTAACAAGACTACTCTAATTTCTAACTTGTAGTAATACCCACTGTATTGTTATCTCCAGTTGTTGGTTACTGGCTTCTTTGCTTGGTAGGTCTCTCCTTCCCAGTCTTAAGAAGAAAATTCAACAGCTCAACTTCAAGAGTATGAGATAGGAGTAAATTTGAGCAGCAGCAGCTCCGTTCAGTGTTCGTGTTCTGAACTTATTGTATGCCCTACTTGACAATCCGACACTCAACTTGATAATCGGATAGTCAACTTGATGATCGGACAGTCAACTTGGTGAAAGGACGCTCAACTTGATGCTCATATGCTCAACTGCATGACCAATGGCTTAACTTGATGACCGAGGGCATAAGGATGGCTGGCAAGCCCCTCTGGACTGGAAGTCAGTAAGCATTTAATTGGCTGCACTAACCCTTTTCTTTCATGATACGGCGCATGCGCAACCTTTCAAATAGTCCTATTGCTACGAATCCGTGGAACACAGCAAATGTGCCCGTTCCATGCAGTAAGTAATTATTGTACTTGAGCAAATCTATTGAAGTATCTAGCCGCTTCCATTGAAGCATCTGGAACCTCGTAGTACCTGTGTCGGTTGGATGTTTACTATTGCACTAAGCACGCATATTTCAATGTAAAGTAACTAAATACGGCAATGTTTATCAATGCACAATTACCTCTTTTAGAGGGTTATATATCTGTCTATTAGGAACATAACTGTCCGTTTATCCATTTTTATCTCTTAGTGTGTTAGAAATATAACTTAAATGGTTATGGACGGATCTTTCAGAAATTTATAGAAGTTGTTACTTACATCACATGAAAAAAATTTTTAAATTTTGTTGATGATCCGGAATAAGCCCTGAATTCTGGATCAATTTTGACTTTTGCGTTGCTTGGAGGATGCCTGCCCTCTCGAAATATTTTGCTAGCATTTTTTCAAAGGTGACGGATGAGTTCTTACGGGTGAAAGATGGCAAGCGCTAACAGAAATTTTGGCCTTTCAAGAAGTTAGAAGGGTAAAATAATACCTGGGATGGACGAAGATCAAGAGTTGGGGTGGTAAAGTAGATCCTGGGGTGGCCAAAGATTCTACTGAGGGGGAAGAGGACGCCGGTAGAATAAATTGGTACCCACTGATATTTGGTTGGAGCACTGACTTTCCCAACATTTTGTGAGTTTACTGCAACGGCGTAATTTTATACCATGGTATACCTTCTTAAGAGGAGCCAGTCCCAGTGAGATCAGCAGGTGATTGGCCGTGCGGGCGCTGAACAGCTCCGTCACCTGTGGACAGCAAGTGTTATACAGACATATATAATTATAGGTGCCTAAACTACTGCTCAAAAAATAATAATAATGCATAAAATTAAGTGTGTGTAGGTGTGCTTAGGTGTGTGTGTAAGCACTACGCTTTGGGAACTCCTTTTCAGATGCAATGCAACGCAGCTCTTCAAGCTTATCTTCTGAATATACTGGATACGCCATCGAAGAGCAAGCTAGCCTTAACTTGTCCGGAACTGGACACAGAAGCATTGACTTTGCCACTTCAGATCGTGGTTGCAGATATTTCTTAGGATTCGATTACAATTAAGTCGAACGAAAATATAATTTTATAGACCGGGGATGGAGTTTTGGCTGTCTCAGGTGTAATCGATTTCGTTTTAACCCCTGAAACTCGAGAAAATAAAATAACAAAACCTTAGCATTTGAGTGGAGTCCGGAGAAATCAAAGCTAATGAACTTAGCTTGCTTCACCTCTGCCTTGCCAATCAGTGCTATCTAAACTGTCCGTCGCTAACCTCGTCAGCCAATTAGTTCTCATCCCATTGGTGTAAAGAATTGGTCGTATTTTAATGTTTTCACAGAAACTGGCTTTCACACTCAGTCTTTTGCAGATTTTAGAAAACAACGTCATTAAGCTTTCTTACATTGCATTTTAAATGTCACGTTCTCTGGGAGCTTAATCGTTTTTGTGGTGTCGAAGCTGAAACAAGGTAAATGTTTCCCCTCTGTTCAAAGTAACAGTAAGAAATAAAGTACATAGGTATTTTCCAAGAACCAGCAGTAGCGCTGACGTCTCATATATAAATTCATTTAGAAAAACAGACATTTCGTCTTTACGAGCAGCTTGTAGAAAATTGGTCTATCTTTTGTTGTTTGTGTTGGGGGTCCTCTTACATGCAGAGACTTGGCATGTAACGTCGGAGCCCCATCGAGTATCAAGCAACGTGCAACACTAAAAATTTGCTGGTAGTAGTACAAGAAAGTTTAAGCCTCCATAAATAAGTGTTATGCTCTTCTAAGAAAGGAAAAGGAAGGGACATAGAGTTTATCGATAGTGATGGGGAACCCATGCACGAAGGTGTTCCCAAAATTTGTTGCATGAAAAAATGTAACATCAATAATTACAGCAACTACTGCCCCACCGACGCAACCAAGATCGCGCGACACGCTATCGCTCACAGGCGCCCTGCCTCCCCCAAACATCGCATTGCATCGCTTGTTGTGTCAGTAGGGTTCCAGCCTTATATGGTACAGCAATTCGGTGAACCAATTATGCACAACTTTGGATCATTTTACGAACGTTAAGACGATGGAAGGCCGCCGGACAAGAATGCAAAATTGCTAAAATTAAATGTACATGCGTGTGTGCGACGGCCAGATGAAAAATAAATCAAGGGAGTATATATTATTAAAAAGTGAATGGTGGAAATTAAGGAATGGGAACTGACCATAACAATATTAAACTGAACGAGAACACTCCGAGAGCGCATACCTCCGCCAAACAAGGCAACGGTTACGAAAAAATGAAATTGGTTTTGAGACCGTGATTTTTTTCTAGCAACTCCAAAATCTAATAATTTGTGCCCTTCAACAGTGTAAACAGGTTCAGTATTTTTTTTGGAGATCCGTTTATAACTAATTGAGTTATGCTGCAAACAAAAATTATGAAAAACATGAGGCAAACATACAAACGAACCAACCGATCTGCACCAAAACTTAATCATTTATGTCTTTTATCATTACTAACAACTCCAATAAATTTCATAAAGATCCATTGATTATTTCTTGAGTTATTGTGCTAAGAAACATAAAATCAAAAACAGTGACAAACGAACGAACGAATGGATCATTACAAAAGTTTGGTCATTTACGCTTCGTGATATACCTAACAATTCATGTAAATTTCATTAAAATTCCTCTATAACTTTTTGCGTCATGACATTGAGAAAAATGCTGCAGACAAACAAACAAACGGATGGAGGGATCTTCATCAAAAGTTAATCATCTGTTCCTCCTAACATGACAAACAATCCCTGTAAATGTCATCAAAATCCGTCCATACCTTTTTGAATTATCTAGGTGACAGACAGATAGAACGACAGTATAACAGACAAACAGACTCTCAGACAGACAGAAAAACTCGACGAAAGCATAACCTTGTTGGCGGAAGTAATAATATAAAGAGAATATTCGATATTCGTAATGAAAAAATCATGCCAAGAGAAGATCCAATATTCTTAAAACTACTGTATTTTACAGTCTCCATTATCACAGCTGATATATATGAGACTGGATTGGACCATGGAAAATCTAATAATAATGAGATTGGAATCTATCGTGAATATTTGGAACATTTCGATATTCAGCAATTAGCATCTTAATTGCTTTAAACAACTCTGGTACTCATGAAAATGAATCCCATCATAAACAAGGCTAACAATAAAGAAACTGGATCCAGCAATGAACAGGTCTTATGAGCTTAAGGACAGGTATAATATTAATAAAATGAATATTCATTTACAAATATACTTATACTAAACTGGATGCAGTCATAAAAAGTATGCCATCAATAAAATATCAATCCGATTATGAACAAGGTTGATAATAGGAAGAATAGATCCGTCCATGAACTGCTCTAAGATTATGACACAGGATCTTTTCACGAGCGGTAAACAACTCTCAATGTATTATATTTATTTAGGTACACTCCGCTAACACTAAGAGCACACATCAGAAGAAACCTGTTTTATGGGTTTTCCACATTGCGCAATAACAGTAATCTGCTGAGTCAGCCCCTGTGGCAATAGACCATTGGTGCATCGTCATGGCCATAGAGGCAGAATCTAATATTATCTCTTATTCAAAGGCCAAGTCATCTCCTGGTTTGTAGTTACAAGTCATCCATAAACAATAAGCGGTGTTCTTTCTGTCTTCAGTCCTGTAACACCGCTTACCTTCCTGCAATTCATACGTTTGGGAATACGTGCCTTTATATCTGCGTCTATTTATACTACCAGCTCAAGGCTATGTCGTGCTAAACTTCCCTGTACCACCAGTTCTGCCTCACTGCAATTATAATACCAATGGAAAATCCTTTGATAATACCTTTGAAACTGCACTTATACCTATGCATATTTGGTACTCTGTCCATATTTTAAGCTCATGCATGGTCACGTGAGTGCATGTTGCTTTCGTAATTCCTTTTGTCCATAGTCCATACTTGTAGTGCATGACAAGGTCATGGAAATTTATTCCTGCTTGTCAATGCCAGTAACTCCAGTAATAAGTTTATTCATTGAAACAACCATGCATGCAGTGCTCCAACTCACCACAGGAACATCACTACTTATGACCAGTTCATCACGGCATGTTCATGTGCCTGTTTTTGTGCCCTGGGATCTTTATTTGTTAACAAAGTAAAAGGATGCATTGAAAGACCCAAAACTTGAGAATGAGCGTAACTCTAAAGCCCGGTGCCCACGTAAAACTTTTGTTGCCGCTAGAGGCCTAGAGGAAACTCAAATAATCCGTTGCGTAGCCGCTGCACGGCCCCAGCTTGCGCAAAATTTAACTGTACGAAAACTTATCAAATATCTCCGTCGCTACAGCAATATTTACACCATAGTAGGAAGCGATGGTGAACTTTCTACTATCGCTCCTAATTATGAACAGTTTAAGTCCACAGGGCTTGATATTTTAAGAATTAGTGCACGAAGTTCATAGACACCACACTGAAGTCACGACCTCGACTACGCACTCGGATTAGTTGAGTTGGCCCTAGGCTGCTAGCGACAACAAAAGTTGTTACGCGAGCACCGGGCTTAACAGTAAAACACACACACACACACACACCCTCAACTAAAAAATCCATAAGCACTGTATCGTGCTGCAGAAAACTATCCGCTGGGTTCAAAAGCCTGCACGGCTGCTGTCGATCACAGAGTGTCAGAACAAACGCTTAAACACGGAAAAATGGCACGGCAAATGTAACGGACGACCATCGCGCCATTGCCAGTCATGCCAGCTCCCTCTCTGTGAACTGTGAATATTCTACTTTATGTTTACTGGGACGACACAACTTTTGTTTCCATCAAAACATACTTTCCATCGACAGTTACAACAAGCATTTTATTTACTGTACAGCAGACCTTCCGTTTATTGTTAGAGATACTTCCCGTTACTTTAATACTTATATTCTCATTACTGTTAGGACATACCACTCGCCATTTTGTCAACCTACGTTGCGAAGATCGCTACCAATTTGTTAAGTTCTGTTACAGTAAACAGGCTCCGTGGCCTTCCCTCACATGTGCCGTACCTGTCATGTGCCGTACCTGTCGTGTGCTATACCTGTCGTGTGCCGTACCTGCTGTGTGCCGTACCTGTCGTGTGCCGTACCTGCTGTGGGCTATACCTGTCGTGTGCCGTACCTGTCGTGTGCCGTACCTGTCGTGTGCTATACCTGTCGTGTGCTATACCTGTCGTATGCTATACCTGTCGTGTGCCATACCTGCTGTGTGACGTACCTGACGTGTGCCGTACCTGTCGTGTGCCGTACCTGGTACCTGTCGTGTGCTATACCTGTCGTGTGCCGTGGCTGTTGTGTGCCGTACCTCTCGTGTGCCGTACCTGCTGTGTGCCGTACCTGTCGTGTGCCGTACCTGTCGTGTGCTATACCTGTCGTGTGCCGTACCTGTCGTGTGCCGTACCTGCTGTGGGCTATACCTGTCGTGTGCCGTACGTGTCGTGTGCTAAACCTGTCGTGTGCTATAC
>LQNS02278087.1:12486947-12511306 GCA_001587735.2 Parhyale hawaiensis
GACCCATCCAGACGCCCATCCATCTGGACCATCAAGAGTGGCTCTGCATTCATCAGTAAATATGACATTGGAGAAATCAGTTTTCATGTTCTCTTCAGCCCATTTAACCCTATTTTCTTTATGAGTTTTTGTTAGGAGTGGTCATTTAATTTGCCTTTTTCACTTTCCCTAGCTTCTGCAGAACCTGATATCTTGTCTTTCTGCTTAGTATTGGGGCTCCAGCGTCTTCAAATATCGCCTTACTTGTAGAAAGTTATTCTCTAGCTATAGAATCCTTCAAACGTCGCATATCCCGAGCAATCAATTTCCTCATAGAGGCTCTATCCGGAGTTTTCCTGTTGACTTTACCTTCAATTGCATAAGCCTTAATTGTTCAGTGATCACGCTGTAATGCCTTGGAAACTTCGAGTGTTGTCTTACCAGAAGCCAATAACGAGGTCACTTTGATCTTTTCTTCATTTTTTAAACGCATTTCATGCCCATGTTGACTAGAGAGTGATGTTGCATAATCTGGGGTAACAGCAGAACCCCGTGCGATAAGCAAATCTTGCCAAAACGTGGAAAATTGTTCCGTTTTCTTTTTCTCTAGTTGTTTTCATAGTTACAACATACCTGTGCACTAACTCACTATTCACATATGAAATGTTTGACACTTACCTTGAAAAATAAGTAAAAGAATTGTATTTGCATAATCAAAGGTAACGCACTGTAGATCTTAGCAAAAAACTTTACTTCTTCACGCTGACCGTCTTTCACAAGAACACAATATCTAACGTCATAGAAACGTACCTGCGAGACAAGAGAGAAGTACTAACCGCACAAAGGTGTCTTAGGTTTTGTTGAATTAAGGGCAGAAATCACTTGGTTTGTCTAGGCAGGCCTCGGAATTCACGGAGCATGAAACCCAAAAGAATATTTATGTAGTATGATGCTTATACATACTCCATAAAAACATCTGTTTGAGTGTAGAGGGCCTGAAAGACCACAACTTCCAGTCAGAAAGAAGTGGGCTAGCTCTGCCACAATGCTTGAGTGAGCAACACAGTCGTTGCGAATCTCCTTCCATTCAGAGATTCTCCCCCCCCCCTCTGGTTTTTAGTATTTTCGGAGCTGACTGCATTCATTTGGGCAGACTGTGTTATTTCTCTCGTTCTATGTGAGATATCCATTGCCTTGTACTAGAGTCCGTGAGTTCCGTCGTAGTTTCGTCTTCGCAATGGTGCACAAAAAAAAGGGTGCTTCAACTCGCAGTCGTCCAATATATTCGTCATAACGACCCCCCGAAACAATTTCTTCAGTGGAGAGCTGTAACGATCCATGATTCATCAAACATCTCGAGTTCATCATCAGTAGTATGGAATTTGTTCTGCAATACCGATTGGGTGACGCTGCATCCTTTGGCATCTCTTCTAAAACTGTAGTAATTTCTTCCAGAAATGGTGTATTGAACTACGTACTATGGCCTTCCTTGCCGGTTTGACTGTTCTCTCAGGGCGAGATTGCATTCTCGATCGAACATCACCTAACATTCATTTACTAAATCTACACAGCATTAAGTGCATTTACCGCTCATTTCTCGGAAAACGACCTCCACCTCATTATTGTCTGCAACCAGAAATTTCTCGTCAACATGCTAAGTTCATTAGAAAGCTTCATTGTATGACAAATGACTACAGTTTTCAACTTGGAATAAATCAAGATTACTAGCAAAAGAAACAATCAACACTGTTTTGGTGATACAAGTAGTTTCCAGTTAGAAATGAAGTTCCTGGAAAACTACTGACGGCGAAATATTCGTGATATTTGTTCATTGCCAAGCATTCGTTAAAAGGCAATTGTAAAGTTAGAGGAACGTAAGAGACGAGCCTTCTCGGCTCTACACTTGCTGAGCAGCGAAACTCTTTTTTTCTTCTCTGATATGGAAAAAAACTTAATGGCTTCTGTAGGCAGTCAGTCAGTCAGTCATCACTCAGAATATTAATTTTGACTCGGTATCATGGATACGCTAAAGTAGCAGCAGCCTTGCGTGCTGAACAGGTGTGCTAAGTGTGCCGGGATGCACTATCGTCTCTCACGACGATTTTGCGTTCACGTAGGCTTTCCTGCGCGCGCCACCACGAAAATAAACGCTACCTAGGCAAACCTAACCTAGCCTAACCTAACCTACCCTTACCTAACCTAACCTCCTTACCTAACCTCCTAACCTAACCTTACCTAACCCAATCTAACATAACCTAACCCAATCTAACCTTTCTAACCTTACTTAACCTTACCTTACGTTACCTAACGTTATCTAACGTTACCTAATGTTACCTAACGTTACCTAACGTTACCTAACATTACCTAACCAAACATAACCCAACTTAATCAGCGATACAGCGTGCAGCGCGGCGCACCAACGTGAACGCCGCTCACGCGCACACGATCTGCGCACACAAATCGTCGTGAGAGGCGATAGTGCTGCCGGGATCGAGCGCCGAGCAAGGTGAGCGATCTTGTGACGTCCTGCACGCAGAATCAGTTAACCTGCTGGTACGCACAGCTCCGGTGGGGCAGAAACCGTGCCCAGAAGTGGGAGGTTCGGGGTGCGCGGATGGTTGAACCTTCCATCGATGGCCCCATAGTTCTTAGCGATCTGTGGTCGACTGCAGCTGTGGTTATACCTTTGGAGCCAGTTGGCCTATATCTAAACAAGAACCAGTGCATATTGGTTTCCCAGTGGAAGGTGCGGTCAAGTTTGCTTTACCTTTTTATAATATATATAGAATTTTTTTTTCGCTCAGCGGAAGCTGTTTCGTCGACGAATGAAATAAAGTTGGAAGAATAAGTAGTGCAAGAAAATTATCTGTGGGAAGAAACTAAGAATCAGGACGTATGAGGTACCTATGCTGCTGGGAAATTCAGATATATTCACTGCTTCGATTTCAATATCAGCAATGTAAGAAGTGTATTCAAATACCTATTAGGTCGGCGTATACTTTTGCCATCATTTGCAACCTGGTCTAATTTTCCCTGATCTGTTTTCTTCAAGCATAAAACAAAATAGGCAGATACATAGAACATTAAATAAACAATGAATGAACAAATAAATCAACAAACGCAAATTTAAATTGCATAGTCATACGTTTTACTCACGATCTTGTCGGTTTAATGAGAGTTACTAGCCATATCTCATTTCAAGCGAATCAGTGTTTATTATCTAATTAAGTTTTTTCTCACGTCTACCCTTAAGCTCCCCTTTCGAATAAGTTTCAAGTAACTCTATATTGAGGACGCCGGTGTGTGATATCCCATCATTCAGGTTCATTGCAATTTAAAGTGAACGTGAGCTGCGTATATTTTTAACAGGGCATCCTAAATGCTCTATGACGCAAAAATGTAGCGTGTTGGTAGGTGAGGTACTGTTCTTCTCACTGAAGCACTGGAAGTTATAAAGACTTTTAGTCACAGATTTCCTTTATCATACATCAGCGTTTCACTAATGAGTGTTGCGTATTGTCAACTATTAACTACGATCAAATTTGTTCGTTGTTTCCAATTTGTTCGTTGAACATACAATTTGATCATGTGTTTGAACTCTTATTTCGCTGGAAAGTGGAATTCTCTTGTTTTATCCCAATGTGCATATCTTTGGTTTTAATATATGAATTCATATATAATGCTTTTAACATCCATCCATGGTAGCACTTGAATGTCATAGTTTCAGTAAAATTATCTTGTTTGTTTATTCTTTGCTCAGTCTGCCTACTGTATTTTTGTTATTTATTATTTTTTTTTTTGCTTTTCATTATTTATTTTTGGAGGTCGCTCTCCTCCAATGGCGTAACCTGGTTTAGCCCGTAACAAGATATCACGCTAACAATTCTATATCGTACTACAGGTACCCGTGGAAATTCCACGGTCGGTTGGTTAGTTAAAGTCCTCACTTTTTTAATGAACTAATCTTAACCTACGCTATTATATCTCACTTTAATTCGACATAATGCAACTTTTCAACCTAACTTACCGATAAATAGCACCTGTTCCGTAATGCTAACGAACTGCGACTAACCTCAAGTGCGCTGCACACAAGAGTCGAAACATGGAACGTTAGTCCCTATCCTTCCTCTTACGCTGCTGTGTGTGCAGCTTCGACTTGTCTAATATTATTACAGTCGAAAAATGCTTAAACTCCGAGCCTCGGCAGCTATTCCGCAAAAGCGAGGGCTACGTGCTCACTTTAGACTCTGTCTTTGAATTACTCTTGAGTTTCACTTCACAACTGTACTTATTTGCAATCGCTGTGTCTTAATAGATTCAAACGTTATCATGCGCACAGAAACATCTGTTCCAAGAACGTGAAGCGCTCCCGTGTTCCAACTCGTAGCAAGTCCATCCCTAATAGTGTGGGCACACAATCGCAAAAGTTGCTCAGCCACTTAACTTTTGCTTTGGCAGTCATGTTGCCGTCAATACAAATAATAGCGATAGAAAATCACGCTAAAATCATGCGTCATTGCAACTTTAAACAAACTCAAAAGTAGGAAATATTTATTCCAAAAACTTGGCCATTGCTGCTTGTTATAACGTACAAACTGTCAGAAGCGACTTATACCTTAGATAATCTTTTTAGTGGCGTTGCCACATGGCAATGCAACTTTTACGTAGGCGTGTGCGCGCTCTAAGTCACACAGTACATGCACAACGTATCTAGACACTATATCACTATTGAATCTCGCAGACATTTTACCAGCAAAATTTTTGCCCATGTATATCATGATAGAGGTATAAAGAAAGCATAAGTAAGTATAGCTTTTAGGAGGTACTTTTCTCATTACTTTTCTTCTGTACTAGAGGGCCCGCGCTGTCATAAAATAACAGCGAAGAATTTGTGATGACTTTCTTCATTGATCATACTTTCGTTACAACAACTGCTAGCCTAAGATGAGCGTTTACGGCTTCACAGCCGCTCAGTATCGAAACTTTTCTCTTTTTCTCTCTTTCTGAAATGGAGAAAATACTTTGCTTATTGCAGCCCGCGGTGAGCGGAGTGAAGAGAGGAGAAAATTAGACGATAGTGGGAGAGATGTTAGTAGGTAGAGAGGAAAATGGAAGAAAGGTGAAAAAAGAAAAAATAGGAAGAGAATGAATGACCGGGCAATGCCGGTTTAATTAGGGTAGGTTATTTCATTATGTTTCTGTGTGGGTTACAGTGGAATTATTGCAGCCCGATCAGCAGCGCTCAAAGTAATAGCTTCGATTCGGTATCATGGATACGGTAAGATAACCTATAGTGGTCCAATGATTTTTGCGTAGCAAAAGCTGTTTCATCGGCTATCGAATTAAATTTGGGTGAAAAACTGACGCAACGAAGTCTTTTGTGGTGAGAAGATGCAAAAGAGTACCAATGGAAGCTTCAGTTATCTTCAGTACTGCGACATCAATTTCGGCGATGCAAGAAGTGCATTCAAACATAAGATCGCCCGATACTTTGCCATAGATTCGATGTA
The DNA here is from genome assembly GCA_001587735.2 of Parhyale hawaiensis. NCBI lineage: Eukaryota > Metazoa > Arthropoda > Malacostraca > Amphipoda > Hyalidae > Parhyale > Parhyale hawaiensis. The sequence goes on from LQNS02278087.1 coordinate 12,492,437, forward strand.
TGGAGAAGGTAATACCACAGTTCACTTTCAGAAGATAGTTGTGTCAAATTTGAATGTATACGCTACGCCTCAAAATTTTCAGGTTTGTGACGTCACAATTGCGTCACGCCACTGTTGCAGCGAGGAATTTTTTATATTTCCATAGTAGCGTGACGTAATTTTGACGTCACAAACCTGGAAATTTAGGAGGGCAGCGCATACACCCAAATTTGACTTAATTATCTGCTGTAAATTAACTGTTCTAATACCCGTACGAATCAGACTAAGCCAGCGATATCTTCATTATTGAATTTCAGCTGTCCCTGATTAAGATAAGTTTGCCATCTTCTGCAACCCGGTCTATTTTTTACCTATCAGTTTTTAATGGAACTTGAAAGGACGACCAGAGCCTCTAACCTGGGCTAATTTCATCCTATTTGTTTTTTAAACGGTGATAGAAAATGGATAAACAGACAAACAGATAAATACACATCGGTCTTTATTGTATTGTAAATTTACATGCCTTTGCTATTCTTTGTTTCTCATCGTCTGATGATAAAACTATTTAAACTTTCCTAGTCTTGACATTTCCATTTTCGTTGGTATATTTTATGATTTCAGTTCTACTGTGGGACCCATTGCTGCTTCACACTTGATATGCAATAGCCTGCCAACATAATACAACGGCATAGTTTTTTTTTTTATTGATTCATTTTTCTGAAAGCACTTTTACTGTTAGCTTACGTCATTTCTCTAAACATTGCACTTGCACTAGAAAAATGCAGTTTAGAATGATGCAGCGGAGAACAGGTTCGTTTGAACCGTATTATGGCTACGATTGGATTTTCCCATATTTGGATCGGTGTGTGCAGCCCCAGTACCGTGAATATTACAAGAAGTGAAATTTGGTATCATGGTAGCTATGATACGTGCAAAATGAACTTCATGTTTTTGCTGACTGAAATGTTTTCAATAGCGAGATGAAAGAAAACAGCTGAGGTTGAACTTCCAGCGAAAATTAGAGTTTCTTACATAAAGTTGAATTTTCCCCTCTCTATTATTGAAAAGCGTAACATACGAAGGAACGAACGAAGGAACAACGCTATTAATATTATAGATTCTAACATGCTGTTTTAATCTGCTATTTGAACTAGCTATATATATATATGTGAAAATGCTATTTTTTCTACAGCATTGTCAATACTCACCTCACCCACTGTATATCATACAAGTTAGGGCAATAATCAACCATCCTTTTTTTACAAGTCAACGGGCTTTGTATATTTAAGAATTAAATACAATGGGGCTCTTCGAGCTTAACTGCACGTACGCCCCTGCCGAAAGGATTGCTTTGTGGAGCGAGCTTCTTTACTTTTTATGCAATAACTACAGATTTCATTTTTTTCGTTACTGTAACGATCCAAAAACAACAGTTAATTTGAAGGTAAGGTCATTCTGTATCCTCAGTAGAAGTTCAGACTCCGGGCAGCAGTCGCTCATAACCTTGTAATGTATAAGTTGGGAGGCAACCTGTTGAGCTCCTGAACTGTCAGAATAGACGCTTGTCAAGCTTTCACCTTAAGTGAGATCACATATTTGGAGACGTTACCATAGTCGAGGACGATGCCGCAAGCACATGAATGGTTTTGTAAATACATTCTCTTGATCAGTCACATTCAGATGAATTCTCTTGAGCGCCTTGAGCAATCTCTTTGTCCTCCATGGTATCTAGACAGGCTAGTACCTCAATCATTTAATTGCTAGGTCGCATTTTAAAAATTAAGGGCGAAAAGTTAAATTTATTTCCTCGGCAAGTCATAATAACAAGGTTTATCTTTTCTTCGTTATGCTACTTTAATCGTATTTTGTGCAGTAAGCGAGTGCAGCAGCTATGGAAACCTCCCCATTAACTCCGTACTTTTACACCTGCATGAATTAGCATTACCCCGTGTTAAATTGTTTTTACCTGTACGAGATTGCGAAATATCTCCTGAGGCTATTCAACACATTGGGTTATTTTGTCTGCAGAATGGCTCCTAATGCAATGCAAACTTTAAGAGCTTTAATATGAAATCAAATAGCAGACCATTACCGCAGTAGTTTGCGAACTGAAAATCAGTTTTGTGGGATCTCATTTATATAAGATAATAACACTGGGCATACGAAAAGCAGTCATGGCAACTTGAGATAATAGTTGCCTACGGAAAACAAAAGGAAATTAAGCAGCGCCTTTTTGCACATTTTTTTACACGACCATGTCTAGAGCCATGCTGCTGTGAGAATGAAGGGTCTGGTCTATAGCTTAAGGCAGGCGATATGAACGCTGCCGAGAGAAAGCTGAAGCAAAGATAATGATTGACTGACAGTCATCGACACGACAGCCAGCATGACTGCGTCGCCAATCTACGAACTTTTCAGCGCAAGCCCCATTCTGTTTTTTCTTTTTAGCTTAGCCCCAGCTAGTTTATAAGCCCAACTCCCCAATCTTCTATTTGAAAACTAGCCCCATTTTTATTTTCGCCCGAGATTTAAGTTCGTTTGCCTCTACCACCACCCCATTTTTTTCAGTCCGAGTATCTTATTGTAGGCTTTGCAGAACCAGACGCATTTTGGAACACATGCCATCGTGCAGTGCGTGAATACCGCGAGCCAATGATGTTCAGTGCTTTCTCGGCCCTTCATTTCTTATACGTACGTATTTTTGTGTCTGAACTGAGACGTAATTGAAATTCAGCACACGGTAAGGATAGCTGCCCTAGAAAGCAGTGCAGTCATTTGAAAAGTTTTTGTTGTATAAAGTGATCCCGTTCAAAATTAAGCCTTGTCTCGCACAATAGTCTTGCTGTCTACAAGGAATCCACTCATTACTATGCTCTTCGGCATGTTGATAGTTGGTTGTCTCAGCGCAACACATTGCAGCAGAAACGAACCCTTCAGCCAATATACTTCGTTCGTGAAGTAAAAAAGAAAAATCTTTCTAACATGTGCACAACAGTTTTTTTTTTGCACCTGGTCCGTGGTATCAACAAGGTCCCAGTGAACCAAAAAATTATTTTTTTCTTTTCGCCGATAGGTTGGCCTTTGCTCAAGTCTGTTATCTAGTGGGTCATGACAGGGTGTGGATCCACCGCAGCATGTGGCGTGCGGCATATATCAGTTCTCTGCAGCTGTATGGTGGTAACGCTGTCCTATGTGCTGTCACATCTTGCTGTCACACTTGCTGTCATACTTGCTGTCATCTCTTGCTGTCACACTTGCTGTTACTCTTGATGTCACACTTGCTGTCACACTTGCTGTCACTCTTGCTGTCACACTTGATGTCACACTTGCTGTCACTCTTGATGTCACACTTGCTGTCACTCTTGATGTCACACTTGCTGTCACTCTTGATGTCACACTTGCTGTCACACTTGCTGTCACTCTTGATGTCACACTTGCTGTAACTCTTGATGTCACACTTGATGTCACACTTGCTGTCACACTTGCTGTCACTCTTGATGTCACACTTGCTGTCACACTTGCGGTCACACTTGCTGTCACACTTGCTGTCACTCTTGATGTCACACTTGCTGTCACTCTTGATGTCACACTTGCTATCACTCTTGATGTCACACTTGCTGTCACTCTTGATGTCACACTTGCTGTCACACTTACTATCAGTCTGTCACACTTGACAGAAATATGGCATAGACAGTCGTGACACTAAAAATATACCTCACAAGTACCCAGTTGGTTAGTAAAACAAAATTTCGCCAAAAATGGACATAACAACTTCAGGCTCTAAGCCTTCGAAATTATATCACTCTAATGGTCCTACAATTTCATTAAAAATCTAAAATATTGATGAAGTTCGGAATCTCGTACGTTTAGCATCATTGTTCTTTACACGTCTCATACCGAGTCATGCAGGTAAGGACTACGCTGGTGCAGCCTGCTTTGTGACCGTTTCATACAAAGCCGCACATGGGCTAAATTTAGATACCATATCCGTTAGCTGCAAGACCGTAAGATAAATTGTGCTTTCGGGAAAGATGTCAGTGTGTCGGAAATTAATTTTACGACCATAATAGATTAATATTTTAAATTGGCACTGTTTATTCGGTTATTGACTTAGAAAACTCGTTTACCTAGACTTCCAAAAGGCCTTTGAAGAAGTCCCCAGCAACGGTTAATAAAAAAATTAGGAGCCCATGGTATTCTGAAAGACTGTTCACGCTGGATCCGAGTATGGTTCACTAGTCGGCAGCAGCGGGTAAAGCTGCAAGGAGAGACGAGTTACTATAAGCCTTTGAATCTGGGTTCCCGCAGGGTAGCGTACTTGGTCCACTTTTGTTCATAACATTTAACATTAATTTAAATGTTAACATCTACTGTAACATCAGAAACAATCTACAACACAGTAAGTTGACAGGAGTGTAAAAATGGGAAGAAGAGTACTGGTAACCATTACCAGGAATTTTAAGATCAAATCTAAGGATATATCCTTCCTTTGTACAGAGCATTAGTGCGCCCCATTTACAATATGCTGTTCAAATAATTTGGTCGCTACACCAGGGCAAAGATATCGATAAAATGGAAAGAATCCCACGCAGAGCAACAAAACTGATTCCTCCGGGCGAAAGAAGCTATACAATTGTCGCCTACAGAAAGTAGGACTCTTCTCCCTTGAGCAGAGACGACTCGGGATGCAGCTAATAGACACTTTCAAGTACTTGAATGGCCTTAACCATGTTCCGACAACCGGACTGTTAGAGACGTTAATGTTTACCCGTGAAACAATGACCATAAACTCATGCATAAATATCGAAAAACTACTCTCAGCCAGCAGTTCGTCTCATGCTTGCATAATGAACACTTGGAATAGACACTCCTCAGAAGTTATTGGAACAGAGCCAGTCAATGCGTTTAAAAATCGTCTTGACAAACATTGGGAATGGCATCCTCTACAGTTACGGTCTCCTCCATGAGTCCCAAACTTGTTACGGCCAAGAATTCTACGCCGCTGTAATTCACTGTCTTTCATACCCCAACTTGCTTATCGTCCACGAGCTCCATGAATCTGCAGTAATTAAGAGTGTTTGTACGACCAGCTTTTTGACTGAGTTAACTCCCTTCATCTTCTTTATTTCTTCCCGAGATATTTCTTTGTTTCTGAAGTAAAAGCAATAGCTCATAGAGGGCCGGAGCGTAAGTTTCGTATGGTATTTGGGAACGGGCCTGTTGGTCCGTCCACTGCCCACAATCCAATCTAGCCTTATGGTACTATGATTGGTCTTCTATCCTGAGGAAAATACTGTCGTACAGCCAGCAAGTTTCCTTGTGCACAGACGGGAAATCCTCCAGCCACCGGGCGACGACAGCATGCCAAGGAAAGCCTTTGCCGTCGGTGTGCGTGAAGACGTACTCATTTTGGGATAACACATTCTCCAGTGTCTTGGCAGCCCACTCGCCCTAGCTGTACTTCTTTGCTTACCGTCCGTTTTACCACCGCCCGTGACAGCACTAGGACCTGCTGCCAGCCGTAGTTCAGCTTTTGTGCAACCCACTCGAGGCATACCTACGCCTTTCGGCTCATCGCACCTGTCATCATCAGCACGGAAATGTTTCCTGCCTTCCTCCCTTTCACCGCCGCCCTGCAGTGCGGCCCAGAGTCCCTGCACCGCCGCCTACACTTTCCTTGCCGCCACTTTCTCTGTAGCTCACGGAGCGTCGGGCCGGCGGTCGATCGAGTGTTGGTCTCTGTCAGGTTCTGCAACTCGGCAACCTTTGATAAATCAGGGGACGAAACATTCAATTTTTTCCACTAAATGCATGGTTCCACTCTGCAATTTAGCGTACGACTATTATTAAAGTAGAAGTCCATATTTTTGAATGGATGAAATTAGTGGATGGTTCTCCGTGGCTGCAATTAACAGCTTAGATTGAAAAACCTTAAATTTCCAATTCAAGCAAATTAATTTAAGTCATTAACTAAACATAAGTTTTAGTACTATCAACGCAACAAAAGATGTTTTTTAATATTATGTGCTGCACTTTTCAATTAAGAGTTAGCTAATAGACTGCACTCCTTGGCGGCTTGTGCTGAGGAACTGCTAAGCTATTTAACCTAACTGATTATTTGGCCGTCCTGGAACCTGACCAAATGTTTTAGTTTATAGTGGGCCAGGATTCTGCTAGGAGCTTATCTTTGGCCGTCAATAATTATTACTTTTTCACAAGTAACATTGTAATTCAAAGCAAGCAACGCCACTTGCAGTCCCTTGCGGCCACTTGCAGTCCCTTGCGGCCACTTGCAGTCCCTTGCGGCCACTTGCAGCCCCTTGCGGCCACTTGCAGTCCCTTGCTGAAAGTTGCAGTCCCTTGGCGACACTTACAGTCCCTTGCGGTCATTAGTGACTACTTGCAGCCACTTTTCGGCCCTTGCAGCCACCTCTAGCCCCTTGTAGCATAGCTACAGGAGTGAAAAAGGCCGGAGGCGCGCAGCCTCCATCCTGGTCACTCCAGTGGAGGGGCCGCAGGAGGCCACGCCTGACAAATTTACTAGCTTCCTCAAATCGTTGGTAACAAAAAGCAGCGCATTTGGTCAGAAAAGGATTCACCCTCATACATAGTTCGAGGTAACCGAACCCGACTAGCTTTAACTTGTCAGGATCGTCAGTGCTGATCGTTTGAGTCAACCCTAGAATCGAGTCTTAGTCACCAAGTGCATACTGATTTGTGGCAGGCCAAACGTTATTTGTGCAGGAGTCTCTGCTGCTATAATGATATGTCTTCCCTTGCAAGCGCAAACGGGTGGCAATGGTTATGGCCTGAATTTCCATCCAACAAAGTGTAAAAATTGTACATCAGCATTAAGTTTACAGTTCGATTTGAAAGCCTTTCAACCTTCCTAAAAATTCTAAGTTTACTATTAGTCAGTTTGATTAAAACAACTCGGGAATCAAATGTTGCAATAGCACTAATCACTGTATTAAATCACTGTTTCAGCAAAGAGCGGTTGGCAGCATTATAAGATTGCTAAAATTAAGCCACAATCATCAAGGAAATAGAACGCCTCGTGGCGTAAAACCATCACCCGCTGTGTTGAGAAAATTCATCGCCGTCATTCTTTGTGGCCAGCTTACTCTAGACTAGAGTTTTGGCATTTTTCACATCTCAGTCAACCTACCGGACTGTCTGAAAAAGATTGTGATAACGGCTCAATTCCCTCTGTTGATTGGAGAGACAAATTTCAACGCCGTCATTTTTTATGGCCAGCTAACTCGAAATTTTTGTCAGTTTTATCATGATTCAACTCCTTCTCCTTTTTTAGGTGGACATACGTACCACAAAATTCACTGTCGTAATTTTTGGTGACAAGCTAATTCTTTTTTTTTTTGGTATTGTTAACATCTAGGTTAACCCACCTGACTCCTTACAAGAAATTATTAACATTGCTCAGCTCTTTCTCCCTCCTTGGAGTGGAGAGATTTATTTCAACGCTGTCGTTTTTATGGTCTGCTAACTCAAATATTTTGGCATTTTTCACATCTCAGTCAACCCATCAGACTCCCTGCAAAAAAAAAAAAAAGGTTGACAATGCTCAACTCCTTCCATCACATTTTGGGAGGACAAACAAATATACATATATATATAAATATACTTAAATCTTCAACAAATACAGTATCACCGCTTTTCGCTTCGCTCGCATTGATAACTACGAGAAATTTTCCAAAGCTAGTATTTATTTTTACATCACCTGATCTGTTTTTGATGTAACTAACTGCTGGGGCGAAATACTCGGACTCTTAGTTTGGCACTCACCGTTTCTTTCACCGCAGCAGAGAAGTCTTCCTCTTTGAATATTTTAAAAAGACTTCGAAAAGATTTAGCTTGTGTCGTTGCGAATTCTTTTCACTTTTTACAACGCATCGCGACGACGGTAGGACCAAGACAACGAGAAATTAAATTCCTGGTTCTCATGTCGCTGATTCGGGGAGTTTTGTCAGCAATCAGATTTCAGTTCAATAGCCACATAGAAATTAATTCACAATTACATGGTAGCAAATGAAACGGTTCAAGCTTGACGAAACTACCATAGGTCATTGTTCGAAAATTTTCCAGTCAACCCTCGTATGACCCTCACCCTTGTACGTAGGGCAGTTGGCGACTCGCCTTCTGCACGTAGAGGCTGTACGTGCTTCATAAAAACACGAATTTCTGACCGTCAAAAGCTGCATTGACAATAAACTTGCTCCGATGCCAAGGCCCTTTTTTTTCCCATGTGCTGCTGCTTTATGCAGGAATTCGGTTAAAAACCTGCCCCGGCGAGTTGGCTGCCAGTTTTTTTTTACAACTCCATGGCAATCTTCGGTGAAAGACAGCAACTTTTTCTTGACCGTAAAATTTTATAGGCGATAATTTAAAGACTAAGTGAACTCCACACTTAGCACCAATAGACCTCAGCTGCAAGAAATACGGGATCATCTCAACAGTATTTACATAGGAATAACATTATAGGACTTGAGGACATGATATGGTGTAGATGGTAAACAAGAGAAATAAATCCGTATTTTGACTTCGATCAACAAAGACCATTCCACATAAGAATACGCTTGCAGGAGTGAAGTTTGCATGCGCTGCGTCTTAATTGTTTGTTGCAGGGTAATGTAGGCCTTGCGTGATGAACTGGCGTACCAGAAGAGCCGGGATCGAGCGACGAGCCAACCAAGCGGTCTTTGTGGCGCCCGGTGAACTGAGTCAGTAAACTTGCCTGGTAAGCACAGCTACTGTGGAACACTTAGATTGCTCAAAAATGGAAAGGTAAGGGGATGCGAGTCGTTGAACCTTCCGCCGACGACCCGTGGTTGACTGCAGCTGTAGTTATTCGTTTGAGGCCAGTCGACCTATATCTGTTGCACGAACCTGAGCGTGTGGGTTTCCCAGTGGAGAGTGCAGTCAAATTGATTGTACCTTTACCTATTTACGGCGATTGTAATATGTATTAATGTCCATGATACCAATTAAGTGTAGATAAAGTCAACTTGTACTCGGAAACCCACACACTCAAACAGTGGTTAGTGCTGCAAATAGATTAACTGGCTCCAAAGTAGTGCACAGTTGCAGTCAATTACAGATTATCAAGAGCTTTGGCGTTATTGACGAAGAGTTCTTATGCAATGACCTCGCCCCCCGACTCTTTTCAATTCCGAGTAGTGTCAATGCCGTCGCAGCAGCACGCGGGTATTGAATGTTGATCAAGTACGTCAAACGCCACAAGAGCTTGGCTGCTTGGCTGGCTGGCGCAAACCAGCAACCTTCAGTGCCTCTAATATTGTAATTTCTTAGCCTACCGGCTGCTTTGCGAAGCAGTCTGTAATGCTTGGTACATTTTTATGCCAGGGTAAGCAATAAGTTAACCCAATGTAAATTTGTTGTATTTTTTTCCAGTAAATTCACAGCGAAGGCAATTATTCACCATGAAAAATTAATTAAGAGTGTTTACATTAATAATTAAATGATTAATATATCGAACGTGATAAATAAATTGTTCCATAACAACTTTTTCATCAAGCACCATATTATTTGGCAAATTGATGAGTTGGCCTGACAACGCGTTTTTTTTTTTTTTTTGACGTAGCGGCTCCCTGCATTCGGTGAATTTTTTTTTTTTTTTTTTGAGCTTCCATCCTCCTTCACAAAAAGTGAGCACTCACAACTGATGCACGTGATCGCATCCCTGCCAAAAAAACACCTAACAATATTGGGTTTTACCGCTGTAAGTCCCAGCCATGAAGACCTTCAACCCGGACAACAGCGAGTACAAGCCCAAGGACTTTGGGGTAAAGAAGAAGACATCCTGGCTGGACCCTTCGGAGTATATCTACAGGATTGTCATCCCCTGCCTGATCTGGGTGCCCCAACAGGTAAGGAATGTTACAAGTATAGCACACGACATGTACGGCACACGACAGGTATGGTACACTACAGGTAATGCACACAGCAGGTACGTCACACGGCATGTACGGCACACGGCAGGTATGGCACACGACATGTACGGCACAAGACAGGTATGGTACACTACAGGTAATGCACACAGCAGGTACGTCACAAGGCAGGTATGGCACACGGCAGGTATGGTACACGACAGGTCAGGCACACACACGGCAGGTATGGCACAAGGCAGGTATGGCACACGGCAGATACGGCACACGGCAGGTATGGCACATGGCAGTTAAGGCACACGGCAGGTACGGTACACAACAGGTAATGCTATGGAGCATGTTTACTGTAACAGAACTTAACAAATTTAACAAATTAATAGCGATCTACACAACGTAGTTTGACGAATGGTATCTCCTAACAGTAATAAGAATAAAAGTATTAAAGTAACGGGAAGTATCCGTAACAATGAACGGAAGGTCTGCTGTATAGTAGATAGAAGGCTTGTTGTAACTGTCGATGGAAAGTATGTTTTGATGGAAACAAAAGCTGTGTTGTACCTGTAGACGGAAAGAATAATTCACAGTTCACAGAGAGGGCCCTGGCGTGACTAGCAATGGCGTGATGGTCGTCCGTTACATTTGCCATGCCATTTTTCCGTGTTTAGGCGTTAGTTCTGATACTCTGTGATCGACAGCAACCGTGCAGGCTTTTGAACCTAGCGGGCAGTTTTCTGCAGCACGATACAGTGTTTATGAATTTTCGAGTTGAGGGTGTGTGAGGGGTCAAGACGGTTTTACTGGTAAGCCCGATGCCCGCGTAACAACTTTAGTTGCCGCTAGCAGCCTAGGGCCAATTCAACTAATGCGACAGCGTAGTCGTGGCCGTGACTTCAGCGTGGCGTCTATGGATCTCGTGTACTAATTCTTAAAATACCAAACCTTGTGCACTTGAACTGTTCATAATTAGGAGCGATAGTGGAAAGTTCACCATTGCTTCCTATTATGGTGTAAAAGTTGCTGTAGCGACTGAGATATTTGACAATATTTCATACAGTTAAATTTTGTGCAAGCTGAAGCCGTGCCGCGGCTACGTAAACGGATGAGTTGAATTGTCTCTAGGCTGCTATAGCGGCAACGAAAGCTGTTACGTGGGCACCGGGCTTAAGAGTTACTCTCGTTCTGAAGTTTTAGGTCTTTCAATGCATCCTTAATTTTACTTTGCTACAAACAAAGATCCCAGTGCACTAATACTGGTGCATGAACATACCGCGATGAACTGGTCCTAAGTAATGATGTTCCTGTGGTGAGTTCAAGCACTGCATGCATTGTTGTTACAACGAATATACTTATTACCGGCTTTGTTGGCATTGATAAGGAGGCATAAATTTCAATGACATTGTCATGCACTACAGGTATGGACTATGGACAAAAGGAATTACGTAAGCAACGGGCACTCACATGATCATGCATGAGCTTAAAACATGGACAGAGTATCAAATATGCATAGGTATAAGTGCAGTTTCAAAGGTATTATCAAAGGATCGTCCCTAGGTATATTGCTATAACTGCAGTGAGGCAGAACTGGCGGTACGAGGAAGTTTAGCACGACCTAGCCTTGAGCTGGTAGTATAAATAGACGCAGATATAAAGGTACATATTACCAAACGTATGAATTGCAGGAAGGTAAGCGGTGTTACAGGACTGAAGACAGAAAGAAGACCGCTTATTGTTTATGGATGACTTGTAACTACAAACCAGGAGATGACTTGGCCTTTGAATAAGAGATAATATTAGATTCTGCCTCTATGGCCATGACGATGTACCACTGCTCTATTGCCACAGGGGCTGACTCAGCAGATTATTGTTATTGCGCAATGTGGAAAACCCATAAAACAGGTTTCTTCTGTTGCGTGCTCTTAGTGTTAGCGAAGTGTACCTATATAAATATAATTCATTGAGACTTGTTTACCGCTCGTGAAGAGATCCTGTTTCGTATATCAAACCAGTTCATGGACGGATCTATCGTTAATATTATATATATAATTATCAACCCTGTTCATAATCGGATTGATTTTTCATTGATGGCATACTTTTTAGGACTGCATCCAGTTTATTAAAAGTATATTTGTAAATGAATATTCATTTTATTAATATTATACCTGTCCTTAAGCTCATAAGACCTGTTCATTGCTGGATCCAGTGTCACCATTGTTAGCCTTGTTTATGATCGGATTAATTTTCACGAGTACCAGAGTTGCTCAAAACAATTAAGATGCTAATTGCTGAATATCGGAATGTTCAAAATGTTTACGGTAGAATCCAATCTCATCATTATTAGATTTTCCGTGGTCCAATCCTGTTTCATATATATATCAGCTGTGATAATGGAGACTGTAAAATAGTTTTACGAATGTTGGATCTTCTCTTGGTGTGATTTTTTTCATTACGAATATCGGATATTCTCTTTATATTATTACCTCCGCCAAAGAGGTTATGCTTTCGTCGGGTTTTTCTGTCTGTCTGAGAGTATGTTTGTTATTCTGTCGTTCTATCTGTCGCCTAGGTAACTCAAAAAGTTATGGACGGATTTTGATGAAATTTACAGGGATTGTTAGGCATGTTAGGAGAAACAGATGGTTAACTTTTGGTGAAGATCTGTCCATCCGTTTGTCTGTTTGTCTGCCGCATTTTTCTCAATGCCATAACTGAAAGAGGTATGGACAAATTTTAATAAAATTTACATGAATTATTAGGTATATCACGAAGAGTAAATGACCAAACTTTTCTAATGATCCATTCGTTCGTTTGTTTGTGACTGTTTTTGATTATGTGCTTGTTAGCACAATAACTTAAAAAATAATGAGTGGATCTGTATGAAGTTTAATGGAGTTGTTAGTAATGGTAAAAGACGTAAATGATCAAATTTTGGTGCAGATCGGTTGGTTCGTTTCTATTTTTGACTCATGTTTGTCATATTGTTTGTCAGCAGCATAACTCAATAAGTTACGAATGAGTCTCGAAAAAAATTACTGAATATGTTAACACTGTTGAAAGGCACAAATTATTGGATTTTGGAGTTGCTACAAAAAAATCATGGTCTCAAAACATATTTTATTATTTGGTAGCCGTTGCCTTGTTTGGCGGAGGTATGCGTTCTCGGAGTGTTCTACTTCAGTTTAATATTGCTATGGTCAGTTCTCATGCCGTCATTTCCACCATTCACTTTTTAATAATATACTCCCTTGGTGTATTTTTCATCTGGCCTTGGAACACACGCATGTACATTTAATTTTATCGTGACTTTTAGTAATTTTGCATTCTTGTCCAGCGGCCTTCCAACGTCTTAACGTTCGTAAAATGTTCCAAAGTTGTGCAAAATTGGTTCACCAACACAAACAACAAGAGATACACCAACTTTCTACAAGCTGCTCGTATAGGCGAAATGTCTGGTATTCTAAATGAATTTATATGCGAGACGTCAGCGCTATTGCTGGTGCTTTGAAAATATCTATGTACTTTCTTTCTTACTGTTACTTTGAACAGAGGGGAAACATTTACCTTGTTTCAGCTTCGACACCACAAAAACGATTAAGATGATCTGCCAGAGAACTTGTCATCTAAAATGCAATGTAAGAAAGCCTAATAACGATGGTTTCTGAAATCCGCAAAAGACTGAGTTTGAAAGCCAGTTTTTGTGAAAACACTAAAATATGATCATTTTTTTCACCAATGGGATGAGAACTAATTGACTGACGAGGTAAACGACCGACAGTTTAGGTAGAACTGATTGACAAGGCAAAGGTGAAGCAAACCAAATTCATTAGCTTTGACTTCTGCGGACTCCACTCAAATGCTATGATTTTGCTATTTTTTTCCCGAGTTTCAGGGGTTAACCCGAAATCAATTACACCTGAGACAGCCGAAACTCCATCCCGGTCTATAAAATTATATTTTCGCTCGACTTATTTGTAATCGAATCCTAAGAAATAGCTGCAACCACGATCTGAAGTGGCGAAGTCAATGCTTCTGTGTCCAGTTCCGGACAAGTTAAGGCTAGCTTGCCCTTCGATTGCGTGTCCAGTATATTCAGAAGATAATCTTGAAGAGCTGCGTTGCATTGCATCTGAAAGGGAGTTCCCAGAGCGTAGTGCTTACACACACACCTAAACACACCTACACACACTTAATTATATGCATTATTATTATTTTTTGAGTCCTAGTTTAGGCACCTATAATTATATTTGTCTGTATAACACTTGCTCTCCACAGGTGACGGAGCTGTTCAGCGCCCGCACGGCGAATCACCTGCTGATATCACTGGGACTGGCTCCTCTTAAGAAGGTATGTCACAATATAAAATTACACCATTACAGTAAACTCACAAATGCTGGGAAAATCAATGCTCCAACCAAATTTCAATGGGTACCAATTTACTCTGCCTGCGTCCTCTTCCCCCTCAGTAGAATCTTTGGCCACCCCAGAATCTATTTTACCACCCTAACTTTTGATCTTCATCCATCCCAGGATTTATTTCACCATCCTAAATTTCTTTCAGTGCTTGCCATCTTTCACCCGTAAAAACACATCCGTCACCTTTGAGAAAATGCTAGCAAAATATTTCGTGAGTGCAGCCATCCTCCAAGCAACGCAAAATGCAAAATTGATCCAGAGTTGAGGGTTTATTCCGGATCATCACCAAAATTTATCAACTTTTTTCTTGTGATGTAAGTAACAGTTTCTATAAATATCAGCAAGATCCGTCCATAACTATTTTAACCCTTTGCCTCCTGAAATTCAGATAACGTTTTTTTCACTTTTTTTTGTTAAATTTATGAAAAATAGGTTAGTTAAACACATATTTGAGAAAAAATTTAGTTTTACTTGCAAAAAAACAGTATTTTTTTGCATCGGCTACTACAGATGCCGTCATGTTGCAGTGTCTTGGGTAATTTACATGATGCATAGCTTTTGTATAGGGAAAAATAGAGAGTGGCATCTGATGATGCCGTTAGGAGGCAAAGGGTTAAGTTATGTTACTTACACACCAAGAGATAAAAATGGATAAACGGACAGTTATATTCCTAATAGACAGATATATAACCCTCTAAAAAAAGGTAACTGTGCAATGATAGACATTTGCCGCATTTAGTTACTTTACATTGAAATATGCTTGCTTAGTGCAATAGTAAACACCCATCCGACACAGGTACTACGAGGTTCCAGAAGCTTCAATTGAAGCGGCTAAATACTTCAATAGATTTGCTAAGTACAATAATTACTTACTGCATGGAACGGGCACATTTGCTGTGTTCCACGGAAACTGATGTTAATCTTTTATTTCTTGATTCGATTTTGTCCCGCCTTTATTCCTTCGCAGGAATAGGACTAGTTGAAAGGTTGCGCATGCGCCGTAACATGAGAGAAAAGGGTTAGTGCAGCCAATTAAATGCTGACTGGCTTCTCTATGCCCTCGGTCATTAAGTTAAGCGATTGGTCATACAGTTGAGAATATAAGCGTCAAGTTGAGCGTCCTATCCCCAAGTTGACTGTCCGATCATCAAGTTGAGTGTTGGATCATCAAGTTGGCATACCATCATGAAGTTCAGAGCACGATCACTGAATCGAGCTGCTGCTCAAATTGACTCCTATCTCATGCCCTTGACGTTGAGCTGTTGAATTTTCTCCTTAAGATTGGGATTGAGAGACCAACCAATGACTAGATATAACAACACAGTGGGTATTGCTACAAATTGGAAATTAGAGTAATCTCGTTACCGCTTCAGGAGAAAACCACTGTCAGTTCAGCTGCTGTTGCTGCCGGTCATACATAAATGTGCTGGCTGACTTGGCATATACGTTCTGACTCTGTTACCATGTTGGGAGCGTAGACATGAATGCAAAACAACACTTCTGTTTCATGGAATTTTCACAGGCCTCCACCAGTGTAATTTATTTCCTTATCCTTTATAGAACTCTTCATCTTGTAATTGACAGGTGAGCTGTAGAGTGAAATTATTATGTTAATAACTTATTGATATATACGTTAACACCCAGGTGTATCCATAAAGAGTTTTTATTTAAAGTCTTCTGGGTTTTTATTGTACACTTTGCAACTAGTTCTGCTGATGGAATTTGGAGTTTCGTTCCCCTGAAGACGGGCTATGCTTAATAACTCGAAAGCTTGGGGTCTAATAAATAAAAATCCAGAAGACTTTCAATAAAACCTCCTTGATTACTAACTTGGAATATGTCCCAATGTCTGCAGAGTGTAACAATGCGACCTGAGGTTACGGAAGATCTTGGCTTTACGACCGAGAAGCTTAGCACCTGCCTCGAAATGTACACGTGCCGTAAGGTAAGTGATCAATTATTTTCAGTTAATGTTTCTTTTGTCTGGAGATGTCATTTAGCATTAAAATATAAGCTGGCGATTGTAGCATGGGATGCTGAGCATTTCTCTGGAGCTGTGCAACTCCAGTAGCATCTAGACGAAAGTTAAATTTTGTAGCTTTAACAATGTCATAGCAAATTACTTAGTATTATGATATAGGGTAGAAACTGAAGCATATAAACACTAAATAGAAGCTATTTCGAGGCCTTAATTGAAACTGAGCTAGGTAATATCTAACAGAAACTGATATGAGTCGTGTTAGCTAAATATGCCGTGAGAGAGAAACTCTACGATGAAGATACTTGCCACTTCACTCGATCTTTCCATCTGGAACAGGGTAAAAAATGTAGGGAATTTTGTGTTTTATTTTATCCAATAACTTGATACATAAATGATCCATTTCAGTCTAAAGAAGAACTTACACAACACATTGCTCAGCATTTACTTGGTGTTGTACGTTATTGTAGTAGGTAACTTGACCTTCTACCAGGAGTTTCGTATAAATTTACCAAATAGCATTATGAAAGTAATCGTATGCAGTAACTTGCCCTGTAACTGTTCTATTTCACCTGCATTGTCTTTTTCTTGTTATTTATTAGCTATTTATGTATTTTTACTTAATTAAATTCGTAAATAGTTAGGTTAGCACTTTAATGCTGAAGTTTACCTCTCTATTAGCGTGAGCTATAACCTTATGCTTCCATTTACAATACAAACTTCTGTGGATATGCTAAATAACTTTTTCATGTTGTACAAGAAAAGTAAAAAGAAACTGCTGATGCCTTCAACCACAAGTAAGGTGTCTTCCATGGAAAATATTATTACAGTACAGTTTTGTTCCACATGGTGGGTTAAAGAGGGAAAATGTTCTCGTTGAATATCCTTCCAACTTCTAATTAAGCAGTTATATTCTACATTAACCTTGTAGTTTCTCTCAAAAGAAAAGATGTTACACGTTCAGTCGCAAGTTTTCCTGATGAGCTGGAGAACAGCGAAACGCGCATCGTGGTTATCAACTGCTTCTACTTGACTTCTACATTTATGCCATCTCAAGAAAAAAAAATATATATATATATATGTGTATATTTTATCATATTTAATCACACATTGAATGTGTAATAAAAGGGTTACTTCTCTAAAACTTAAGTTTTCCCTGGTACCCAAGACTGGTTTCTCTTTCAACTTTAATAACATAATTTGCACCAGTTAACGTTTCTGGATTCAATGCTGTAACTATAGAACACCGAAACTAATTAGGTTACGCAGCGCACGCTCAGCCCTAAAATCTTAGGAAAGCTTATACTAGTCCAGGCTCTATAGGGGGGGGGGGGTGTCTGTGTACATTTCTCTTTCACGGCTCTACCATGTATTTTCCTATTCCATATGATCAGGACATGAAAAAAAAGTCGGGTAGAACTTTCACAAATGGTACATTTTTGAGAGGGGGGCACGGGGGGCACAAAATTATCAATTGTGGACTGATTGTTCTGAAACTTGCTCAGAATATGTATTTTTGATAAAAAAACACATTTTGTTCCCAAACTTTTTCAATTTAAGCCTTAGTTTTTGAGATAATGGGTTTTATATATGAATACAGATGTATATTTTGGAAAATTCAAATAAATAGAACTCAATGAGTTTTCATGCTAGAATAGAAACAATGACGGTTTTGGAATCCTTGAAACATTCCTAACAAAACTAAGGAGCTGTATTCTTTATTTTTGCCATCATAATATTTTTATGTCACAGCTGGATTCCCAATTTTCTATTTCGTTGCTATCGTTCACTAAAATATAAGGAAAAACCAATTAAAGGACCAGTTTTTGCGCTTTGATAAAAAAATATTATGAGGGCAAAAATGGAGAATACATTTCATATTTTTGTCAGGAATATTTCAAGGTATTCAAAACTGTCATTATTTTTATTCTAGCATGAAAACTCATCGAGTTCTATTCGTTTAAAATTTTCAAAAAATACGTATATATTTATATATAACCCTATTATCTCAAAAACTAAGGCCTAAATCGAAAAAGTTGTGGCGTGGCCTGCGCGTTATCAGGCCGCCCCCTTTGTCCGGCCACCGGACGCCGCTTTGTTTGTATGAGCTGGCTTTGAGTTTGGGGCTCTGGGTAGCCCCTGAGTTGGAGGAAATGCCACTCTGAAGGCGGATGAGACCTTTTTTGGTCCAACGGCATCCCTGAGAGGAGATGAACAGGCTGGTGCCATAGCTGGGTACTCAGTCTTCCGCAGTCTGCTCCTCTCTTCCTTCCCTTCGGGTAGTACCACCTGATGCTCTTTTCCTTTCCTCTCTCTCCTTCCTCTTTTCGGCCAGAGCCCGTACTGGTGACGGCAGGGTCTGGGGCGCGTGGATAGCTGGCCGCTGTCGTTGCTATCACGACTGTCGATTTGTTTTTTTGTAATTTTTTGATGATTCCCTTTGCTTATGGTGTATGCTTATTTATTGTTCTTTGCGTGCCTGATAACTAGGTATCCGGACGTGGAGGAGAACCCCGGTCCTCGTGGTTTTGGGTCTCGCTCCTGCCGGATCTTGTGCACTAATGTTCGGGGATTATATGG
>LQNS02278087.1:12523538-12550281 GCA_001587735.2 Parhyale hawaiensis
CTCTCATAGGTATCTTTGTCGTATATCTTTCTCCTGGATAATTGTATTTCGTTTTACGTTTAAAGCGAATGAATTTGCATTCGCCACAAAAATAAACGACTTTTCTGCAGGGGATAATGATACCAACATCTCACAGCTTAGCGTAGTATTCACAGTATGGGAAACAGTATGCATATCAACACGGTACAATATATCACAGTACGTTATCGACTAGGGCCTGCGTTCACTGGGTCCTCATTGCTTGTGTCCAGTAATGATTTTATTTTATTTGAACTGTCTTACGAGCGGAGGAGCAACACGTTCGTGTGAATAGCATTTATTTGTCAAGAGTTTCGGCATCATCAAATGACGCAGCAAAATTGAGTAAGCTAATTAAATGCAGTAGACTTGACTTGACCGGGATTCAGCCAAAAGCAATAGTTTTACAAACTTGTGTCATCTTGCAAGTGTTAGCAGCAACCCGATAACGCTGGAGAAGGCAAAATATACTATTTTATGGGGCATGGCTGAATTTCGCCCGTATTGCGAGTAATAGGTTTGTGGTAAGCAGCTGAAACTAAGGTGCTGAAACAAGCACTTCTGCCTCCAGTTTGGATCATTCCAGTGTAGTAGGTTTGACCACGACCGAACTGCCTTTATAAAATGGTCCAGTGAACCACAGTGCGCGATACCCAAATTTGCTGCGAGCCTGCTAAACATGTAAAATCTGCCTCTGGCGACGTGGAGTGGTCGCTGTCGGTTATGATCACCGTTTAAGTGAAGTTACATTCACCGACTATTACTTTTTACAAGTGTAAATATGAAACCTAAAGTACTGATTAGAAAAGAAGACCAGAAAACACGGTAGTTCAAAATATATGACTGTAAAGAAATCTGCACGAGTTTTATTTAGAATGGAAGAAACTAGCAAGGGCAAACAATCGTAGATATTATAGAGCGCAAAATTTTCTTACGCTGAGGTGTGACCAGTACTTCCATTATAGTGCACTGACCACAGCGTAACAGCTCCTGTGGTCAAGATAAATTAACATTGGCTAACTCACAAAAGACGCAGTAGCTCAGTGTTTACTGACTGCCTTTTGAGGTAACAGAGCTCATCGGATTTGCAACTGCTGATTGCTGTGTGTATTGCACTAGAATACCAAAAATTTGATGAGGAATAGCAGTAAAAATTGTCAATAGACCAAGTAGCCAACAGAGGTGAGCGTTTGTGTGGCTATCAGCGACCTTGCCGACGGAGTAAACCACTCCTGGAGGTTTGCGAGTTCTGGCTTATTTTGATATTTGGTGGATGCAAGTGGCCGAAAGTGCCCACATCTGGTGGTCAAAACAACCTTCAAAACCTGCAGAAAGATTTTTTCTACAGGAAGTAGAGTAGGTTATCTGAGCTATATGCGTAGGGGTAATGTGCTGCTGTGCAGAGCTTTACATTACACGCTGTATAGCATCTCAGAACTTTGAAGAAGCTATGCAATTAAAAAGTTATGCATCGACCTGTCGAAAAAATAAAGAAATAAATAAATCAAATCGGAGCTTTCGAAGGAATGGCACTTCCCAAAGGCCTGGCTAGTTGAGTGTTTAAGGAAAAATCGATGGTATAAAGAATAATTTCTATTGACCCAGCGGTAAAGACATATTTTCTATTGACCCAGTGGTCAACACATAATTTCCACCACGCAGATTGTTTTTTGCTGCCGAGAAGAAGCAATATGAATCTTCACCTTGATGAACGTGGACGATTCAAGACCATACACTTGCTATTGTCAATTGATCAGGCTTTAAAATTAAAAAAAAAGTATCGTGTTGAGAATATCTACAGACCATGTGGCTAATATAGTCTATCGCCGTACCACGAAGAAGTTTCACTTCTCAGCAATAGCAATTATTTACCATTTATGCTCCAAGTGGCTTAACATGGACGTATACACTGCTCTGTGAAGTCATTTCTAAGCTTTACCATCCCTGAAAATTCAAGGAAGAATCGAGTTGAGAATATCATCCACAGACCCAGTGGTGAAGACGTCCCCTATGCCCTGCAGGGCATCTTGCTGCTGGGCAAAGTTGGCGCAGGAAGTGACGAGTTGTCGAAGGGCGCACTGGTAGAAGGCAAACTGTCTGCCCAGCTGGTTGCTCAGCGGGAAGTTGAGGTCCTCCAGAGCAATAGAGTTGGAGAACTCCACGCAGATTTGCCTGTTCTGCTCCAGGATATCCCGCTGGGCGGCCGTTACGTCGAAAGTGCGCAGAGTTGCGTTGACGATCTGCATGTTTACTTCATCCGTTCCTGTCAACTAAAAAAGTTACACAATTAGTGCTTTTCTAACAAATTCTACAACTATTAACGTGTTGAGAGCAGACCACTTCACCCGTCACTGATCATTGAAGATAAACAGTAGCAATAACATCTTTTCAGCAATGTTGCCCCCTGGGGAGGTGAGAGGGGGCAGTGAACAGCTGTTATATGAGGATCCCCTCCCATATGCGATAACGGGGCTATACCCTGTCAACTATAAACTGTGTAAATAGCTTTATTGCCCGTCAAAGTTTCATAAATTACCTCCGCCAAGGAGGTTATGTTTTCGTCGTGTTTGTCTTTCTATCTGTCACCGAGATAACTCAAAACGTTATGAACCGATTTGGACGAAATTTACAGGGATTGTTATGTATGTTAGAAGAAACAGGTGATTAACTTTTGGTGAAGATGCGTATAACCGTTTGTTTGTTTGTTTGTCTATCTCATTTTAATTAATTCCATAACTCAAAAAGTTATGGATGACTTTTGATGAACTTAATATGAGTTGTTAGGTATATAACAACGAGTAACTGACCAAATTTTGTTAATGATCCGTTTGCTCGTTCGTTCGTTTGTCATTGTTTTTCATTTTATGCTTGTTATTTCAATAACTTGAAAATAATAAATGGATCTTTATGAAATTTATAGAGGCTGTTAGTAATATTAAAAGATATAAATGATCAAATTTTGGTGCAGATCGGTTTGTTCGTTTGTATGTTTGACTCATGTTTGTCATAACGTTTGTAAGCAGTTTAACTCAAAAAATCATGAACGGATCTTGAAGAGATATGCACATGCTGTTATTACTATCAAAAGGTACAAATGATTAGATTTTGAAGTTTATACAAAGAAAATTATGGTTTCAGAGCCAATTGGAATTTTTTGCTACCGTTGCCTCACTTGGCGGAGGTATGCGCTCTCAGAGTGCTCTAGTTGCTAATGTAATACAAATCTCACATAAGTGACAGTTGGAACCCTGAAAAATCGGAACCAGTTACGTAAACCAGAAAAAATTTCGCTTGAATTAATGCGATATTTTAAACATTATCGGTTGTTCTGTAGCTTGGACCGATATTAACCGTCAATCGCTCTCATGCAGGTCCCTGAAAATGTATATTAAGGGCAATAAACTAGCATTTCAACATTACAATTGAGAATATAACTATATTTAAGTGGAATGGTGAACTCCATAGTAACAATGCAAACAAGCAATGGATAACTTCATCAGTTACGCGTTAGAGAAGCAAGTTATTAACACAAAAACTTCCACTCTCTGAAATTAAACAGTTTTTTGTCTACTGAGGAAGTCAGTCAGTGAACTTGAGATGATAATATGGTACCAGCAACGTCAGTTATTTTCAGAGGCTATCTTTCGATGCAAATTGGACTCTTCTCTAATATACCTCCCATTTCCAGAAGCGAACACAGCAGTACAATGGGATTACTATCAGGAGAACATAGTGGCCAAGTCATATAAGACGCTCTCTTCTGATGCCCAGAGTTCTGTGAAATGAAGCGGTAACGTTCACGAAAATAGACGGAACATTGCTGTACATGACAATCATATGTCGGTTGCGTGATGAATATTCATTTAAAAACGCTAAGTAAGCTTGACTTGTAAGTTTGACACTCGGAAAGGTCCAATAAGCTCGTCACCTAAATAAAGCTGACCCACCAAGTTACTCTTCTGTAAGATTTTTGTAACCATCAGATGAACACACATGATGCTTAGCTTTCAATCTCTTTTCTTATAACTTTCTAGGTTTTAAAGCACTGAAAATACATCCCATGATGGGTGAAACCGGTCTTGCAAATTTTAATGGAGGTCATTTACTAAATTAGAGAGAACTGATAGTCTTTTAAATAATAATAAAAAACACAGTCATTGTTCCAATGAAACATATACTTATATTATTTTTGTATGTATCACATTTTTGCTCCCGACAACACCTGATATTATCCAGAAGTGGGCTCATCCGTACGCCCTTGTAGTAGTTGTACACAGAATAACTAGAACACTTTTCGTGGGCATACCTCCGCCAAGAAAGGCAGCGTAAACGAAAAATTTAAATTGGTTCTGAAACTATCATTTATTTTTTATCACCACCAAAATTTAATAATTTATGCCTTTTCGTAGTAATAAAAACTTCTGTTATCGTCTTGAAGATCCGTTATGCTGCTAATAAATAGTCTGACAAACATTAGCCAAACACAAACCGACCAACCGATCATCACCAAAATTTAATCATTGATGTCAGATAACATTTTTAATAATTTTTGTGAATTTCATAAAGATGTGTTCATAACTTCTTGAGTTAATGTGCTAACGAACATAAAATTAAACACAGAGACAAACAAAGATAGAGACTAAAATTTGGTCATTTACTCTCCGTGATATACTTAACAACTCATCTATATTTCATGGAAATCTGTCCATAACTTTTTGAGTAAGATTCCTTCTAAAGAAAACGAGGCAGACAAGCAAACGTACCAACGGTTGAACGGATCTCAAATAAAAAAGTCAGTCATCTGTTTCTCCTAACGTGCCCAACAATCTCTGTAAATTTCGTGAAGATCCGTTCGTAACTTAGATACACAAACATAACCTCCTTGGCGTAGATAATTGCTAAAAGTAGAGTCAGAGACTCGAACTGTGGACTTAGGTATCACCACGTGACCACACTACAACTAGGCCACTCTAGCTAATGGGTAGATGGATGGGCCCCCTTCTACTGTATATACATAAGGCTCTACCTCAACAATTGTGCCATGATGCAGCGGGCAGCATAAGCACTGTGAGCTTGCGTTGCTTTTATGCTGTGGTGGTCTAGTGGTAGAGTGGCGGCTTGGTGATCTCTAAGTCCTTAGTTCGATCCCCATGTCGACTGTTTGCATTAATATATTATTTTACTTGCTGGAATCTGTGGATATTTCTCACATATCAGACCCGTATCATCCAAATTGTTCCCGTGCGTCTGGAAACGCGCAGTGAAACAAGGATCAGTCCACGTGAGAGACCATTGGCGTGGGCCATTTTCCTGCCTCTGTACAATCAACTTATATGCTGCAGTTTTCCTCATTAAAAAGCGATTTATTTTCAGGTAACATAGCGAATATGCTGGGCACTTTGTTAGCTAACCTTTTGAACTCTGATGTGCTTTACCAAGTGTGACTTCTTCGTGCTTCTACCAGTGAATTTGTTTCGTTCTGCACTTTCTTTATTAGCCGTACTGTCCCTGTTTTTATTTCCTAATTACGGCAAAATGAAATTGCCTTTCCTTTCGTGCTAAAATACGGCGTAGTCACCATGGTCCAAGATTATGACGGGTTTGTGAACTTTGTTGTACGTAGAAGGGCCGACAGGGGACTCGCTTTAGGGCCACAGCCCCCATGTCACCGTAGTCATAGTTAGGCTATAGGGATGACCTTTCATTACTGTTTTCCCCTTTTTTCATTACCTTACCTATATCAAACGTGCTACCACTCCTTCCTATCCATCGGTAAATTGAAATTATACAGTTAGGATATTCAGCTAAATATGTATAATCTCAATATTTTCATTACTTTATTTCAGAAGGACACAAAAAATTGCTACAAATAAATTTAACTCAAATCGAAGAGACATTAATAATTCGATTGCCCATAGGGGGCATGTAGAGTTTGCGGCTTACAATGTAGCGCAACTGCATCTATTCTAATTTTCCCCTATCCAATACTGAAGGAAGCTGTGGAAATTCTATAGAACAAAACCACTATTCCTCAATTATGGTGCCTTCGGACCCGTGTCATGCACACGAAGGGTGATATATGTTCCAAGTCAGGCGGTAAATCTTCTACCTAAGACCTGCGAGCATTAGCACCTTAAATTATTTAAAGTTGACTCAGACATTCTGCTATAAGTCGCTTCCCAGTTTGTTTCAAGGATACTTCAAAGACGTTATTATTTCCTCCTAGTTAAATACTGACGAAAGCGTCACGGTCGTAGTAACGAAGTAGCTAACAGAGGGACAAGTGGAGTTATAATATAGATGTTTTTAAATAATATTATGTATATACGGTATATTATATACCATAATTATGTCACTTACATATCTCGACCCGCGCAAACTACATCCAGCCACAAAGACCTCCTCCGCAGTGTTGCCTGGTGCGGTCTGTCTGCTTAGCATCTGTAGGTGAGAAAGTAATTTGGAGTAAATAAATAAACGATAGCTAAATAAATAATGTAGAATACTCTTAAGGGCATTACACACAACACATGCCACAAACCCCAACTCATGCCAATTTGCATAGTGTGTGGGGACGTTCATGTTCCAACTCAAACCAAATTTTTCGGCATGAGTTGGAGCTGCTCAGATTTTCCTCATATTTGTGGGCGGGGCGTACAGCTTGTACTGCAAAAGGAGGTTTAATATCTCTATTCAATCTCCTTGGAACTGTCGACTGACTTTTTTTTTTGCAACGGAACTGACAGATTAGGCTTGCGCAGTGTGTGGGGAAGCAAGTTTACACAAGTCGCAGCTCCAACCTTGCATGTGCTTGAGTTGGAGTTGGTGGCATGCGTAGTGAATGGGCTCCTTAAGAGCGCATACCTCTGCCAAGCAAGGCAACACGAAGAAAATTTAAATTGGATATGAGACTATAATTTCAGGTCTTTCAGTGCAAAATTCGGGGTCATTTGTGCCTTCCGACAGTAATAACAACTTCTGTCATTTTTTTGAGGAATTCTTCGTAACTTTTTCAGCTGTGCTTTGGCAAACATTTTGGGAAAAAATATTAAAAACAAAACTGACAATCAGCAGAATTTGGTAATGTATGACTTTTAACTTTTCTAACAATTCCTATAAACTACATAAAGATCCGTCAATAACTTCTTGAATTATTTTGCTAACAAACGTAAAATCGCACAAACTGCCAAACAAACAAAAGGAAAACATAAATTTGGTCATTTACTCTTCGTAATATCCCTAACAGCTCATGTAAATTTCCTAAAAATTAGTCCATAACATTTTTGAGTTATTAAACAGTGAGTACACTGAGGCAAAAAGTCTATTATTAAGTAAAAATCGACAAAATGAAAATTTAACGTTTCGGGATACAAATCCCATCTTCAGAAAGAACCTATAAACTAATAGCCTATCAATAAAAATTTCCATTATTTGCAAGTAAAGGAAATTTTTAGTGATAGGTTATTAGTTCATAGGATCTTTCTGATGATGGGATTTGTATCAAGAAACGTTAAATTTTAATTTCGTCGACTTTTATTTAATATTTTGAGTTGTGGTACAAAGAAAAAAAGAGGCAAACAAACAGACATACAGTTGAACGGATTTTTACCAAAAGTTAATCATCTGTTACTCTCAACAGGCCTAACAAGTCCTGTAACTTTCGCAAAGATCCGTCCATAATTTACTGATTTATTTTGGTGATTGCAGACAAATAGTCAGACAGACAGATAAACTCGAAAAAACATACCACCTTGGCGGAGGGAATGAATGTAAAGGGTGGGCCATAAGTAAGGTATCTTTTTAAGAAATTCACGCCAGTGCAACCCGGCCATAGCAGGAACAGGAAATAGGAAATAATATGGCAACCCAGAAATTTAATTCTGTTCAGTACATTTAGAGTTCTACAAGGGAAATATGTAAATTTTACCTGTGCAACAAACTGAGCCGACGTCCTCCTAAAACCTAACCCCCACTAGTCGTCGCAAGATGCTATACGATAGGCTAATGTCTTGTACAGGAATGAGCTACGTAAGTCTTCAAACATCCCTCTAGTTAAACGTAACTAATTTCATATTATTCAGGAAGCTTCTTTACCAAAAAGAGGAAAAGAGACCCAAAACTGACCAAGTTACGTAAGAAAAAAACAGAAAAATAGATGCTGGAAGAGATCTAACGTAAAATGAGAAATTGGTCGGAAGTAATGTTTCAGAGTAAAAGAAGTGCAGTTGGGAGGGACCTAATGGTTTCAGCAATATCAAGAAGCGTCGAGGATAGGGGAAGCAGGCCTTCCGCAAGCGCTTTCCGAAAGGGATTTATGTTATTCAGAGAAAACTTCTATTTTGGATAATTGCCATAAGAATAAGGCGGTGTGTCACCTCCATAACATCACCAATCGGACTGAGCAATACACAACCGAATAGCTCAGCGCCTGTTATGCTCACATATTGAGTTGGCCCGCGAAGTCGCCGGATATAAATACCGTCAGGAACCTCTGAGGCATCTTAGCACGGCAAGTCTAAACCGATGAAGACGGTTTCATGGCAAAAAAACGTTGCGGATTACTTTTTGTCGTACAGGAAATTAAAACATTTTAAATTAAATCAATACATGCTCGTTATGTATGTCCTACAATGTAAAGGGGACAAAAACAAAATCAACTTGCCTCCCCCCCCCCCCACTACTGAGAAATGCACACGCACACATTATTGCATTTGCCAAATGACCCCTTCATTCGACCGATTCCCTTAGCGTTTTCTATCTTTTTGCGTTAATTATTTTTCAGAGCTTACTTTCATTACTCAGGTTGGTGGTAACATGTCAAATTTTTATAATTTTACATGCTATAAAAATGATACTGTAAATTGCTTATCCACAGAGCATCATTTTAATATTCTTAGTATCACATTAAAATGCCAATGAAGGTGATCTCACTGAGTTAATTTTAATTGCAGTCACAGTTTCATAAGTAGATGACTTTTTTGGATCGAATTCAATATTAATAGTATATGGAACGCTTCAATGAAAGGTAATGTACTCACAAACTATTGCACTGATCTAGCAGAAAAGTGGTAGTTTCATTCATCGGTGGCAAGCGTAGTCCCCATGGTAACTATTACGCCTGTATTATGACGTAAGATGGTTGTCCAAGAATATGCGTTCATTGGAATACGTTTCATCCTTTTTCATAACTATAAGCATTAATATACCGTATTTCCCTTCAAATTTTGTACATAAGATGATGGCTAGAGATCTTCACGCCATCTGTCGTGTTACTTTTCCTGTATACATTTCTGAATCATAATTTCACACCTTTTGACCAGCAGTAGCAGCAGACTATAGCGTCTGACATTGACTCTCAAGGCCGCAGGCTTCAACCTCGCTCCCAGCTCGGCGAATTTTTGGCAGCCCTTGATGTGATCAGTCAGCATCCGGTCTGCGTACTGCTGTAGGTTTACTGCCCTTTCCCAGCAATGGGGAGGGTTGGGAGGATGCATATTGTCGTATGGAGTCTTCCGAAACTGGTGCCATAGATCTAGACAGTCTGTGGTCGACTGCAGCTGTTTACTTCTCTGGGGCCTGTTGGCCTATATCTGCAGCACAAACGAGTGCATGCGGGTTTCCCAGTTGGGGCTAAGGTCAAGTTGACTTTCTCTTTTCAACATAAATTTATGAAGTAAACTTAAACCAAACTAGAATTTTTTTCACATAACATTTGGAGGTGTACAAAAAACAGCATTTCATTTTCTGACTATTTCTCTCTACTGTACAAAAAATAATGGAAATAACAAAACAAGAAGCGCTAAGGGTTTTAAATATACTGGAAAATATCATCCCTGATACGAGCACGCTAGCGGTTTCGACCTGACGCCCAATCCCAATAAGAAATATTCAGGCGAACAGTCACTATCATCCAGCTAACTCACACATATAGACCTCAGCTGCTTGGCAAGAATTCCCGACTGGGCTCGGGCTCCAGGTGGATTCCGGTCACTTACTACTCCTCCTCTCACACACCCATGCGGACCCACACAGATTCTTAGCCTGGTCTCCGTGGTCTCTGGTAACTAATCCTATTATTACTTTGACATCACCTAGCGCCGTCTTTGGTCTTACCAGATTTTTCCAGTTATTTGGGAAGGGGCAGTCGCCTTACTTTGGTTACCTCTGCGTTCGAGTGTATCACACACATTAGTGCAAAGCAACACCTGCAACAAATCACAGTAATGCGAGGCGCTGTACCAACCCTTGAGTTCGCTCCATCCAATGGGATAAGGCTTCTCTCCAGGGGCTTTGCTGAAGTGCCAACAACGAGATCCTCCTTGGGTCGATTGGGCATCTGAATGCCGTTATATAATTCGCCGATGTCCAGCAGATGAATCCCCAAAGGCTCTCTTGATAGAAATTGGTTAGCGATGAAATCCACAGCAGACATTGTAGTCTCTACAACTTGATCTACCATAATCAGTACGTCCGCGTTTATATCTTTAAGAGTCTTGGCATACAAGTCGTCGATGTTCGGAACTGCTGGCTGTTTGAAAGTGCCTTCTTCAGTAGTATTGGACTTTACTATTCCCAGTTTTCTCTTTAAGGCATTTTTAATCCCTTTTAGGGCTTTATATAGCGGAGTGCTAAACAGACTCATCCGATATCGTGAACTTGTTCCAGCACTATTGCTGCTGGAATTAAAGTTTGATACATCACTGCCGTTGGTAAAATTGCCGTGAGTTTCGTTGCCATCCGGCCACTTGTTCAACCATACAGCGTTGCCAGTTCTGTTCCAGTGCTCAACTGTTTCATTAAATAAGTGTGTTGGTATAGTATACTTGTGCCAGTGGTAGTGATTATGTTGAACGTGATGGTGATGAGCATATGGATGAGAATAATGTTGCGCGTGCTGATGTGGATGCTGGTGCAAGACAAAGAATGTCGTCAAGTTTGAATTTGCATTGTCGTAGTCCGTGCCGTTTAGGTCTTGTGAAACATCGATAGCAGCACGAGCTGTAGCTTCAAAAAGGAAAATGGGTTTCTGAGAATAAGGTACTTCGGGTGGAATAAATGGAGGAGGATGAGGAGGTACGAAGCTTCTATGCCCAGGGCCGCGATGATAAGGTGGTGGCGGATACCGAAACCATGGATTGCCCCATAGAGGGTACGCGGGAAACGGTGGACCACCCTGGTAAGGAGCACGAAATGGTCTATGAAACCTTCGTATGTGTGGAGGCAAGAATCTAGCATTGCTTCTCACCCAAAATAATCCTCGTCTCGGGTGAAAACCAGGTACCAAATCAGTTCCCGGATATGGTCCTCTTGGCCCATAACTCCAAGGGTCATTTGACGCCAACGAGTCGTCTCTTTCAAATAGGTGAAATGGATTCCAGGGCCGTCTAGAGTTCGCATTATCAAACCACCACCAAGTTCCTCTGTTCAGATCAGGAGTAGAGTCATTTCCTGCGGCGTGCCAGCCGATCCAACCGAACGGGTTTCTTTGCCCACCGCTGGAGCTATTTCTTTCCGGGAACGTACCTCCATAGCTGCCTCCAGTCCCTCCTCCAGTGCCGCTGTGGTTGACGCGCCGCGTGGTTGATGAAGAATGAGTTGTCGTAGATATTGCATCTGCAGTGGTAGAAGCTGTCGTGGTAGATGTAGAAGGAGAAGAAGAAGAACTTGTAGTAGATGTGCTTGATGAGGCAGTGGTAGATGTTGAGCTAGAGCTAGAACTCCCAGTAGAAGTTGTTGAGGCAGAAGTAGATGGGGAAGAAGTGGAAGTAGAACTCGTAGTGGAAGAAGTTGTCGCAGTTGATGAGGTGGTAGGGGAAGTAGAACTTGCAGAAGTTGTTGAGGGAGAAGTGGATGTGGTGGAAGTGGAAGTAGAACTCGTAGTGGAAGAAGTTGTTGCAGCAGTAGATGTAGTGGAAGTAGAACTCACGGTGGAAGTGGATGTTGCTGCTGAAGTGGATGTGGTTGGTGTATTAGATGTGGTAGAGATTGTAGTAGTGGAAGATGAAGTTGAATTGGAAGACCCTGGTGGATCGACACCTCCATAGGAGCCTCCGGTGCCGCCTCCTGTTCCATTACGATTGCCACTTCCAATACCTCCAGTAGTCAGCGCGCTTGTGGTTGTGCCACTGCTAGGACTGCTAGAGCTAGTCGAGCGCGCCGTACTTGCGCTGACGGTAGGAGATGTGGCACTTGAAGAAGATGCCGTTGATGAAGTGGAGGAGGATACAGTAGATTGTGAAGAAACAATTGCAGTTGACGTGAAAGTGGCCGTACTTGCAGTGGAAGGTGCTGTAACAGTGGATGAGGAAACGGTTGGCGGCGAAGAAGGACTTGCAGTTGAAATAGGAGTGGTCGTACTTGAAGTAGATGTTGTTGCAGTTGATGAGGATACGGTTGATGATGAAGAAACAATTGCAGTTGATGTGGAAGAAGTGGTCGTACTCGCAGTAGTTGCTGTGACACTTGGAGGAGTTGAAGATTGAGTGGTAGAGCCTGGGGAGGTAGGCAGGGTAAAAGGAAGCCCGCCAGGTTGTGACGGTCCTGCAGAAGATGAAGAAGTTGAGGCAGTCGTGGTGGAACTTACCGGCGCCGAGGATGGTCCTGGTGTTGTGCTGTCCGGAATACAGGGAACCGGTGATGCAGTGGCCTTGTAACAAAAGAGTTCAAGCTGTTAATGGTGAAATCTTATGTGTAATTATCCCTAAGCCATGCACCGTCTGCTCCGGGAAGGTAGATTAAAACATTGCTGGTTTACGTGAAATGAAACTTTGACAGTTTTAGGTTTCATTCATGTAAGTACACGGTGCACTGCAAAAAGGAGGCAGCCAAAGAGAATACTAAAATGAGAAATATGCAATTTACAATACAGTAGTGCTTTTCTCAACAATTCTGATTAATGTAGAAGAGTTTAACTTTACCTTTGGGGCCTTCAATACCAAAGTATGTCATATGCCTTTTTACATAACAATATATCGTTGAACTCTGTTGCAGTTCCTTTCAATATTCTTCAAAACCAATAAGTAGTGAGAATATTTTATTTGCTAATAACAATCTATAAAAGAATTTAACCTTTCAGCCCTAATAACAATGTGACAGTCTTCAATGTGTTTCGACATCCGACAATATGTAGAATCAAGTTCAACAATCGTCTAAACTTGCAGAGAATGTGAATGAAGCAATTTATTCGACATATAAGGACACTGATAACAGTTGCAAAAGCGACACAATTAGCTGTAGGTGATTGTAGGCCTACATTTTTTACATCATTTCTGCAGAAGCTGTTTGAAAAATTGGCGCATACTAATTGAGTAGTTTTGCTGAAACGTCTGAGCTGTTACAATCGGGTACAGCTCTATTGTCTGTATCACACTTCGTCTAATCAGGGTTACCTTGCTCCCTTTGTACAAATGGACTTCAGTGCGGCATTTGATAGAGGAGTCGATCATAGAGGTCCAGGGTAGAAATTGGAATTGTTTGGAGCGGGTGCTAGAGTGAACTTTATTGCCAGTCTACTGGATTTTATATCTGAGCGTACGCAGTGTGTATCAGTGGATGGATGCGTAAGCACAGCTGTCAGGTTGATTTCGGGTGATGTTCAGGGTAGTGCTTTGGGTCCCTAGTTTGGATGAACACTAGTAATATGGTTTCCTCCTTGGAGAACAATATAGTCAATTAGAGCAGTCTGGGAGCGCATACCTCCTCCAAGCGAGGCAACGGCAACGAAAAATTCACTTGGTTCTAAAGCCGTAATTTTCTTTGTATCAACTCCAAAATCTTATGATTTGTTCCCTCTGATGGTATTAACAGCTTATGCATTTTTCGTGAAGATCCGTTCATACCTTCTTGAGTTAAGCTGCTAACAAAGATTATGACAAACATGGGTCAAACATACAAACGAACAAACTGATCTGTACCCAAAATATAATCATTCATGTCTTTTAACATTAATAATAACTCCTATAAATTTCTTAAAAATCCATTCATATTTTTTTGAGTTATTGGGCTAACAAGCATAGAATTAGAAACAGTGACTAACCAACGAACGAACAGATCATCACAAAATTTGATCGTTTACTCTTCGTAATATACCTGAAAACTTGCGTAAATTTCATAAAAATACGTCCATAACTTGTTGAGTTATGGCATTAAGAAAAAAGAGGCAGACAGACAAACGGATGGACGGATCTTCATCAAAATTTAATCATCTGTTCCTCCTACATACATAACAATCCCCGTAAATTTCGTCAAAATCTGTCCATAACTTCTTGAGTTATCTTGGTGACAGACAGACAAAGAGGCAGACCTGACGAAAACATAACCTCCTTCGCGGAGGTAATTATTCTGGCAATTCCATATTGGCAGAGGTAATTCCGGACCTTAGCACGCATAAGGTTGTGGCCCAGTCTTTAACTACAGTAGAGACTTGTCGTAGATTTATGTATGGTGCTCCTCATGGAGTATGATACTGAATGCTGATCAAACTAAGTCTATAACTGTCCGTTGGTCTCGTCATTTGTTACATCCGCATCCTCCAATCGAGATAGCTAGCACTATTCTGCAGGGCTCAAGCACCGTGGACATACGTGGTGTCCTTTTTTATGAGAAGCTAATACTTCAGTCACATATTAGGCGTCTGCAGGGTCTCTCTCCTGCTTCCAGTAAGGTTGGGATCGTGCGTAAGCTTCAAGCTGTGTTTGGTGATGATGAAGTAATTCGGATAAGTTTCTATGCTTACTTTCTTCCTTTGTTTAGAGTATTGTTCCCCTGTCTGGAGTTCAGCTGCGCTAGCCATCTTCGTCTGCTTGCCCGAATTGGCTTTTTCTCTCGGCTATGTGCCCAGAATAATTTGGTACACTTATCCCATGAACACAGAGTTGCTTGACTCTGCATGTTCCGTAAGATATTCAATAATGAGGGCCATTGAGTACGTTTTTGTGTTCCTGCTCGCAGTATCTTTTGACGAAACACGCGAGCTGCGTCTATATCCCGTCTCTTTACTTTGGGTGCGGTTAGGTGCCTAACTCGTTAGTCAAGTCGGTGTTTCATACTCGGAACAGTAGTGCTTTGGAATTCGTTGCCGCGATCCGAGTTCACTGGTGTCGATCTGCAAGCGCTTAAGTCGGCTGTGCATATTTTTCTACAGATTTTTCTTCTTAGCAGCACCTTGAGCTCTCACTGTTGCTTTGTGGCTTCATTCGAGTTATTCCTTTCCTTTGCTACCCTGACACATTGTCATAATAGTAGTAATAATGCGATTCACTCTTTCCCCTCGTCTTCCTCTGCCGTATATTCTCATCGTTCGTAAATTAAACCTGTCTGATAAGTGTCAACACTTACGGCGCTGCATTCTCGTCTCTAACATTCACTCGGCATTCGGGCGTCCTTCGCAGCTGGTCAATTTCTCTCAGCCGGAGTCTCACGCGACTCCTTCAGAGTGACAAGCTTTCATTCTACACAGCACGTGACGCCGTCACCTCGTTGAATTGATATATTCTTGGCCAAAGCCGTTGCACTTCCTCCTTCATTTCTCTCAACGTCGTGAGAGGCTTTGCATCGATCAACATTACCAACAAGTCTGACATCTCATCATCCAGTATATTTGGTCGGCTTCCTGCATGACTAGCGATGGATCTGTCATCGCACTGGTAGTATCGTACTTTGGACTACCGGTGCGCCGTGGTGCTCTTCATTTCTTTAATGTAACTTCAAGTATCTGCAGGTAGCGGCTATACAGGCACCATATTCACTGTTAATTCGCAGGTTGCGTCATGGCGTAAAAATTTTTTACATAATCTAAAGCCTTGTCGACAAGAATTTCAGCGAAGCATACAGGTCACAAGCGGCATGCGATCAAAATAACGAGCAACTGGCAAAGTATCTCTCCAGCAATATACGAATAACTCTCCAACAATTTAACGTACTCGATAAATTTATACCTGTTTTCTTATTTCAAGACAATATGTACTAACTTTTAAGTTCGTTTGTTTGTTTGTTTGTTTGTTGTTTGTTTATTTGTTTGTTTGTTTGTTTGTATGTAGAGTTCTAATTGAAAGATTGTCGAAGATATTGGTGAAATTGCTTAAAAGTTTGTGATGACCGTCATGAGCGAAGTCAGATTGTCGATAGCAAACCAAGATTATCATTCTTAGAAAAAACTTTCCAAGTGATAATCAGCATTTTCGAAGTCAAACGAACCCTGTCATCTTCATATCAAATTTTGTCGAAATATATTGAGGATGTCTAAGGTAGTTGAACAATGGTTGTTCAATTACACTTGAATTAAGGCATAATTTACACGTAATAATAGAAGAGAACATGTATTTTTATAGGGGATCTGTTCCACTGTGCCACAGGAATAGGTCTTCAACCTTTTATTTTAGTGCCTACTACTCATCTTCTGTGTAGCAATGAAAATTTTAGAGTAATATAAATTTTTCGTGTGCTTTCGAGGCAAATAACATGATAGATGAAATCTTCAAAGCACTTTTGTGAGTAGAGAATGGGAATTTTAATTAAAGAAACAACTCTTTAATGTATGTCACGAAGTAGCGAATATGAGCTTAGCGAATTTGCATACATCCCGATTAATTTTGAAGCACGGTATGTATATCCTTTGGCTCATATTCTAATATTTAGGCGATTTGTGCTCCAAATTTTACTTTGGAAATCAGACAATGCCTTTGTAAGAGATTGTGGACCATTGTGGTGACCATTAAGTATGCAGAAATAGGGTAAACAGACAATCTATGAATTTTTCATCACAGCATAGATGTTTTGTTAAATTTGTTTGTGCATTCTGGGGATGCAGATCCTTGTTATGCACTCTGACAATTTGGGGGTCTTCAGTCAAAAAATCTAAATGCATTATGACCAACTTTACCAACAGTACATTAGTGTTGCTAACATACGGTAGTACAGTAAAACGCCAAAAATTAAGACCGCCGGTTGCCTTAATCAAC
This sequence comes from Parhyale hawaiensis, assembly GCA_001587735.2. Lineage (NCBI taxonomy): Eukaryota > Metazoa > Arthropoda > Malacostraca > Amphipoda > Hyalidae > Parhyale > Parhyale hawaiensis. The sequence goes on from LQNS02278087.1 coordinate 12,540,515, forward strand.
CCCAATATACACCAGAGATCCCATAAAAACCTGCACGTTTATTAAATCAAAAACTTTTCCTAAGAAATTATATTGATTATTTAAAGTAAGAAACGACTTGAAGTTGAGAGGAAGTTCAGATCAACCAAAAACTTGATCCTTAATTAAGGGTAAAAACCTCGACGGTTATTCCAAAACCTGGAAAAGATGATCAGACTGCTCTCAAAATCGAATAATTTGTTACTGGTATCGAGACTGACAAATATTGAGAATGTAAAGAAAAATTGTCCAGTAGTTTCAGCGTTATGTTGCTGACTATGGCAGACATAAACCCAAATGATAGCATAATATCCTGTCAGAGGTAACAGTAGTTTCACATTAGTCAGTGGCTAAATAAATCTAAATACTTTAGTATGTAGATTTTTGTTGTGCAAAACACGACAACAAGGATTTTACATGTTCATTACGACAGTGAACGAACATAACATGTAAAACTTTGTTGCCTTGTTTTTCAGTTCTTATCATTACATACCGGTACTTTCTTCCTCAACAAGTTGTTCACTGCTTCAATAATCAAAAGAACCTATTAGGAAAGGTTTTGATTTAATAAACGTTCAGGTCTTCTTGAGGGGCTTCTGGTGTAGATTGCGGGTTGATATATTTAGAGGTCATTTTTGGGGGTTGATTCTCTTTTTTTTTTTTCCTGGTTTCGAATTTTCCGTCACTGTTTTTTTTGTTCCCAAAATGCTGGGCGGATGTTCTTGCAACTTTTAAGGCATGTTTGAATGTATATAAATAAGCAAACATTGTTTTTTCTTATAATTTTCGACTTAGTACTAGGTACAATATTATTTACAATCTAATTTGCCCATTGACATTTTACTTTTCCTCTGTCAATTTCATTATATATGTATATGAATGATCATATGTTTTGTTAGAAGAAAAAATATCAAGCACTCTCATTTTTATGTACTTATTTATAACTCTGACATATTATTATCAAAATAATATGGTTGACCCTCCACACGTTTTCTTTTGGCACGGTTGAAGGAAATATATCTATTTGAAGGGAAACTACGGAAACTTCTCGACGCCAAAAATTAAGCCCAATGCCAAAAATTAAGCCAACCGCCCAGTCTTAGTTTTCAGCGTTTTACTGTAATAAATTTTGCAGACACAAGCGCAAATTATATTCTCGGATTATATGACAATACGCATCAAAGAAATCTACGAAGAATTTGACCAACATTTAATTACTGTTTCCCTTAAACTTTCCTTACCACGAGCTCCTCTCCGAAGACCAGCTGCCACAGCTCCTCTTCCCACGGGCCTTCCGCCTGGAGACGACGCCCGGCCCACACGGGATTGTCCCACAGCTGCTGGCACGAATCGCTCCACCGTCCTATGGTCTGCTGGATGCGCTGCACCGCCTGGACGCCCAAGCAGTCGCCCAAGCTCTATGGGAGAAACAATCTTATTCCTTATTTCTAGCTAATAGACAACGCAAGACAGCATCAGAACTGATGTTGCACACGAAGGCAGCCGAAAAACATAAGAATATAGGGACATCAGCATTGAACTGTACCTTAGAAAAGCTGGGAAGAATAGGGTACGTCAGAATTGAACTGTACCCTAGATAAGCTTGGAAGAATAGGGGACATCAGCATTGAACTGTACCCTAGGAAAGCTTTGAAGAATAGGGTACGTCAGAATTGAACTGTACCTTAGATAAGCTGGGAAGAATAGGGGACGTCAGAATTGAACTGTACCCTAGATAAGCTTGGAAGAATAGGAGACATCAGCATTGAACTGTACCCTAGATAAGCTTGGAGGGTCAGAATGATTGAAATTGCCCACTACCACAGGTGAAAGGAATATAGAACATTAGAACTGCTGTACTCCGAAGCAATTGAAAGGAATTTAAAGACATCAGAGTCAATGTGGAGCACTCGTGCTGTAGGTGGAGTAGAACGCAGAAGTTGCTCGTAGTAACACAGAGATATTGGTGTTCTTTACTTCATCCCACGCCATTCAGCGGCATAGGCGATTGGAGAAAAATAGCTTATTCTACTGTAATGCAAGAAAAGAAGAAAATGAGCATATTTTCTTTTATCTACAACAAAGCATCAACTTGCGTGTACCAAACCGAAAACCGAAACGCATACTTGATATTGGGCAAACGAGATACGCCTTCCCAATAGCGCGTTTTTTTTCTAAAAAGATTGATATATCCACTGTACTTTCTTTGTTTGGGAAACGAATTAGAGAAAATAGACGTATTATTTTATGAAGCAGCCGAGGTAATATACTTCACTCTGTTCAACCTGGTGTAGACCCACACTTCGATTTACCATCTAATTATTACTGGTCTGAACACCCATAATGTATGATTTTGCCCACTACCTTTGGGTTTCACTGTGGTTTTCCATTAAAACATTCTAATGCGATCATAGTTAATTTCATTAATGGTTGTTGGCAGGGAATACGTAATTGATCCATGGATTATTTCATTAAGAATGATGTACGTGCATTTGAGCTGAAAGCTTGTTTCACTATATCTCGAACCTTAATAACGCAGTTCAATCATTGTATGCATCTAAATTACCAAGTAGTTTATACAATTAGTTCGTACTTTGTTTGAGATGTATCCGTTTCCACTACAGCTTTCTGCGAATAGCTATACACTTTGATCTTAGGATTAATAATAGGCTAATTTCCACGTGTAGGATTACTTAATTGTAACGTCTCAAAAAATATTTATTTTTTTCATACAATCTTTTTACTTAATTTCTCGGAGCTAACACAGAATTTTTTTGCGAACACCGAATTTTTCATATTTATATCGAAAATCCTTATTTCACTGAGGCGGCAGTGATTTTTCTATACAGCTTTTACGCGCTTTGTATTACTTATCAAGCACTGCCGGACTGACAGAAAGCGCGTCAATGGATCAACTGCTATGCGTGCGAACAAATCCAAGCACAATCTTGTGCTTTGCTGTAAAAGCCAACATACAGGTACTAGAGGTAGTTAATATATTATTACCCTGAGACCAAGAGGTCCCCAGTAACATGTGTGCTGTAGGCAATATTTTTCTGAATTCTTAAGTACGTACACTTCTTGGATAAGCTGAATAACGCGTAATTGCAAGGGTTCGGATATCAGTATCTGTGGTAGTTTGAGCGGACAATAACGTTATCCAATAAAAATACTAATTATGCACTGCGGCTTCTCCTTTAACTACAAAAAGTTTGTTGCTCACAATGTGTTTCAGAAGTGCAACAATGCTTCGCAACAGCGTCTCCATAACACGCCGCTATCATAGATTTTAATTTAGATAAAACGCTGTGTGTTGCTCATGATGATAAAACTGGAATGCACACATGCAGTATTTTAATACTTTCGTAAGACAGTCCCTCCAATAGTAATTCATTAGAGGGCATTTCGTTCAAAACGACTCAGAAGGAATATATCAGCGAAATAGATGTTTATTCACCACGATCTCTTCAGGACTTGGGGCGCTTGCACAGCAAAAGCAGTTCAGTGAGAAGCTGGCAGGCAGGCAGTTTTTGAGAAGCACGGAATGCATTGGAGCGCGCACACCGAACAGCGGCAGTTGAGCAGGTCGCTGCCTCTGTTCGGTGTGCACACTCGAATGTATTCCGAGCATCTCAAAAACTGCTTGCCAGCTTCTCGCTGAACTGCTTTTGGTGTGCCGGCGCCCTCAGAGAAAGGCTATGCTTCCAATGATAGTTCGTTCAGCAGCCAACTTAGCCTTGTATTACTTCCGTAGACAAAGTTCTATTCCATAAATGTAGCTTGCATGCCACTAACAGCAACATATTAAAAAATACCCCCATGCTTTCAAACACCATGACACTTAAGTTACGGTGGCTGTTATTGGTGGTTATTGCAAAATAACAATAACATACCACGAGCTCTTCTTCGGTTACAGAAGGTACGCCGCTCACTGTCACGTCTTGACCTTTAGCCAGGGCAGCCAGCACAGTCAGCAGCACCACCGGCACTGGAGTCCCAGACCTGTTGAATAGTTTCTTAAGCCTTGACCAGCGCTTTGGAAAAGGGGCTGTTGAAGCAACAAACAAAAATGCATTCCGAAATGAAGACACGTTGAACACCTTAAAGGAACGGTGTTTCATCGCCGTGCTCACCATTTGAGTCTTATGAAAATATTGATGACAACGGAGAAGAGCAGGGTAGCAACATTGTAACGTCTATCTTATTGTATTCGCCAAGGAGGTGATGTTATGGTCGAGTTCGTTTGATTGACTGTCTGTCCATCTGCCGCCAAGATAAATCAAAAACCTACCGACGGAATTTCAAGAAAATTGCAGAAGCTGTCATTACTCTCAAGAGGCACAAATGACCCAATTTTTATGGTGATAAGAAAAGTTAATCCTAGTTTCAGGACTAATTTGAAATTTTTGTTAACAGTCTTTCTAGGTGGAGGTACATATGTGCTCTCAGAGTGCTCTGGTTTAAATCATTAATTCAATGATTAACAACAGAGAGGTAAAATTGTAATGGCTGTCGTGGAGATAGCAAGGATATAAGGAACAACACCGACGTAATATTGTAACCTCTGCGAGATAGATAAATCGCAAAAACAATGGATAACTGACGAACAGTAATATCGTAACGTCTGGCCCTTCGATCGATAACGAATCCAATGTTAAGTGCTCAGTAAGGTACTTCTCAGCTCAACCCTGTCATTATGATGAAGTATCTCATAATTTTCTAACCTTTATGGGGAGTAAGATCGATAGCGTTCAGCAAGGCACAAACAAGCAATAGATGACCACTATTCATCGCAGCAACTCAAGTATTAATTATGAATTACAGGTATTGACTGCAGTTCTTGGAGCTTGAGGACCTTGAATTCCAGCATTCACCGATGGGTAAACAAAATACCTTGCCAAAACAGTCTGATTTTGTACCCCACGCGCTGGAGGAATTTTCTGCCAAGCGTGTAAGGTGGGCGGGTTTGGGGAAATGCTTGTGAAGGAAAAAGCCTAGGTAGGAAAAAAGCTCCAGCAGGAAAGAAACCTTGATAGGAAAAACTTAATAGACAAAAATGTCCGTTTAGCGCGCAAAGTTTATTTATTAACTTAGCTAAATTACTTTACAACATACAATGTTAGCATAAGCCAAGTTAAATTTTTTAAGCTACCCTGGCTACATAAACCCCAAATAACAAGATCCGATTAGCATAAAATTCGTTTTGGTAGACACTTTGGCTATCTTAACAATCTGATACTATGAACTTGAGTTGTTCATTAAATTTGGAAGCTGGTACTACAATGAGCGAGAACATTGGATTAAATCTACGCACGAGTCCTTTTCGTCGTAAAATAAAAATTTTAGAATTCATTTCGTCATTTTCATATATGACATGAAGAATGTTTCGTTTATAATTATTCTTGTAGTTATTCTCACGAATTCAAGAAAAAACAAGTAAGAGAAGTTTCCAAAATGTTATGTTACACTTATGACGTGACTGCATATATGTGATCCCTAATGTACATAAAGAGTGATTGTTAATGCATAAAAATATTTAAGATATACCTTACTTAGTTGAACTATTTAAATTGAGCACTATTCCATATTGAGCGATTCCATCAGTTAGTTATCTACAATATAATAAAGATCGATGGGTATTTATCTGTTTGTTGGTTTGTTTGGTTTATTTATTTGTATGTTTATCTGTCCATTTTCTGTCACGCTTTAACTAAACAAACAGGCGTAAATTTTCCCAGGTTAGAGGCTGTGGTCATCTTGTCAAGCGTTATTGAAAACTGATAGGCAGAAAATAGGCCGGTTGCAGATGATTGCAAACTTATATCTTAATACAATTCTTTCTTTGTCAACGTTGAAGCCCACTCAATGCAGATACATACAGCTTCTCCAAGCACTCGCTCGCATCGTGATAAATTGTACTCTCTTCTGAGGTTTCCTTCATCCAATGTTCAGCTGCCCTGTGTTTACGCTGATGCTCTTATTGACTGCATAATGACGCAGCAAATGGTAAGATATTCCTCAGCGGTTAGCAGACGGGTACACAATGATTTCTCCCATTCGGGTTTTTCTTTCAACAGAACAACTTTTCATCTGAGGAAGGAACTTCTGAGTTATATGACACTATCGACTATCCTGGATACGGAACTCAATATTTATCAGGAGCAATATCGACTGCGGGGAAAAAATATATATGGCTTTGCAGCTTATCACCGAAGGAAAGCTCGGCGTTGTTCAGCCCTAGCATGCTTATCTGCTATGTTCCATAATTCGTGTTGGCAGTTGCAGTGCATCCTACATAAAGAAGTTAATAAGAAAATTATAACCGACATAGACGATTCATCATAAATTCTTCGCAGTCATTTTCTACCACGCGGGCACTCTAGTTATGATAATTCATGTTTCACCAAATGCAGTAAAGTAGCACAACCTATGTATACTGCATATAGCTATGTTCGATTAAGGTACATTCGATATCGGAACCCGAACTGCCTAAGTTCATCTAGATATTTCTGAAGTTTTATTTTTCACATGCAACTAATTGGGTAGAATTTTAAATTAACATTTTCAAAAGTTATGACAATCAAATGATGCATCTGTTATGAGCTATTTTTAAACTTCTCGAAGTATCAAATGATCCGTTTCAAAACTAAAACTTTCAGTGGATACCAAAAATGTATATAGTGTATAGTCTAAATTGCAATAGGCCTACTTCAATTATTAAAAAATGAACAGTTTACGCTGCACTTTTTATTGTTTGCAAAATAAGTTGATTGTCCGATACATTTTATTTCCGAAACGTTCATAACTACGTCTACAATCGAGAAAATGCGCTTCGAACACGACACGTCGTACACAACGCTCGTTCCGGTAAGTACATTGCCACTCACTGACAGCCTCTTTTAAACATAATTACCTCCGCCAAGGAGGTTATAATTTCGTCGTGTTTGTCTGTCTATTTGTTTGTCTGTCTCGGTGTCACCAAGATAACTCAAAAAGTTATGAACCGATTTAGATGAAATTTACAGCGATTGTTAGGTATGTTAGGAGGAACAGATGATTAACTTTTGGTGAAGATATGTCCATCCATTTGTTTGTATCTCTATTGTCTGCCTCATTTTCCTCAATGCCATAACTCAAAAAGCTATAGATGGATTTTGCTGAAACTCAAATGAGTTGTTAGATATATAACAAAGAGTAGACGACCAAATTTTGATAATAATCCGTTCGTTCGCTCGTTCGTTTGTCACTATTTTTCATTTTATGCTTGTTAGCACAATAACTCAAAAAATAATGAGTGGATCTTTATGAAATCTATTGGAGTGGTTAGTAATGTTAAAAAACATAAATGATTAAATTTTTTGGCAGATCGGTTTGTTTGCTTGTATGTTTGACTCATGTTCGTGATGACGTTTGTTAGCAGTATAACTCAAAGAGTTATGAACGGATCTTCAAGAAAATTGCACAAGCTGTTATTACTATTAAAAGGCACAGATTATTAGATTTTGGAGTTTATACAAATAAAATTATGGTTTCAGAGCCAATTTGAATTTTCTGCTACCGTTCTTCGCTTGGCAGAGGTAAGCGCTCTCAGAGTGCTCTAGTTTGTTTTATTCGACAGAGAATGCGAACTTAACCAAATTATGGCCGAGTTTTAGGCTTGGCGAACAGATAACGTCACTGACAGCCGAATGAAATTCAGCCAAAAAAATCTTGTTGGCAGGTCTTCAAATTTCTTTGTTGTGAAATGAAGAAAAAGCAATAAACGTATGCTGCAAATAAGCATGTCAGTATCTCTCTTGTTTATTAAAGAAAATGATGACTTTCCGTGTTGCTACTCTTCCAAAACTGTTCATTTATCATTTTCAACATTATTAATTTCAAATTTTTAGCAATAGTTGATCGCTTTGCTTTTAATTTCCTCAATTAAAAATTGCCATTTCAGTACGTACTTGCGGTATACTCACTTCGAATATTGTTCTCCGCAACACAACATTTTCGCAATATGTACTCACATGAGTGCAGCAAACGTGTGTCTTACGCGTCAGAACTTGAAATTTTTCTGTGTGGATGGACGTTTCACAACGACGCACAACCTTATCTCTACGGTGGCGCGAGCTGCACTGAGTGTTGTGTGTTCCGGGTGTCCTCAAAAAATTCTTCACGAAATGGAATGTAGTTCACGAGGGCAGTCAAGGCCGCGTGCCGCTGCTTTGAGTTCATTAGTGTCGACTTGGAAATTTCCTAAGACAGAAGCAGATGCGCCATCTGGAGTGCAATCCGGGCAAATGGAGGTGCGAGCTCGAAAAGCTAAACTTTTCTGATCCAAGGAAATGCTAGAAAGTTATGGGCTCTAGATAGCGGAAAATTCACAGATAACTGCAATGCGTTAAACTTCTATAACAGAAAAATAGATTTGCGTATGAATAAAAGTATTCTCATTTTATGCATTCTTCTGCTCTCTATATGTAGCCTCTTTTGTACTTTTGCGTTTATATGGCAATACCCTTGAATAAAATCATTGGCAGTATTTACACAAGCTAAGGTAATAAATTGCAAGAAAACGAGTGTGAGAAGCTGTAAAAGTTCAATAACTTTACTTTAAGTTCACTACATTTTACAAAAGGTTCGATAAGTGCATATTAATGCATTCATACACAAAGCCTATAGAAACTGCTAAAGAGTGGCAATATTTGTAGATTTCCGTACTTCATGAAATCGGATACCTAGCACTAGTGGGCCATGAGATGGCATCAGTGTGTGCAAATTTTGATGACAAAACTCTGTTATTAATAGGAAGAGTTGGCTATCTTATCAACTCTCGAGCACTGTAGAGCTGCGTACATGTGACGCTAGGTTGCCAAGCGACGACCCGGCACACCGCTAGCAGCACTCAGTATGTGTATCGGCAAACCATTATTGAGTGCAATTATCATAAGTGATTCCACTGAGGCAAATAGGTCATGCTAGCGAGCTGCCAGCGATCGAAACTTAGCCTGGTGCTCTAATATTTAATTAATAAAGACAATATATGAAAAATGATATCACTCAGGCATGGAGCTGATGTAAGATAGTCGTGAGCTACTAAAATTTTGCTTCGTACTTATCTACACTTCACATATTTTTTTGCTGAGCAATACTGATAAAAAGTTTTATATAACCGCCATTGAGCGTCACTTTTCTAATGTACTGGGATTCTTTCACGGCAATGACAACACCTCTCTGCTTTCTTTGATATTACCCTGTTGCTTTTATATATAACTATGGAGGCATTGTACTTACAGTAAAATGTAATTACCGTATTATTCCTTTTGTATACAGGGTGTTCCGAAATAACAGGTGCCTACAAACTTTTACAGTAGATAGGGACACCAAAAACAAACACTTTCATGAATACCGAAATTTCCAAAACTCGTTTGTTTTCGAGATACGTAACATTATATACTGTGATATGTGTGAACTGTAGACGTCAATTGTAGTTTTATCTCACATTTTGGCGTGCTTGGAGGGTGTTTGGCTCGGTATAAGTTACACGTCGCTGCTTTCATTGCTTTGTCCTCCCTCTTCTGGAGTACTGCTCTGTAGTCTGGGGTTCTGCTGCCGACTGCCACCTGTGTTTGCTTGGCAGAGTGGTTCGTCGATGTGTGTTCATGCTGGGTGGTGTTGTGCCTTGTGATCTGGCGCATCGTCGCAGAGTTGGTGGGGTCTGTTTTCTGTATAAAATCTATAACTGCCCCAGTCATCCACTGTCT
>LQNS02278087.1:12565057-12577182 GCA_001587735.2 Parhyale hawaiensis
CTTTACACAAAGTACTCATAGGTTCCAACAGTTATTTTCTTTGACACGGCAGTTGATTAATTAAATATTCACGCGGTAATTAATTACTCAATTAAATTAGACGACCTAGTACACACGTATTCATGTGTATAATTATATCATAACACTGAATTATAATATGAATAGTTTGTCTATCTTATTATGCACATTTTAATTTAAATCATCAGAAAATATAAAAGAATGCAAATATCCTTAATTGTCATAAATACTACAAACCGGTACCGAGGAGCCGCTTCAAGCCTGGTGGAAACAGCACTAATATTGAAATTGAAACGTGAAGTAAAATTAATTTAGTTAGGCCATTTCCAGGTACCTCGCCAGCTAAAAAAATGCCTCCACATACAATTATCGTGACGCTGTTCTTTGGGGAATCAATAGCGCAGCCCCTTCTGCCCTCAGCCCTAGCTGTAGCACGTAATGGTCGAGGGTCCCACGACCGCTGCCCTTTCTTGGCCCTCGATGGACCATAAGCTTCCCTCGTCTGCCCTTTGATGACTGCTTTGTTGCTTTAATGCTAGCCGTGTTGCCTCTGGCATCTTGTTATATATTGTAACAGCATTCATAGAGCAGTCAGTGCTATAGAAGAAGTGCTCAGTATAGCCCCAACTTGGTATTATGCAGTTTAATTATTTAGGTTCAAAATGCGCGATACTTGTACTCTTTGATTCAAGAGTACGTAGTTTTATCGAATACCTGGAAGTAAAAATCTTAAGTTAAATAATCACACTTTAAAACAATTAGGGGTTGTAGAGCTTATATCGGCAACTTCTTGTAACTTCTAGACAGACGCTAGAATTTCTAACAAAGCTCTCCTCATACTGTTCGAACTTTATGTATGTGCCGTAAATGCCAGAAGTTGCGACTGACTGCCATCTAATTGGAGCTCTGTCAGACACAATTAGTAAACTTGACGTGCGTCCCACGGCTATGCATGAGAAGATGTCACTTTACAACCGGCTGCCGAGAACATTATCGGGCGCGTTCGATTGGGCAGGAAATTAAGCCCTTCGAGCTAAGCTTGTTCGAATCTTTGACATGTGCGCTGGCTTCGGCTCTTCGATATAAGTTTCAGGCATTGACTTTTTATCAGTTACCCGTGAGACTTTCATTAAGTTAGTACGTATTCGATTGGGACATCGCCCAATATTTAGATGAACTTGACTGGACGATTTGGACCGATTTCAGCGTGTCCCAATGGAATGGATTTTAGGACTGAAGCTGTAAAATGTTAACCTAAGCTGTGATGTCACTAGGAGCACCTGTGCTACGTTCCTAGCATTTAAAAGTTTAGCATCCTTGGAAGTAAATCATATGAATTTTTTATTCGCAAGCTGCTACGATGTCGTTCCCTAAGATAGGTTAGAAATATGGAGCTGGCTATGCTAAATTTTTTCTAGTTATTCATGATGTATCGGACACAACAGTGATGATACTACCCAAACAGAACACAACACTGGTCTGCACGAGTCACTGATATATTTTTTATCATTTTACCAATCCATACTTTGAGCCAGGAAGCAAACTACAATACCAGAACATTATAAATATGTTAACCTTGAAATAAGTTTTCTTTTATTCTTTTGTGGCTTTCATAGAAAACGAACTAATAATCGTTCTTAAAATCGTTGTTTTAGGAGGTTAAAATTCCAAAAATTCTTCATTTTGTTTCAAAATTTATTCAATGAAAGGAAAAAAGCTTGTTTCCGTGCCACCATTGTTTTTAATGTATATTAGAGGAAAGCCAAGTGCATTACGTCTAAAAAAAAGTCAAACTACCTCCGCAGCAGCACTGGGTTGTCGGCCCAAGCCGGTTCCGCTTAAGGCCTTAAACTCAAGCCAAAGTGGCGAAAAGAACGGTCTGAATTGACTTTCCGCTCGATTTAAACTAAGCAACTCGAGTTTATGTCCCAATCGAACACGCCCGTAGTCTTCGTCCGCAAAATGGAGATTCCAGTCGCTCAAACGTAATCGGGCTGCTAGAACCTGCAACACAATTCAACACGAAGCTAAAGTTCCTGTCTGCAGTTCTGGACAAGTCAAGTCAAATGGGCTTGGTTTAGATCGACTTTGACGACCCAAACGAACAGAAGATGGGCGGAAGGCAGTGTGCGTTATAAACTTTAGGAAACAGCAGCCTTCGGTTCAAAACTCTTTCGTTAGCCCATAACCGGCCGATTGGATTTAAATTAAGGTTCAGTTTCGAATCGAGCTACTCCTGCTCGTACTTGGAAATGGACACTTAATTTAATGAAATGAATCTCTTGCATGCAATAGTCGAAATAGCTGGCAGTATATGGACCAACAGGCCCATTCTCAGAGAGGAGCCGAGACCCAGGCTCCGGCCCTCTAAGCTATTGCTTCAATACTGATAGAGGGACAGCAAGAACAACCATCTAATTCAGCAAGCAAATTCGCTGGATGGTGGGTGGACAGAAATTATAATTATTATTTTCTAATAAGCACCTCCGGTCCTTATACCTTAGGCAAAGAATTTACATTCAAATAATGCAATTATTGTTCGATCGTGCAGTCATAAATTGTACCTACTAGTGTGGCGGTTGTACCTGGAGTTTAATAATAGCGATAGAGTAATAGTGCATACCATCCAGTCTTCGACTTGAGTTATAAAAAAAATTGAGAGGGCGCAATTGCACGTTAGACAGGCATCAACATCTTCCTTTCCGTGCAGTTAAAAGTTCTTGAAATATCAACACTGATCTTTCACACAGGCCAGTAAGATTCCCTGTTATAAATACACAACACATACACCATATTCAAGGAGAGGGTTGGCGGCTTATACTAAAAATCCTAAACTGGAGGGTAAAGATTGATGCACAAGAAACTAGCTGGACTCATAAAGCGTTTCAGCAGAGTCTATTTCATTGCCTTCCAATGGAGATCTAATAGAGTGCCCGGCAGTCAAAAATGATGGCAACAGTTGCACGTTGCCTATACATGTGGTATTGATTCTAACTATGCAGGACGCAATGTTCTTGTTAAGTTGATCATCTGTACAATAATCTAAAAAGTTGAGGCAGCTTAGTTCCTACTCGGCAATGCAACACTGTCCCCATAATCCTGGCGATAATTAACACAAGTTTGAGAATACCTTTCATTTTAGACTCCATAGAAAAGGCAAAACACACTTCAGGAAGTGCCAAATATATAATCACAGTTGTATCCTACCTATAGATTGGTACATATACGTATACTTCGAGCCACAGTTCCCTTACTATAGAAGTTATGTCAGACAATAGAGCCTGCAAATGCAGCATTGAGAGGTCACACAAAAGTGTATCAGCCAATAGCATCACTCCTTTTGCAGCAAGGCATCTTGGGTAATCCACAATCCGAGGCATCTTGGGTAATTCCACAATGGCATCGTATGTGCGAGAGGCGAAGTGTGCGGGGCGATTGTTCATTATTTAAACCATAGACCGCACCATACATTGACTGGACACTGTCCCCTAAGGCAGATTTCGGTCCCGCAATTGGGCCTGACTGCACGGTGCCGCAGACGCATTTTTATGTTCTCCCATTACTTTTTCGCACTTTGTTTAGGCTATTTGACTTGATACTTTTACATCCAGTAATGACTGGCAACCCTGCACATACTTCTAAAACGTCTATACGCAACAAATTATTATTAAGGCTAGAAGTGTAATTAAATAGAGCAACTGTTTATGACATCCTTTGATAGTTGTAGTAAACTTATTTCGCAATAGTTAGTGACATAAACAGTCTCACATTGAAGAAAAGAAGCTTCTCAAATTCGTGGTATACTCGATTTGTAATGAAAGTAAACTAAGATTATTTGGTACCAGTTTTTCAGAAGTTGCAAACTAGGTAGCGGCATCTTACGTTAGTTGTCAACTCTAAAACCAACTCTGTACCTTCTTCTTTACCCCTTCTTTTCTAATTATAGCTATTCTATTTTATCTTACTTAGCATCTGTTGCCACTTTTATATAGGCCATTGTTTACCAACTGAAGAAAAAACTCTCAACATATTTACTGTGAAATAGCTGTATATTGAAACTTGCTTTGTCATTGTTGATAAATAGATAATGTATTAAGCATCATGCCACGGAATTGTCAAGCCGTTTCTGCGGGTCATGTAAGCCATAAAAATATTCAATAACGTGTAAATTTGAATTATGACTTGTACCTCCGCTAATGGATGGATCAGGGACCTTTATGAAATTTACAGAGATTTTTTAGAGGAACTGATGATGAACTTTTGGTCAAGATCCATTTATCCATGTTGTAATTTGTCCGTCTCTCTCCATTTTTTTCTTACTCCGTATAACACATAGGATGGGCCATAGGCCAAAGGGTTAGGTTAGTTAAATTCGCCTATCTTATGTTGTGGGCAGTAACGCCCCTAGGGGATATGTGTATGTTACGTTAGCCATTAGCTAGGCCTTCAGGATGTCTGTCTTTCGAGCCCACTTTGCTTGCTTCCTGATTTCATATTCCTACTCATCTTACTTTCCTCTGCTCTACCTCTTCTTTCCCGACTTGCTGTTTCCGTGCGCGTTGGTCCACGTTCGTGCATGGGTTCCACATTTCTGTCGACATACTCGCTACATGCCTCTTCCGTTTCCTCTCATGAATCACCAAAGTTGAGTAAGGGAGGCTTAAACATCTAATATATTAATAACTGTTCTTCCTTAATGCCATAAGTCAAGAGTTCGGTTATGGACTGCTTTATAAGAAATTCGCATTAGTTGTTAGGTACCTACCGATATATTACGAAGAGTAAAAAAAAATTAAAATTATAAAATTTTTGTGATGATTTATTTGTTCAGTTATAACCCTCGAGCAAAGTGAAAAGTGGTGATAATGTTTTCATTGAAGATTAAGTAGGTTTATATATATATATATATACATTTATATATTTATGTGTTTGTCCGTCGCCCCAAAAAGTAGTGGAAAGAGTTGAGCAATGTTAACAATTTCTTACAGGGAGTCTGGTGGGTTGACCTAGATGTGAGCAATACCAAAAAACTATAATTAGCTAGCCATAAAATATGACGGTGATAAATTTTGTTGTTTCTTCACCATATAAGAGGCAGTAGGAGTTGAGTCATAATAATGATAATATTTTTTTAAGTACTCAGGTGGGTTGACTAAGATGTGATTTAACTTGGGCAATCATGAAGTGATGCAACGTAGACCCCCTTGAACTGATATAGCATAGGCACCCATGAAGTCATATAACGTGAGCACCAATGAAGCGGTGAATCTAGGCCCCATGAAGTGATTTAAATCAGACAACTAAGAAGTGATGCATCATAGGAAGCCATGAAGTGATATAGCATAGGCGACCACGAAATGGTGTAATATACATATGCGATTATGTGAAATGATATTGACAATCACGATGTGCAGTTTTAGATGTTTCCAATAATGAAGTGTTGTATCAGCCGTAAATTGTTATGTTTTAGTATCATGGTATCTTTATCTCATAGTTCAACAGGCCGTTTTTTAAATCTATAATATGAATAAAAAGATTAAAAACGTATAACTGCGCAGTGTTGTTAATTAATTACTTGTCTGATTCCAACCTTATAGAACCATAAACTGGTGTGGAATGAATCTAAACACAGCCCTGAGTGAGTATCCGAGCACTGCTTTCTTCCTTTCCCGATATGATGCCTGATTCTACAACTCAAGTGAACAATGTTGACTCTTAGAGCGACTCAGCTCACATAGAGTAAATTAAACTCTCAATCACCGGAATTCTGCTATATCAATACCAGGCGTTCGAGACTTGACTCCACGTGAATGAATGTTTCGATATTATTTCGAAAAGTTTGTCTTTCATTGTATTAAGGATGTGCGAGATAATAGACGGGAATTTCTACGGATACCAGACATAAAATGGGGTTTTCCCTCTGAAGTACAGACAGTATAGTAATTCTAGAGATGCCGGGCGGAAAATGGGCTTGAACTTAGTACAGGCAGTAACGTAATTTTAGGGATGTACCTCAATTGTGTACCTTGGGGGTTTTCGGACGAAGTCCAAGAAACGTTCATCACGTCACGTGAGTGGATTTACGGTGATGGGTTTCTTCAGTTGCAATAGAGAGCCAACAGCGAATTATCTCCACAATGCACAGAACCACTGACAGCTGCTCTATCTGACATTCGTTTTAAAGACGAATCCAACACTTTTTTAAATTGTGTAACTTTCATACCTGTGGCATTTCGACTGTGCCGTGGCATTTTATTAAACAGCCTTGTTCCTCGCACCCTGAAACTATTGTAAACTTTCCTTACAGTAGCTACTTTTCCGCCATCTCTGCTTGGTATCACTGTACCTCACAATTCCTTTTACTCCCTTCTCAGTGTCTGGTAACAATCCGTTCATTCACAATAATAATTACAGTGATGCCTTCCACAATTTTTCAAACATATATGAATGCGGAGCATTCCAATCTTCGCTCGGTTGTTGAATACAACTGGAGACAGCTAATTCGTTTGTGATAACCAATTAGCTCCTCCATGCCATGAGTTTTGATAGTTGCTCTACCTATTTTCTCGTACTCGGTATCCAAAGTGGAGAACAGCTATCATTGTATCCTCTTCAGTATTTATTAACAGCATAGAGTGGGCATCACCTCTACTCCACCAAACGAGAAAATTCGTAATACCCATCCAATCCATTTCTTTCTTATGACCTACCCAGCCAGCTAAAGCGACGACCAAAACGCTTCTTTTAGCATTGGCCGTCACGTTAATTGACTGAGCAAGTCGTTGCTAAGTTTATTTTGATAGTTTTTATCATCCGTCACATATGCCCTATACCTACCGTAAGAAGAGTCGTGTACCTCGGTATAGCTTTCTGAACTTAGTTGATAACCGATGATATACTACTAAAGCCACCAGACTTACCTGAAGTGCTTAAAAAAGCTCACATGTATGATAGATGCAGCGACATAACAATTTCAAAACAGTACAGCAACATTTATACGACACTTTCGTTATACTTCTGCGAAACTTATAGAGCTACTGCGTGCGCGTCGTCTTAACCCTAACATTTGTTGACGATGGTGGTGATGTGCTCCATGGACTCGCTCCGTTGGCTGGTCAATGTCGGCTCTTTGAATCGCGCTGCAGGTATAAAAAGCAACCCAAAGTACACTTGAGACGGCTACAAACTCCAATTTACGGAGCATGTTTGACAATACAGCCGTCTCAAGGGTAACTGATTCATGATGAACTCCTAAAACGCGATTCGACGGGGGCGGAGCCAAGGCGCCTGCTTGAGGTTTCGGACGCGTGGGTTTGGCTTAGATCGACTTTGACGACACAATTGAAAGACCACTAATGGAGGTTCTGGCAAACCAGTTCAATGCAGTACTAGAGCAGCGTCACGGTCGATGGCCTCGTTAGATACCCACCAACTACGTGAGAAACTTAGATAAGAATCTCTGTTGCCATTTGCTGGGCACAGCTGAAGATCGAAGGAGGTCATTGCCGTGCCTCCTATGAAATACCACATTGACACTTCAAGAAGTTAAAAAATACAAACTAGATAAATATAGTGAGCATATAATTATGCATGGTATGCGATAAAAAGTTTTGGAGCAATGTTTTTTAGTATGAACTTAGATATAATGATGAAGCTATAGAGAAGTCTAGCGTAGTGAATGTATGAGGAAAACCTAATTCATATTTTTATGAAGAATATTATGTTAGGCCTGTAGGAGCTGTCCACGAGTGCAAAGCTTCATCCGACCGAATCATTGATTCTCTCCCCATTTTAGTATTAATACAGCTGAGTGCACAGATCAAGATGAGATAATATATAAGTTTTGTTTATTTGTTTCTTTCTTTCCTCCTTCTTTGAGTTTTTGCTGTTTATTTGACTGCTGACGACGGTATGTGGGACTTGGTTTTGTGGGAGACGCTCGTAGTGAATGATGTCCAAATACAAAACACAGCTTTGACGGTTACAGTCAGGAGGGACTTTACACAAACCCCAGGATATTTTTTCACACTATGTTCTCATAACTAAGAAATTCCTTGTTTTACATTTCCAGTCATAAGTGTTCAGTTGTGCCTTTGCTCCAGGAGCAGCCATTAAATGGGGCTAATTCAGTAGCACCTCTTCCATCAGCAACGGTCTTTATACACAAATTTACTGTTATTATAATCTTTGGTAACCACTGAGCAAACTAGTCAAAAACTGTTAAAGCTATCTCTTCAAATTGCCTTTGTAATATTTTTTTCAAATATAGTACGGCTATTTCAGCGTCATCCGGAACCAATTTTCAACCATAGCCATATTATCCATACAGAGAAGAAAAAGTAAAAAAGTATTCTCAGCCACGTTTCATTGAATCTTATCCACTTGCATGTGTTGTATTTTTGAAAACAATCAAACAATCGTCCAGAGATTATAGGCTCTTCAAATACCAATTTTCTTGCAAATGCACAGCCATGTCTCCGTGCAGTGAAGAAACAAGTCTAAACTGCCCTTCACAGAAGCAAATATCATGGCGACTTTCACATGACTGGGGGGATGCAGTTCAGTATCCAATAGGTATTTTATGCGGCGCTGAGCTTCAACAGAATTTAAGTAGAGCTGTAGAGGCGGTCGGATCATGGGAATTACTGTACTGAGGATGACTGACAGCAAGGCTTTCCTTTGTATCTTGTCTCATACCTCTCGCTTACAAGCATGAATTGCAGTTTTTTCTCACATTTTGAATCAAGACTCCAAGTGATTCATCAACGCTAATACGACTCATATTCGAGCTATCGTTTAACGAAGAGCTTAAAGAGTTAGTCCATGGTTATTATTTACGGAGAAATTCACTGTTCGTGAATGAGTACCTGAAGTTACTACTATAGGGGAGGCAGACAGAAACAGGTATAGTGTTCAATATTACATGCATCACATATGATTCGGAATAGGCACCTTTTCTGAGAAGAATATTTTGGAATAGGGAAAGAAAGGAAACAAGGGGAAGTTTAAAGATTATAATTAAATGGAAAACAGACCGGCGATGGAAGGTGAAGAGTTAATGTAAAATACCCGCACTGTAGAGCGTTTGTGGATGAGTTTTATTACAGAACAAATGATCTAAAGGTGAAATTTTCAATATGTGCATATTGCGTTAACAGAGCTCCTTGTGCTATTGTATTTCTACGCGCAAAAACCCTCTTATAACGAGGCATCACAGCCTAATTTAGTTACGTTATAATTACACTCCCATGACTAAAATGTACCCAACATTGGCACAACTGATTTACTACGTGTTGTTTACAACATCCGTGTTCATATGATATTCCTAGACTATTACAACGGCATTTTCCTAGTTGCCAAGACGGTTTAAGTGAGTGGTCTAGCGAGCATGCTGTCTGATTCAAGGTAAGACAATCAATATGCTAGTCACGTATGGATGGATTTCATAAAAAGTATTTGTCGAGACTTTCACCTGTTCTTCGGTGCCAATAAATGCTATTCGTGTAATACCCTGATTCACATATCAGTAAATTTTACGAACACATTTTCATAGTTGCCAAGATTCACTGAGTTATGGACTCGCACATGCACTTGGGTCTTAAAAATATCTACCTGAAACTTGACTCTCAGATTTTGCATTTGGGATTCGGAGCGGAAAGCTCAAAGGGACTACCCCAACCAAAGCTAAGATTTAGACACCGAGGCAGATAAAGTGCGCGACTGATGTGTACGTACGTTAGCTAGTGGCATGTATCTCTCGTAAAAGGACATGACACAATAGGCTATTAATTGGTACAGTGTATAGGCGAAAAGCTCAATAGATGGAGCTAGAAGGCGAAGGTATGTATGTATAAAGGCAAAGTCAACCTAAACACATGAATATTCACGTGAAGATGCTCGCACTGCGGAGAAATCCAAACTAGGTTGAGAGAAAAGCACGGCCGCAGGGTCAGAATTATGGTGTTGTTTGGTACAGACAAGCCCGCTGCAAACGATAGTCTTTTGTCCCGTGTTTTCACTTCACCACGTTCGAATATTTCGTACTGTCATTGCGAACACGACTGTGTGTCTGCCAAAACTTTCGATAAAATGTTTACCGTCGTATTCTCTGGCTTAGCGAATGTCATCTCAAAAAGCAGTTGTCTTTTTTCTTGTTTACACAGACACAGTAACTCGTTCGAACGCGGTGAAGTGAAAACGCAGGACAAAAGATTATCATCTGCGCCGAGCTTTAGCCATATCATTGCTGGTTACGTCAGCTCATTCGCAATTGACTTTAAATGTTAGGTGGTGACGCTGCAGTGCAAAGTATATTCCCTCGCCTGGCAAGGAAGCGAACCAGTGAGACAATAATCCTATGGCTCTATCCCCTGTCAGCGCGAGTACAGTCTATAGTACAGAATGCAACATATAAAACTGTCCCTTATATCAAAGGCTCAATACAAAATCTAATAGAGGTTCTCTAGCGGTTTTGACTTGAGACGTTTAATGATCTTTTTGAAAAAATGTGCATTCGATCATTGAGATTTGTGGAAAGCATACACAAGTGAAGGACAATCTAATGGACAATGAATTCAAACAAATACACAATTCAAGAATGAAAATAAACGATCATGGCTGCTATCAATAAGTCAAAACACCTATTTTACCATAAACATCTGTTTTTGCATTTATGTAAAACTATTCAAACTTCTTCCCGCATTAGATCTTGATCTTTTCTGCTTCCAATCTGTGTTTATCTTCCTTCTGTTTTTCTTGTTTCCTTATATTTCAGAATAGAATATTTAGGGTTCTTAATCTACACCGGTGTCGAACATTTAGTTTTAAACGCTCTCGCAAACGCCAGCGAATTACAATTATTCTATTTGATTTTTGGTTTTCGCCCTTCAGTTTTTGTGTTATTTATTTTCAGTGTATTATGACAGGGCAACAATATTCCGTAGAAGATAATTCGGACAGCAGCGGCCCTAAAAACATTCGGCTCGAATTGGGGCGATGAGGCAAAAAATATATATATAGCTTGATATCGGAGCGCCTCGAATTGGGAACGGGCGAAATGGGAGTTCCTATACTGTACTTGAGTGCGAGTACGTTCAGCTCGCTTGTAGTTCATATTACCGTATCTATGCTACGGACTTTAAATTCATATTAGAAAGACATGCGGGCAGCACATCCTCGATCGCCCACACGTTGTAGTGCAATTGTATTTTGTTGCCTTGCCAAGGTTGTATAGACGTGTCAGAATAGCTTGACACACTGGATAAGTTCACTATAACGCAATGGAGTGCCAAGCGTGAGGAGGTGCATTCACAGTAGTGTCCCATTCTTTAGCTGCCGCTACCCTGCCAACGGGATACTGAGTCTTGTTATTAGAATTAAATGACGCCAAGCAGTGGCAGAGTAAGAAGATGCAAAAGATCCGCTTATAACGTTTTGAGTTACGTTTCCTAGAAAAAATAGGCAGGCAAATAAATCGTTGCAAGGATCTTCACCAAATGTTAATCATCTATTCATTTCATGAAGATCCATATGTAACATTTTAAGTTATCTCTGTGACAGACAAAAGGCCAAACAGGCAGACAAACTCCAACAAAAAACATAGCCGCCCTTTCGGAAATAATCATTCTACCTTGTAACACTATCGTTGCCATTTTTTTCATCTTTTAGTTATTAAATAAACATTAACCCCTGGCCACAAAAAAGGTCACTTAACTTTATACGTTGAACTAGTACCATTTCTGTACAAAACTAGTTGATGTTTAATCCAGACAGAAATAGGTATGGTTTTATTGCAGGTATTAAGGAACCATTAAAATATTGTAAAATAGCAACGGTCATGGGTATTAGGATTAAATAAATGGTTATAATAGCCATAAAACCTAATTGTCTCCAAAAAAGAACCGTCTTTTTAATATCTAAACCATATGGAGCCTAACTCCCAAAAACCCACGAACCTGTGGCGTTATCAATTCCCCGTACTCTCTTCGCCTCACCTCGATATGAGATAAGAAGCCCTTATTCAGGACGCTGAGGTCCTTATCAATGTAAACAAAACATTTCAGCTGTGATACATACGGCGATGGGTATTTACCTAATTGCGTTTTGGT